>CAJHQQ010000095.1:0-388200 GCA_905132885.1 Moricandia moricandioides
AGCTTATGTCCACTCTCTCAATACCAGTAAAATAACATCTAAAACATACCACCATAAGTGCTTCCATAGTTCTGCTGCTCCCAAGGTCTTGTTGGAACAGGTCTACTCAGCGGATTCATATTAGCAGCTGTATTAGTCCTATTCACAGAGGAAACTAGTTCACCGGGATTCGCAGTGCCAGAAGCCTCAACAGAATCAGCAGTGCTGGTATTAGAAGGAGGCCTGAAAGGCTTAGGACCAGATGTGTTGTTTCCTTCTTGTTCCCAAGGCTTAGGAGGACTACCACCTACATCAGACACAACTCAAAGTTATTACATGTTGAATAATAACAACTACAGATAATATTCTGACCAAAAAAAATAACTCCAATCATTACAAAACAGCAAAGCTCCATTAAATCATTGATTACTATGCTCTGATCAAGAAGAGACATCACTTTGCTATCGAAATCAAACTGATGGTCGACTGATTACAACAATCGAGACCCGTGAATCTCAATGGGTGAAAGATATAGAAAGGCAGAAGATTTTTCGAATTAACTAACCTGATGGATGAGACGACGCCATAACCGACACGAGTAGAGAGCTCTTGGAAGTCTCCGACGCCTACCTTCAAGTGCGGAGAGAGAAGAAGTCAAAGGAGGAGGGGCCTCGAGAAAAGAGAAGAAAACAAAAACGGATAGCTTTCTTCTTTTATGTTATTATATTTAGACCCCTAAAGTTCCGATCTTTGCCAAAAGTGCCTCGTAATAACTAAAATCAACGTAATCGACATCCAAAAATAGAAAGAAAAAAGCCGAAAAAGGATAAATATGAAAATTTTAGAAACAAAAAAAAAAGATTCCATATTTTCGAGGGAAGCTCTGTTCCTATCCCGGCGCTGTCACATCTGAATCCTGGAATTATCCGACTCTCCGGTGAGGAAAGGAAGCGACTTTATAGCGAAACAGATTGGGTTATCGATGGCGGCGAGCGCGAATCCGCCGGGGAACAATCAAGAAGGTTCGTCGGCGGCTCAAAAGGTATCGTCTTCATCGGCGGCGGCGACAACGAATGGAGGTGCTGTGAATTCGGTGGATAATGGTGGTAATACAGGCGGGTCGGTGGATAATTCACAGACGATAAGCGCGTTGAGGCATAATCCAGGGATCTCTGTAGATTGGACTCATGAGGAGCAATCTTTATTGGAAGATTTGCTCTCCAAGTACTCTTCTTTCTCTATCTGTTATGTCTCTTGGTGTTAGATGTGAAAGTTTGATGTTTTATCTTAAGAATGGTTTGTTCAGGTACGCGTCAGAGCCTACGATTGTTCGTTATGCGAAGATTGCTATGAAAATGAAGGATAAGACTGTTAGAGATGTTGCTCTTCGTTGTAGATGGATGACTGTAAGATTCTTCTTCTTCATCTTTGGCTTTATTCTTTAATAAGAGTTTACTGATTGTTCTTCTTACGTCCTTGTCATTGCTTACGAGTTGCAGAAAAAGGAGAACGGCAAGCGTAGGAAAGAAGACCATTCCTCAAGGAAGAGCAAAGATAAGAAAGTATGTGGAGGTCTATTCCTTTGTGCACTTTTGATTATAGTAGTGAAGCTACAAATGGATGAAAGATAGTTGATTCGCATACCATTTACATTAGCTTTTGATTGGGTTGTTCTAATGTGTAACTAGCTTAGACTTTTAGTCATTTACGTAGTCAGCTAATCAATCTCTTTCACATATCTGTTTGGCAGGAAAAAACTACGGATTCTTCAGCCAAGTCCTCATCTCATTTGAATGTGCATCCGAATGGTCCTTCATATACTCCTCCTATGATGCCTTTAGATACTGATGATGGCATTTCATATAAAGGTTTGGTTTGTCCAAGAATCTTCTCTTTTTTTCTTTTCCTTTTGAGGCTAAATCTGAAGAAACATAAGTGTATTGTCTCCTTTCAGCTATTGGTGGTGTGAGTGGAGATCTTCTTGAACAAAATGCTCAGATGTTCAACCAGGTTTCATCCAATTTATCAGCTTTCCAGGTGAGTGCACCTTCCATTTTTCAGCTTGTAGAGTTATGTATACTTGGCTGCGTTTGTTTCTTTGACTTGTATTGTTAGCTTTTGAGCAATTCTTAGGTATTATGATCGATATATACTTGGACTATATCCAAATTGTGTAATTCTCTTTCTTCATCTTTGCAGATACATGATAACGTCAATATCTTGTGCAAAGCTCGAGACAATATCCTGGCAATATTGAACGAGTAATACATATACTGTCTATGTCATTAGCTCTCTTTCTGAGCTATTATAATGTATTAACTCAAATCTTTGCTTGCTTTTCTGATTGAACAATTGTGTTGCAGCTTGAATGACATGCCAGAAGTTATGAAGCAGATGCCAGCACTTCCTGTGAAGCTGAACGAAGAGCTGGCCAATTCCATCCTCCCTCGCCCTCCCCCTCCCCCTCCCCCTCCACCTCCACATCAAAGGAAGTCTTGATAGAGCCCATCTATGATTGGTTCTGTCCAAAAGCTCTCTATAGTCCGGGAATCAATGAAGAAAAGAATAAATCACGGGATGTAAAGAGTTCCACTCGTAATGATGATAGGATCATAGAGTTACTAGTCTCTTTTGCAGTTTCAGTCAGTCGTTGATACATGGGTGAGTAGTAGAGTTGTATTGTGGTTTAGGATGTGAATAGATTTCAACTGGTATGGTAAAAGTCTTTTGTATAAAATTGATTTCAAGCTTCAAGGTCTGAAATTGCAATTGTCATATACAACCCCACTCTAGAAGGAAATGTACTCATTATTTCTTTGTAATAAATAAAGAAAGCCGGATGATTTTGTAACACAAATTCAAGTATTGCTTAGAGTAAGAGGTCTTGATACAAATGGCAAGTCTTTTTGAAACTTAGTTTGAAGATTTTCCAAGCATCTTTGAAGTTCCAAATCAAGATCGCAACTCTCTCATAGACCAAGCAAAGTTATTGATTGATTTGGGCTTGGAAGCTTCCCTGAGTCTTTAACTTTCAACCTACAAGAAGAGAGCAAAGTGAGCCAGAAGTTCATAGCAAGAGAACCCCCATACGTGTGAATCTGACTATTATGATCATCTGCTCTCTTTTATGAGAGCAATTTGTCCTATAACAGAGTGGGATTGATACAAGATGCAGAAAATTACAAATATATAACTACATGTACAACAAGCAACAAAAACTGAGACACTGGTGGCAAATAGAAGCTCTGATACCACCACAAGTCTCAACTCACAAACAATCTTCCAACCAAAACGCTACAGAATCCACAATCTAAAAAATGTGCCGATACACCCTTGTAAAAAAACTGATATCTAACCAACTTACAACAGCGTATTGGATTATGGAACATTTGAATTATTCTGGTTATTTTTGAGCATAAGACTAGCACTCAGATGGACAAGAGATCTCTCTGTAGATGAAACTTAAGAGTCATATAGATTTGTGTTTCAAAACAAACAAACAAAAACTCAAGTAAATGGAGAACGTTTTGTAGTTTTCAGGCAGTGAAGGAATCTCAATGACTGAAACCTATGAAAGTATATAACTTTGGAGAAAACTAAATGAACAATGGGAAGTGACCCACCTAACCATTAGCTTTCACAATAATAGCTTGACCGATTCACCAGATTACGATATCATTTCACTAACGATCAATGGAGATTACCTGAGCTGGACTCGGGTTCTCGTGACCGGCAGACTCCAGACCTGAAACTCTAGATTCCAGAGCTGCGAATTTCTCTTTCATCTGCAGTATTCCAAAGCGTTAGGTTTACGAAATCGAGAGCTTGGGAAAATGATGATGATCTTCAAAGACGCAAAAGAAAAATTACATCAGAAGAGATAGCGAAACGTTCGGCATAGAGATCCCGCCACACGAGATGAGCTACCGAAGCTCCGGTGACGGAGAATCCAAGCGTAAACCAGAGAAGCCGAGTTCTCAACATCTTCTTCTTCTTCCTTCTCTTTCTATTGTCTCCGTATGTCCCCGGCCGATTGATACCGAATCGGCAACTATTGGGCTTTTCTTTCTAACTATAAATGGGCCGTTCTTGTAGCCCATAAGGCCTAAACAAACTAAATCCTCCGGTGTGTGAAATTATGAAAATGGACATGTGTTTGGTGAAACCCAGTCTGAATTAATGAACTAAAGCTTCTAACTCGACTCTTTTGTGTTTGTGTAGTTTAATTAATTCAATCAATAAAATCTTCTTTTATGTTGCTAAATAGTGGAATCATGAATGGAAAATTTTCATTTATATAATAAGTTTGATATTATTTTTCAAATTTACCTTTAATGAATGAATATTTTCAAAAATACCTTATTTTTTATGAAAATAAACTTAATTAATTTTTCTAAATATTTATATAAAAATAAAGTAGAGTTATAATATTTTTACTCTATATTCTATTTTACAAGAAAAAATTGAGCTTTACATTAAAAATACTATAACTCAGACTCTTTTGTGTTTGTGTAATTTAAGCAATTCAATCAATAGAATCTTCTTTTATGTTGCTAAATAGTGGAATCATGAATTTATATAGATTTTATTGATGAAAAATAACAAATAGTATTAGAGTAAAAATAACAAGAAGAAGACCTCAGTCAAGTGATTAGTTGTTCAAAATACATCACACTGTCCTATCCAAGACAAATATTGTAGCAGGAAGATGGAAATAGATATTTAAACCAGACTTCACTTGTTCTTGAACTTTCTAACTTCTAATCCAATGGCAGCCAGAGCCAAGACAGCAACCACAAAACCATAACCACCGTTCCATGAAGAGCCAGCTTCAGCCAAGTCAATACCATAGAAGATGTTGGAAATAGCAAGTATTATCATAACTCTTCCTATGTTATGATGATACCAGTTCCAATATTTTCTGTATTTCGAGTCTTTGTCCGGTCTAGCCAGCAACGCTAGGACCTATATGTAATAGATATATATTCATTTGATCATATGTTCTTTCTTTGGTATATATGGATTTTGAGTGTGAAAAGAAGATGAACCTGGAGAATGCCCATGACAAAGATTGTTATCCCAAGGCCTTTGTGCTTGGAAACATTGTTGGCATCGGTCCGGTTTTCAAGAACCAAACCGCAAATGATACCAGTTAAACCGAAGAGAAAACCAGTGGTTTGGAGAGCTATATGGGCATAGAACCAAGTGGGTTTCCATTGCTTCATGTGACGAGCCACCAAGGCGCCGATGATGATTAATATTCCCCAGCCGAACATGTTCATTAGCCCATGTGTCTTCCTTAGCTTAGAATATGGTGAACCCTTAACCACACTTTGCGAACCTTTTTATTTATAAGTGTAACGAAAAAAACATTAGTTTGTGAAACCAGAGAAATAACATGCAAAATTATGGAGTTTACACCAAAATCAATTTTCTCAAATAGTTATTTAAAAAAAAATTATTATCAAAATAGATTTAAAAGTAACCGAAATATTTTTTTTATATATTAACTTTTTAAAAATTTGTTTTATTTTTAAAAAATTTAAACTTTACTTCCGAAACTAATTCTATATTTTAAATCTTTAGTTTATATTAGTTAATCTTAAAAATATAAATACATATTTACAATGTTTAATAAATTTTGTTTTAACTATTTTTATGAAAATTGTTTTATGGTTATCTAAAGTATTTCTATTAAAAAAATACCGTTTTGGTTCTCAAATTATATTTTTCACTATGCTGAATGATATTCCATAATTTAAGAATGTTTTTGTTAAAATACAAAACAAATACTCCAATATATATGTAAAGCTTCTTTTAATATTAAATGAAAGAATCATGTATTGGGCAAAATCAAAAAATGAAAGAATCATGTAACGTGACTTTCACTGCATTTCACTTTCATCAATGAACTCTTTTCAGACAAACTTGCATATCCTTTTTGTCTTCATTATCAGACATAACAGACTTGCTAACTTAAATACTACTCCAAGCTACAACATCTAGAGAGACCCATAATCTCATAATTATGGTAATAATCATATCACAGTGACAATAATAAATATCGTTGTTTGTTAGCCGAAAAGAATACAAAAAAATTGGAAATCTGTGTTATATAAAATCAGTAAAATATCTCAATCAACAGTATTTGGAAACTTTGTGAAATATAGTAGTGGTTGGTATGAAAACAGAGTTTGGTATAATGTGAAAATGACTCCAACATAATTATGTCAGAAGAATAGTAATCTTGTACCAGTTCTTATTAATTGTCATGACAAACGGTGGTTTTTGATAAAAATAAATGATAATTATTTAAATAAATGATTAACCAGTCAAATAATGGATTAATTCAATATTTGACTTTAATTATTCAAACAAGCTGTACACGATGGCTCTATCTAGCTTTACCTGTAATATAATTGATAGTCGTGGTGGTCATGTCATTGTGCTCCCTCAAGCTAAAATCCGGCGAACTTGGAAAGAACCCGGCAGGTCCCATGGCGTAAAGAAGGCTCTGCCTCGGAAGCTCCGCGGTCAACTCAAAGCTCATGTAAAGACGCGACGACACTGACTCGATCTTCAACGAGCCGTTGACGATCTCAAGATCGCCTTGGTCAGGCATCACCTCGCCTGGAGATTTCCCTCCTAGAAAGTAAGGTTTCGCCTGTCCTCGGCCGTTGGTTGGTAACCAGCCAACGACCGCGCTGGCTCCGGTCATCTGACCGTTGGTGGAGAATCCGATCCCTATGTAGGCGCTGGAATCAGGAGCTGATAAGATGAAGCTCCATGTGTTGTCCACAGTTTTAGCGTACTGCAGAGAGATTTTGTTAAAAGAGTTTTGAGATATTTGGTGAAAATTGGAGAATAGGACTTACTCGGAGGATGTAATTCTGAGCAGACCAAGCTTCGACGCATTGAAGGAGGCTGGAGTCGATGGTTAGGTCGTTGAGAGGTAGAGTTGAACTGCAGGTTTCCGTAGCTTGCTGGGTGGAGAGAGGTGGAAGATGAAGAGAGATTAAAGCGAAGAAGATGAAGGATACGGAGGAATAAAGCCTCATCGTTTTTTGGATCTGAAAGATGAAAGAGAGAGGAAAGTAATGCAAGATCATGATGATGACGACGACTATGATCATTATATATGTTTAAGTTTATATGAGGGAGTATTTGAGTAAGCAGTTGAGCATTCAACAAATTAATTAATAATTACGCCGTTTTGAATTTATTTTTTCTAACATTCATTGGTAGAACAACAAAGAAGAACTTCTTTCTTACATTAAACAAGGAGTAAAAAACTTGTGTCGTTAGAAAATGATTGAGATGTACAGGTTACCTTAAAGAACACGTCACAATCTTTGTAATTTGCTACGAACCCTAACGTTTTCACTTTCAAGTTTCCAATCCTTACATATGGTAATTATTTAAATTTAGGGTTTTACTATTTATACTCCGATTCAATTGACCAAATACTAATTGGATAGTAACAATTCTTACTACTTATAAACGTTCTACCTAAGTCCATCGAATTTAAAGACAGTAAGGATCGCTCAATATCAGATCTCGAAAGATAGAACAAGGAGAGATGCATTTGCAAACCAATAATGCAAATTGTTAACGTCATTGTTAGACAAAACCTTCTGGTTTGGGTTTTTACACTTTCAGGGACCAGAGGAAACAGACTCGAGCCAGAAACAAATCATTTTTATCCTACCAGGAAAAGGAAAACGTCACTGACACATCATCATCATCCACTGTGCCATCTCAACAAGCACCAAACACCATATCACTAGTCTAAAGACCATTTAGTTGCTAGAACCTGAAGTTCTTGGAGTCAGCAATCCTCGGCGCACTTCAGCTCTGTAATCCCCTGGCAATTTCTTTGGAGGCAATGCATTGTTTGCTGAAGCCAGGATCTGTAATTGTTTCGTCCCACAATATATGAGAAAAATGAAAAAAAAAAAAGAATATACGAGAAAATGGTGTCATCCATGTACACATCTTAAAGAAAACCAAAAGCATATGGAAGAGATAATAGTTTTGGTTCTACCTGGTGAGGTAGTTTACCCCAAACACTCCCTCCATAGTACATGATTGGTCGTTCTGTGGAATAGAAGAAATAAACAGGTTAAACTTGAACAGATCAAGGTGGGAACGTAAACACTTTTTGATTCTACTCCCAGCAACTCAAGCAGAAGAATCTAAAAGACCGTGAGGTTTAGCGCAAAGGAAATTAGGAAACACTTGGAATGCTCTTAAAACTAACCAGATAAATCCACGGTTGGGTCGTTGTATTGATGCATTGCAGTTGCCCAGCCTGTTCATTTAACAAATCAAGAGTACAAAATAAGACAGACACATCAATTGAGTGCACAAGCAGTGACTTCAAAACACTTTATCTCATAAAGTTGAAAGATTTTATACAAGGAGCTTGACCAATAAACTAGGACTGACTCATATCTGTTTAGCATAACAACACTTGACAGAAAAAAACGATCACACACTGACATGGAACAAAGATGATACCACATATATTTAAATAGTTAACTTAGATTCATACGTTGGCTTAAAAGCTGATAAGCTTCACTCGTGGCGCAGTCCTTTAGAGTAACTATCTTCTGAGAACCATCCTTGTTTTGCTGGCTACCTGCTCGATCTGACATATTCCTCTTAAAAACTTTAGCAAAGAACAAGATCATAACAAGTAAAACCTGTAGATTGAACGATGTTCATTTCTCAAGAATCGCTAATAAAGAGGGAGAGCAAGATCTGATTTACTTTCCTAAAACGGTTCCTGAGGTTAAAAACTATCCACAATCGCATGGTTAACAGATTAGCTTGCAATCAAAGTGTATCTACAAAATCAGATTACTTATCTCTCTGATCTACGCTGTAACTGCACAGAACTAAATGCTCTACAAATCACGAACTCATTTGATTCGTTTCTAGCAAGGAAGGTGGAGATGAGAGAGAGAGAGAGAGCTAATATACCTCCAATCTTCTTGTTACTCCCAGGGGGATTCCTGTGAGACGGAGAAGGGAAAGATCGGAGACGAAGAGAGTAAAGATCACTCAAATTAGCAAGAATCGAGAGAAGAAGCGAAGTTACCTTAGACCAGGGGGAGTGTATTTATTCGTGTTGGAGCTCGGATCCGCCATTGATGGTGTTAGGGTTTGCGGAGTTTCGCCGGAGAGCAGCCCTCTCTACGGTGGGGGAGATCTGTCAGTCAACTCTCGATTTAACAATTATATCAATCTTTTAACGCGCAGCGCGTGCTTATCAAGCGATCCCGCGCTTTTGTTAGACGCCTTTCCGGAATTTACGGTTCGCTTCTTCTGTCTAATCAATTCCCGGTTAGGTGAATCACTGGTCAGCTTCCGGTCCGACCCCGTATATAATTTGCACAGTTAAGTATCCGGAATAATGGGCCCTGTTTTACGGCCCAACTATGTTTTAAAGTGTTATATTATGGATCCAAAATCGAAGTCGGATCCGTGCACTGCCCGCTTGCTAAAAAGGGTGGGTTTTGAGGGTTTCGCAGCTTCGTCGCCAATCTCTTTCGTCACACCCAAAGATGAAGCTCGTCAGGTACTGTTTCGATTCTCAATATGTTTGGTTTCGATTCCCATTCTTGAGATCCTTAGCTGATTTGTATTATGTTATGTTTGGATTCGATCGAGTAGGTTTTTGATGAAGTTAAACAATGAAACTGTGTCGATCGAGCTGAAGAACGGGACTGTTGTTCATGGAACCATCACTGGTAACTTCTATTTTAGCTTGCTAGTATCGATCCGTTCACTAAGTTTTAGTTTGAACCATTGGCTTTGAGAGAACTCATTGAAGCTAAAAGATGGATGATTTGTGCAGGTGTTGATGTGAGCATGAATACTCACTTGAAGACAGTTAAAATGACCCTGAAGGGGAAGAACCCAATGACACTGGACCATCTAAGCTTGAGGGGTAACAACATCCGCTACTACATTCTTCCTGATAGCTTGAACCTGGAGACTTTGCTTGTGGAAGACACTCCTCGAGTTAAACCTAAGAAGCCTGTTGCTGGTAATGCTCCCCTATGTAAATTGTACAACAAATAAGACTGTTTTATCAATCCATTTATTCTTTCTTTGGTTCGTTTTTTTAGGGAAGCCTGTTGGACGCGGCCGTGGACGTGGTCGTGGGCGTGGTGGTGCTGCTGGTCGTGGCAGAGGTCGTTAAAGGCACAGTAGTGCATTGGAACAACTTGAAGGTGAGTGAGTTGAGATTGTAGGAAGTGGAACCCTTTGGTGTCTAGGAAAATGTACTGAACTATGTATTTAGCAACTCTTGCAGAAAAAAAAAGATCTGGTATGATTTTGGTGGTGCTCGTAAGGAAGTTGCTATGTAATGCGATTCCATGGATAAGAAGATTTAGCTTTTTCATTTCATAAGAGCATGTGACATATCAAAATGCTTTAACATGGTGAAATACTTAGTATAGAAAAGCTGTTATCTTCTTCCCTTAGTCTTCTCACATGAACCTCCAATTGGGTCCGTGGTTGTAGAAACCTTCCCCAGTATACCCATAGGGATCACACGGGTCTGGGAAGATAGATGGCACACCATATCCGTAAGGCCATGGTGGATAACAACAACATGGCTCTGGCTTTTTCTCCTCTGTTTTTTTCTCGTCGTCTTTCTTCTCATCTGCTTTCTTGTCATCCTTTTTCTTGTCGTCCTCTTTCTTGGGTGGTTCAACTTTGTTTACGCTTACAAGCTCAGCGAAGGCTACCTTCTTCCTCAGTGTGTTGGTTAAACAGATCATATTGACTTCAACACCGGTCACCTCAATCTGGTTCCTGTGATCTCCCTTTATTTCCACACCTGACACCCCTATAAAACCATACGCAACAACTCTTTAGATTCAACATTAATTACGAGAATAGGCTTCTCTATGGTGTGTTTTGTATCGTTGTTACCTTTAAACTTAGCCGCAGTTTTCATTGCTTTTGCTCGGGTTTTATCATCAGTCATAGTAACTCTTATCAGGATCTTTTGCTGCACACAGTTAGAAAAAAAAACATCTTAAAATCACAAGAAAAGCTTATTCCACACACACACGAGCGTATATCCAAGTTATGACTTGTTGTTGAGTACACATGGATAAATACCTTCATGCTGTTGTCTTCTTGTCTGCTTTGAGAGAATTCGCTCTGAATGTTTGATGGTATATTTTTTTTGTGCTCTCAAGTTTGTGATTCTTCTTTAGATCACAAATCTGAGGAAATATAAATAAGGGATCGATTAGTAAGTATTATGAGTCACTGTCATGCAGGAATCATTCGGATAGTTTAAATTTCGTTTTCATATCCGTTCCTTGCGTGTTTTAGTTGCTTCTACTTACCGATTCGTACAAATTCGTTAATATATAAAAGACTCGAAAATTCGTTATTTAATTAGGTCAAAATTATATCAAATAATGAGCCATAAGTGGTATTTTTAATATACCAACGTTTGATATATTATATAACGTAACAAAGGTTCATGAATGATATGATATTAAGTCAATATCTGCAATATGATGATGAATACGTTTTTTTCAAAATTAATGATCCTGTTGTTGTGCATACGTAACAATGAATGGAAGAATTGTGTATCAAAGTCTTGGTCTCCTCTAGAGTGCAGGTTCCCCTCTATCTTCCTGCTTTGTGAAAAATAAGATTAGTCTGACTGCTAATCTGTCATCCAGTTGTTATCATAATCAAATACTATATGCTTGACTTGCTACATCTATGATTCCTCGACGTCTTGTGAAACAATTAGCTTTTAAATTAATGCCATTACTATTCAACTTTTCAGAGCTTGGCAGTTGGCTGTATGATAACAGGCTATATAGTTTTGGAATTGTCACAAATGAGTAACTTTGACCCATCAATAAATATATTTCCTGTATCGAATTTGAATGTTAGAGTAAGATAAACATTAATGGTATTTCTGTAAACATTGTGAGTGTTAAAAGAGTCTTAGATAAATCATTATGAAGAACTGTTTGTTTGTAAATCGCCAATATTGTTTAGGTAATGTATTAACCGGTTGGTAATTTGAAGATGTAGTGAGGATTATCGATTAAAGGATTTGAAAATCTAAACTAAATCAAGGTTATATAATTTAAAATTTCAATATATTATCAGTTTCATGATTTATAAATTGTAATTTAAATTATGTATTATCTAATTATTTAGATTTACTAATAGATTTGATTTCATAATAGACTTGAATGGATTTGTATGAATTTCTTTATTAAAAATACAAAGACTAAAATCCGAAAGAAAACTTCTGAATTACTAATTAAAATTTAGATGTTAGATTTAAAAATTAATATATTTTACATTCAGGTATATAGATTTTTAAATCATATATATAATGAGGCAGTTTTCTCTCCCCTAAGGCTATCCACCTCAGCATAAGTGGGACCCGCATGCATTTTTTTCTTTCTAAATAACAAATTTTGTATCTTAATATTTTATGTGATTTCCGTTTTAACATATCTAAGTTTTAGAAAACCGAAGCCCAACCTGGAAAATTCCAAAAGTAGCCCAAATAAGCCTCTTATGTTTTTGATCTCCCTCTTCATTCGAGTCTAGGGTTTGGATGGTTTCATAATCCTCCAAAAATAGAGTCACCCTTTCAGTTTCCATGAAACAGTTCATCTTGAGTTATTCCTCTACATCTACATCTCATGCTTTCTGTAGGTGGAAGGTATGGATACCTTGCTGTGAAACATGCATGCAAGTTCTCCAAAGAGCATGCGCTCAAGAACAGACTTATTGTAAATTTACTCAATTGTTTATCAATATAACTCTCTAGGCATTTTACACAGATTAGTAACTACAAGCCGTTGAACATAATCAGTCACATAGTGATGACATATATTGGAGCCTTGAAATCCATTTTCTACCTATTGATATGGCCAAACAAACAATGGCAGTTACCTGCACAGATCCTTGTGATGGAGACTTGCAGATACAACGATCACTATATGTCTGACCCAGGAAGCACCTACCGTACCGTGAAGAAAGCTATGGCCTGAGACAAGTTAGCTCTTTGTTCATTTGTAAGAGCACTAATCAAAATGCTTCAACATTTTAAATCAGTAAATTCTTTCTTGGTGTTACCTTTAGGTGCGTAATCCTATTGAAAGGGTTAAAAAGTTGCTCTTATCTGGTGACATAGATACAGAAAAGGAGCTCAAGGTACTTTGTTCTCTACCTTCCAAAAAAAGAGATTGAAAAAATGATACATAAAAATACAGTCATCCTTCTTAACTTAAAAAGGACATGGAGAAAGAGGTGAAGAAAGATGTAGATGACAATGTAGCTCAAGCCAAGGTAACATGATCTTATAACTGTTTCTAGCTATGTCTTTGTTATATATATATAACAAATCAGTTATATAAATTCCTTTTCGCTTGACTCCTCTTCCTAGATGAAAAGCTAACGACATCTTCCTATTATCACCACTGATCTATTGCATCTGTATTTAATCGATTATGTAACTCTTGCCTAATTTTTCGCTCATGTCTCAATCTGCAAAGTTCCGTCTAACATTCACGAAAAAGATGCAGCTGCCCTTGCTCTTGAGGAGGTAACTGTCTTTACAAACACTCCACTAATCTAACGTGTCTGAATTATACAAACTACTCACAACCCCATCAAACAGCATACCTAATACAGATGCCAAGCAGTGGTGGGCAGGAGCTATCAAAATGCCTAGAGGAGCTTGCTGGGAAGGAGTTTCTCTTACAGATACGTGTCACTGCATACAACTGCCGACATATCCATCATACGTTCCCCGTCTAGCAATCAGTGAAGATGTCTACTTCGACACTCAGCCCCAGGTATGGTAATCTAATTTTTCAAATTCTGCAACTTATTCATGATTTAACATGAACCTTTTACAACCATCTCTCAGAGTTTTAACATCAACCAACCTCCAGGAGTTTACATTGACGCAAGATTACTAACAGCATCTTCCAACAACGTGGTGGATGCGGCGAATAAAGGAATGGGAGATGGTGAAGCATATCCACGCGGCTTCGAAGAGGAATGAAATAGTCGCTAACGCGTCCTCAGTGATTGTTTCAAGTCAAACACCCCGTCAGCTTCACTTTTATTTACTGTCAACTAAACTTTTATTTACTGCCATTTAGAAATTACTATCCTATCTTTATCATAATTTAAACTTTGGGTTGTGCTCTCAACTTTCCTCTCTGAGGGATGTAATCATATTTTATTTCATACTTTAAAAGAGAGCCTACATCGGACTTTACATTGTTCTTAACTTTCTCCATCGTAGTATGAACCCGTAGTAATACTACATTCACGTCACCATTCTCTGAATGATACCCTAAACATCACTGGCTACTCATTAGAGCCCATACGCATAAAGAAAATGTTCAAACTTTGGCCAGTTACCGACGACCCGGACAATTAGTAAACTCACATAACAAACAGAAAAAAACGCTACTTTGTCAACTTCTCCAACAATAACAAAGGTTCCTTTTTTTTATCAAATAGTTCTCCAAGTTTATGTACATGAGATTTAGAATAGTATTTCAACGTATGGAGGACAGCTAAAACAAGAGAACTGGATGGTAATATAATAAAAGTGCTCATAACTACAATGGACACCCACAATTGCCTAAAAAGAATTTCAATTTTAACAACTCCGCGCTTGCGCGGAGCTTTGCCTCTAGTAGACTAAAGTACATAAACCAAATTATTACCAGATCAACGTACTTGATTATTATGAATAAAATATTAATACTCCGACAAGACATTTGTTCTTGTAATAAATTTTCGACTTTCGAAATGGGCGGGAAATAAAAACCCGCCACGTTTTTGGCTTATATCCACTAGTTTGACAAATTAACCCTAAAACTTTTAATTGTGGCGGAGCAAAGACTATTCAGTTTCCCAATTATCTAGGCCAATCTAGGGTTTTGCGTTTTCTTAATCTTTCCTTTTAAATATATATTCACTTTCTCTGAATGGGGGCTTGAGGAGTGTTTTTCAAATTTTTTTTTAATCTTCCGATATGAGTTCTACAGAGGAGGAAGCTCTCAGGATTGCAGAAGAAGAACAGAACAAACGAGCTGTTCCGCGCAGAGCTCCGAGAGCTTGTACGTTGTCGGTTGATTACGCCGAGCCTCTGATTAGCGACGATGACGAAAGCAAGCCAAAGGCAAAACGTGGCAGGCCTCGGAAAAAACCAGAAGAAGATAATAAACCAAAGGCTAAACCGGGTAGGCCTCGGAAAAGCCCTGTCAGCGAAGAAGACGAAAAGTCAACGAAGAAAGTTGACCAAGGTGTTAACAGAGACGCTTCTTTAGAGAAGAAGGAGAATGGAGCTGAACAGGTTAAGGCATCTGATGGAATGCCTAGGTTTGACAAGGTGTACGTGTCTCGGAAAAGGAAATTGAAAGAAGTTGACAGAGAAGAGAAGAAGAAGAAGGACGAACTTGTTAGTAAAGTTCCTGTTAAGATACGTAAGAGGCCTCGGAGAGTGGTAGTGGTAGATGGTGTTAACAAAGATGAGGTCAGTGAAAAGCTCTCTCCTTTGCTCATCAGTCGTAGGGTTACATAGTAATCTGTATATTGTTTTTTTTGGTGTATTTAGGATAACGCTGAAGAATCTGAGTCTATGATGTGTCATCAATGTCAACGAAACGATAATGGGGAGGTTGTGCGGTGTCAGAACTGCAAGAGGAAGCGTTATTGCCACTTATGCTTAAAAAATTGGTATAGCTCTTCTTACTTTCATACTTACCCATGACGATAGCTTCTTGCTACTCAATTCCTTTAGAGCTTTGTATTGTATTGGGTATAATCAAGATAAATATTTGGGTTTTGAGCATGTGTTCCTGTTGATGCCTCTATAATTTAGCAATACTTCTTTAGTATATAGATTAATTTTAGTGATCCTCTTCCTTGATTGTAGGTCTTTTCTGTGTTTGTTTCTTTGGTTATGAAGCTTTGAAAACTTGTTCTATATTAGGTACCCTCACATTGGACATGAAGACATTGCCAAGAAATGCCCATTTTGCTGGAATACTTGCAATTGCAGAGCATGCTTGCGTCTTGATACTAAAATGGAAGTAAGTGTATCTTGCTTGATTGTGTGTTTTCTTAAATTCTATCTACCATCCTTACTTAATCATTGCTCCAAATTTTCATGAAGTTAAATTCGGACCTCGAGGTTAGCAAGGATGAAAAAATTCAATGCTCTAAGTATATTCTGCGAAAGCTTCTCCCTCATCTGAAGGAAATAAATGATGAACAAGTTTTTGAGAAGGAAGCTGAGGCAAAGATATCAGGTACTTTCCTTGCTTTTAATTATGCTGGAAAGTTATTATTGTTCTTCGTGATCCCTTCAAATTGTTGGCATCCTTATGTATATGCATCATATTGATGAATATACCTGCACTTACTCTAAGCAAAATCGCAGATTGGAATGATTATTTTAATTGGGAAGTTGCAAGCTGATAGCTCAGGGAGTAAGAGGATAATTTTTTTTGTTTCTATCACAGGACTGGAGTTTGGAGAGGTGAAGCCTGAAGACATTAATTGTCACTCTAATGAAAGACTGTACTGGTAAAACACCCTAAAACTTTTGTTTCGTTGAATATGACAAATTGACAAGGTCTCATGTTGTTAGGCTGTTACTAATCTTTTTTTTTTCCAACTCTTTGGGCTTAAAGTGATAGCTGCAAGACTGCGATCTTTGATCTTCATAGACATTGCTCGAGTTGTAGTTCTGATATCTGCCTTGCATGTTCCATGGAGATCCGACAAGGAAAGCTTCAGGCATGTCAGGAGGATGTTTCTTGGAATTACGTTAGCCGAGGTTTAGATTATCTACATGGGGGAAAAAGAAAAATTGATAAACCTATAGATGATAAGCTGAATATCGAAGACTGTGTGAAGCGCCCATCAACGTGGAAAGCAAATGAAGCTGGAATCATTACTTGCTATTGTGGTAAGGGGGTTTTAAAGTTGAAGCGCGTGCTTCCCGATGGTTGGGTCACTGATCTGGTCAAAAAGGTAGAAGAAACTGTAGAAGCCAACAAGCTTTGTGATTTACCTGAAATGGCCACAGAGAGATGCCCTTGTTTTAACTCTGAAGGTCATATTGACATGGAAACCAACAAAAACTTGTTAAAGGCTGCATGTAGAGAAGGATCAGAAGACAATTATCTATATTTTCCAAGTGTTAGAGATGTTCAGGAAGGTGATCTGAGGCATTTTCAGCATCATTGGGTAAAAGGAGAGCCTGTGATTGTGAGGAATGTGCTTGAGGCTACAGCTGGTTTAAGCTGGGAACCAGGTGTTATGCATCGTGCCTGCCGTCAGATAAGAAGCACCAAGCATGAAACACTTCTGGATGTTAATACTATTGATTGTCTGGACTGCTGTGAGGTCAGTCTCCCCCTTAATTATTTATATGGCTTGTCTATGGTCAATATACTTTCTTATCTAGTAATTAATTAAATATATATATTTTCCCTAAATACTTGGTTTACTTGAATGTTTTCTAAACTGAGACGTGGCAAGTCAAACTGAAACTGGGCTCAGTTTCTTTTTCTTACCGAACTTTTATTAGTTGCAAGTCAAATACTATATAGTTGCTCTTCAGATGAAGAACTTGTTACTAAGCTCTAACTTATATGATAACTTGTTATGGATGCAGGGACCGATTAATCTCGGGGAGTTCTTTACCGGTTACAAAAAAGGCCGCTATGATCGTGAGGGTTGGCCAAGTGTTCTGAAACTGAAAGATTGGCCTCCATCGAAGAGCTTCAATGAAAACTTGCCACGTCACTGTGAGGAGTTCTTATGCAGTTTGCCCTTGAAGCTGTACACTCACCCGCGTAATGGGCCTTTAAATCTCGCTGCGAAGTTGCCTGATGAATGCTTGAAGCCAGACATGGGACCAAAGACTTACGTTGCTTATGGATTTGTGCAAGAACTGGGCCGTGGAGATTCAGTAACCAAGCTCCACTGCGACATGTCTGATGCGGTTAGTACTCATTTCATTTGTCATTTCTCGTGCACGTTTTCTTTTCTTTCTTGTACTTGGTTTTCTGATGTCTTCCCTTGGTATACCCATAATGATCTCAAAACCTATCATAATAATGAAATCATATTCCATTTCGATTCGTACCTCCAACCACTATTTCTTACATATAGGACTAGTCTTCCCTTAGTTAATTTCTGGATAAGTTCTTTTAGTATTTTTCTTTTTTTTTGGGGGGAAGATAATATTTTTGGCTTTGAGTTAACTATTACCCTTATAGCATCATTTTCTCCTCTTCTAAGGCTAAGAATATAATTAAATCCCCACAATCCTCTTTTATGCCTGCTTTGCTCCAGTTGTGCTTTGCAATATCTTTCATACTTAAGCTGAATACCGTCGAGCTATGAATACATATGTTTTGCCTCCATAGATTAAGATTACCAAAATGAACATGATTTGATGCTGTCTAATCCTTAAAAGACCAACAAAGTGTCTTTTAGAGACTCTTTGTAAATAGATTAACAAGTTTTTCTGTAAATTCTGTTGATGTTGAATATCGAGCTATGACTACACAAGTTTTGTTGCAAGTCTCGCCAAAACAGACCATCAAAGTGTTCTGTAGTGTCTCTTTGTAGATAGGTTAACAAATTCTATTGCAATTTTGCTGAAACTGAATATCGAGCAATGACTACAAGTTTTCCTGCAAATTTTGGATGAAGCTGAAAATCTTCATTAGTTAATATTACATAAACCTTTCTAATCACCAAAACATAACAAGAAAGTGTTTGTAGATGCTCTCTGCAGATAGACTACTGCAAATTTTGGTGAAACTGAATATCAAATCAGTACTACTACACAAGTTTTGCTTCAAGTTTGGTTGAAGCTGAATTTCCATGGATTAAGAGGTTCTTTGCTGATAGTCTAACAAGTTCTTTGTGAATTCTGCTAAACCTGAATATCGAGCTATGACTAAGTTTTGCTACAAGTATGGTTAAAGCTGAGTATCTCAATAGATGAAAGTTATCGAAATGAACAAGATTTTGCCATCTAGTCACCAAAATAAACATGCCAACAAAATTTCTTGTATAGGTCTTTTCTAGGAAGACTAACAAATCCTACTTTAAATTCCGCTGAAGCTGAATATCAAGATGCATGCTACAAGTTTGGCTGAAACTGAATATCTCAACAGATTAAGATTACCAAAATGAACATGATTTTGCTGCGGTCTAATCACAGAAACAATCATGCCAAAAAAACATATTGTATATGCCCTTTGTAGAGTAACAAATCCTATTTAAAATTTTGTTGAAGCTGAATATCGAGAGGAATGCTACAAGTCTGGCCGAAGCTGAATATCTCAATAGATTAAGATTACCAAAATGAACATGATTTTGCCGCGGTCTAAACTTCAAAACAAACATGCCAACAAAATGTGGTGTGTAAGGCTATTTTGTAGTAGACTAACAAATCATGCTTCAAATTCTGCTGAAACTGAATATCGAGGTGAATGCTACAAGTTTGACTGAAGCTGAATATTAAACGAAGATTACTACTATAACTAATATTGTTTGGCTAATAATCTTTTGAATTTACAAGACCCATTGAAACTAGCTCAAATTGTGCAGTAAAGAAACTAGAGTCCTAGATCAATGAATTTAACTATGTAGATTTCATGTTTGGTTGGATTTTATGTTTGGGCTGATAACCTTTTGAGTACTTAAAATTCATTGAAATGAATAGTAACTGATGCAAAACCTAGATCAATGAATTGTCATGATAAGTGTGTTATGCAATCCTTGCTCCTTGTCAATATATGTATACCTAAAGAAATTTAGTAATGGTTATCTTGTTTCCTTTTCAGTTTAGTTTCTCTAGTCTCTATACTAGTTTAGGGACCGACCATTGTACTATTCTAGATTGGGTTCATCAGTCATGTATTAAAAAAAATACATACTCCGTACAATTAGGTTCCCATGTTTTGCCCCTACAAAAAACAACTGAAAAATACATAATCTAGCTTTTTGAGATCTCTTGGTTTCGATATGTTGTATGAGCGGAGTTACCAAAGTTGTCTTTTTATTAATATTAATATGCATGTTTTCATTCTTTCTTAATTGCTGTTGTGTTGGCCAATTCAGGTTAATGTGCTGACGCACATAAGTGAAGTGACCATCAAAGAGAAAGCAAAAATGGAAAAACTGAAAAAGAAGCATACTGAACAAGATGTCAAGGAGCTGTTTTGCTCGGTTCCTAACTACAAGGAAAAGATGCAGATTCTTGAAAACACTTGTGAGGAAGAAATCAAGAACCTTGAAGCTGATGATGGAGGAGCTCTCTGGGACATTTTCCGTAGAGAAGATGTTGCAAAATTAGAGAAATACCTTCTGAGTCATCATAAAGAGTTTAGGCATTTCTTCTGCTCTCCCGTGTCTAAGGTACACTTTTCTTCTCATCCTCTAAAGTTTCAGTGTATGCATTGAAGATGTGTAGTGAACTATTAGTGGGGGTGTTTTACTTATCGTATATGTTCATTTTAGGTGGTTCATCCAATACATGACCAGTCTTTCTATCTGACGCGATATCATAAAATGATTCTGAAAGAAGAATACGGTATGCTGTATACTTTGAATAACACAAGCACGTTATCTTTGACAGTTTTGGTAATGTTATATATTGTGTAGGAATTGAACCATGGACGTTTGTTCAGAAGCTTGGAGATGCTGTGTTAATACCTGTTGGCTGCCCTCATCAAGTCAGGAACTTGAAGGTAATACTGTGTTTTTTGAGCAATTGTGGCTTTTTATATCTCTCAGCGCAAGGTTCATATTTATATCTCTTGCAGTCTTGCACAAAGGTGGCGCTTGACTTTGTCTCGCCTGAAAATATCAGTGAGTGTTTCCGCTTGACTAAGGAGTATCGTCTGCTACCACCAAACCATCATTCAAAAGAGGACAAGTTGCAGGTACTTTCTTCTTGTTTCGTTTTGATTCCTGGTTCTCTAAGTTGGTTATGATTACCTGCGTGTTTGTTTTTAACAGATAAAGAATATGGTAGTGTTTGCAATCGATCAGGCTCTCAAAGACTTGGATCCTAATTATAAGTGAGTTTGTGATAATTCCTCTCAGTATGCGTTATTTTTTTGTATAAGCTGAGGCTTTTGCTTGTGTTGGCTCAGGTCTCCTGAAGCCAAAGAGAAGGCAAGGATGGGAGGGAAGCGTAAAAAAAAACTGACAGATTAATAATGGAGTAATGTTTTGGCTTCATCTTGTCTTATGTTATTGTAGTGTTAGCAAGGAGCGTGTGAGAAGAAGAAACTAGGATACATCTATTTTGGCACTGTTCTTTTGTAACCTTCTCCTCCTTAATCAACATAACTCTAATACTCTCGGTTGTTGAATGTTTATGATATAAATTTGTAATAGTTAAACTTATGACATTTCTAGAAAATACAATTTAGTTCTTGATTAGATTGATAGTAGTAACTAAAATAAGATCAACTGGTAAACCTGTGAGTTAATTAAGATTTTCCCAATTCAAGTTATGGGCCGTTAAATTAAAAAGTTAGGAAAGCCTTTTAATAATCCGGCCCATCAATGTCACTTCAAATCTAGTGACTCTTTTTTTTTTTTTTTTTTTTGGCAAAATCTAGTGACTCTCTCATCACTAAACGCGTTCGGACTTGTCTTCAATTTTTTTTCCTGTGTTTCCGTTTCATTTTCACATCAATGGCCGTCCACGCTGTTCGATTGCCGGCGACTCAGCTCACCGGTGGAATCTCCGGAAACCTATCACCATCCACTCGCAATCCCAACGCCGTCATCCGATTCGGTTGCGGAGCTTTGAAACGCAACCGTTTCGTATCTTTATCGGCATCGCTCCGGGAAGGAGATGGACATGGTAAAGACAAATCTGTGAGAGCTGTGGAAGTGAAGAAGATTCTGGAAGAATCACCTCTGCTTCCTAGTACGAATCCTATTATCTATCTCCCCAACTGTTTCGTGAATTAGCATCGATTTATTGATAATTTGGATGTTTTTTTTATTTAAAATATTAGAGCCTTTATCATCAAACCAGCTTGAGGAAACTGTATCCAACGGCTCTCGTGTTCGTGTAGCCTATCAGGTAATATACAGAAACATTCTGAGGAATATTTATTGGAGAAGAGCGTATTTGATTAAATGAATGATGAATGCTTATGTATAGGGAGTAAGAGGTGCATACAGTGAATCGGCTGCTGAGAAGGCTTATCCAAACTGTGAAGCTGTTCCCTGCGAAGAGTTTGACACTGCTTTTGAGGTGAGAATCTTGTTCCTATTACTTTGATAACTACCTTAGAGCTTGGTTCTTTAAGCATTTTCCGACGTTTGGTTTCTTATTTAGGCGGTTGAGCGGTGGCTTGTTGACCGAGCAGTTTTGCCGATTGAGAACTCTTTAGGTGGAAGCATCCATAGAAACTATGATCTTTTGCTTCGACACAATTTGCACATTGTTGGGGAAGTCAAGTTAGCTGTTCGCCATTGTTTGTTGGCTAACCACGGTGTAAAGCTTGAAGATTTGAGAAGGGTGCTTAGCCATCCACAGGTGCATTACATGCCATTTTCAGTTCTTGGTCTTTTAGTATGAGCGAAAGTTTAAGACTTTGGTTTGGATCAGGCTCTTGCTCAATGTGAAAACACGTTAACTAGATTGGGATTGGTTAGAGAAGCAGTAGATGATACTGCTGGTGCTGCAAAGGTAAAACACTTTATTCTCTTTTCAAGTATAACTATATATTCATTAGCTTACAATAGGAGCTTATTAAGTTAATGGATTGAATTCGTAGCAAATTGCATTCGAAGATTTAAGTGATGCAGCTGCCGTTGCGAGCGCCAAAGCTGCAGAGATATATGGGTTGAACATAATTGCTGAAGATATCCAGGTTTATAGAGTTTTCGATTTTCTTTTCGTCCATAATTTTGCACTTGTGATTTATTTGATTGTGAAGTTCAATCAATTTAGGATGACACTGATAATGTTACAAGGTTTCTAATGCTCGCAAGGGAACCCATTATCCCTGGAACTAACAGACTTTTTAAGGTGAGAAACCCGTATGTATCTTCTGAAATGCAAGCGCTGATCTTATATTTCTCTGATGCACAAGTTAATTCGATCTTCTTATAGACAAGTATAGTTTTCTCGTTAGAGGAAGGGCCTGGAGTACTTTTTAAAGCACTTGCTGTGTTTGCCCTTAGGCAGATCAACCTCACAAAGGTTAGTTAGTACGCTCATTTTTTTTTTTAATTTGTGCAGCCTTTGTTTATAATCAGTACTTTTTCTCATCGTTAACCATCAATTGCTTATGGTTTCGGTTAGATCGAAAGCCGCCCTTTAAGGAAAAACCCTCTGCGAGCATCTGGAGGGCTAAAGTAATTTCTCTTACAAACACCACTCTTTGACTCTTGTACCATTCACTCAGTAATCTGAATAATGGTGAAAGTATTTCTCTGTTTTTGCTTGGCAGATACTTTGATTATCTTTTCTATGTGGACTTCGAAGCATCTATGGCTGACGAAGTTGCTCAAAATGCACTTCGGCATCTCGAGGTAAAGCCTTTGCTTTTCTTACTTGGTTTGGAAAAACACGTGAAGTAGAATGTGACTATAAGGCTCTTGGTTTTGGTTTTGTTGTTGTTGCAGGAATTTGCTACCTTTTTGCGGGTACTAGGAAGCTACCCAGTGGACACGACAATGCTCTAAACATATCCAATATGTTCTTTGGTAAGTAGTTCATTGCATTGCACAAAGTGCAGGGAAACACATGAATCTCGGAGATTGTCAAGTTCATCTAATTATATATCAAAGCTTCAAGACCTGAATATAGTTCAAAAATTTCAAAGCAGGATGATTTAGAGACTAATGATATGAATAGAGTTTAAAATCTTGGTTGCGCAGGCAGATACCGAGGTGTAGTAAGAGCCTAGCGCATAAGGTGAGAGCTTTGAGCTCCGAAGTGTCAGCGTTCCACATTACAAGAGATTCCTCTTTTGTCTCTTGTGTTTTAAAAAAAAAATCTGATTCTCTGTTTGCATCGTCTCGTCTCTTGCTGAATTGATAAAGATTTGCTTTTAGTCAGATATCCCTCTTTTAAAATCTTGCGAGAGTTATTGTATTAGTTTCAGTCAGTTATGTTTTCTTTTTTGTTAAACAATAGAGAGATGTTTGCAAAACCAGCTTGATATATATATATGTTAGTTTTGAACTTTGAAGTAGTGAAACATATGGAGTTTGAAACATGTTTCTGGAATTAGAGATGTTTAAGATTTCTTTTACGGGATGGTTCGTAAACATTGAAAAATAGAGGGACTAAAACGAAAGTAAAAAGTTACGTTTTTGCACTATAATTAAGCTCAAGCCAACAAATAAAAAAAACTCTCTCTCGACGTTGGAAGCAAATGAAAGTAGCGGAGAAGATTGTGTTCCTCTGGAATGATCCCGATGGCTTTGCGGCAACATTAGCTGATGCACTAAACTCTAATCGCTATAGTAAAGTGGATGTCTTTATGAATTTATCTTGTGAAAGTTCGTTGCTTTATAATTAATTAACTGACTATGTTTACTTGCAGAGTGTGAATATGATGATTGATTCTTAGTTAGTGATGTCCAACTGTTATTGCAGAGTTTGTGTTCAAATCTTCGGTTCACTAGTTAGATGACTTTGTCGATTGTATTTACCCCTACACTACTAAGGGTTTAGAAAGTTTAGAGGATATGTGAGGTGTTGATACTGGAGACTGGAATCTATAGTAACAATAAATTGTTTTTTCCAGTAATGGTTCCTGCCTTATGCTCTGGGACTAGTATGTAAGCTGATCAGGTTTAATGTTTTGGCCTTTGGCAGCTTCTTGCGTTATTTGTTAATCAGTATCATGGTTGTGTTGCAAATTGCAAGTCTTGATTCCATGTATTCTTAGCTCATATGTTCAATTCGATTTTTCTTCTTCGAAGCTATGAGCCTCCTCCTGCACTAGTATATGCCATGCCATGCATGAACTGCTCGACATGATTACAAGGGAAGCGTCTACTCTGCCCACTATTGTGGCTCTTTTTCTTGTGAGTGCATCTAATCTTAAGTTCAATAACAAATCCTTGAGGCAAGCAGCAGAAAAGCTAGTCTTCATTACAAGTTGGTCCAGAAACAGATGCCACTAGGCTTTTTGCTTCTCGCGTTGAGAAACCACCACCATTGATGCATATCCATCATGAACCTCTGTTATGCTTGCTGCATCTAGCTCGTCTCAAATGCTTGCATACCTCCATTCTCTTAAGTCTCTAGATGAAGAGCTTCAGGTAAATTTTGGCTTAAAGATTGTACCAATATCTGCTTCTTTTTTTTTTTGCGGTAGTTGTAAATCCACTCACACTGTCAGGTCACTAGCATAATAACAAGAATCAGAACTATATTGTCAGTTTTAAGAGAATGTCGATTTTAACTGAATGAAGAGTTTACGTGATTGTCATGACATGTGATCCATGAAACAGGGGAGCTTGTGGCTAGCTGGACCGGACTGTGTTTCTCGAGAGACAATCAAATGGAACGCATCAAAGACATTAAAAGAAGTAGAAAGTCCATGGCAAGCTCTTCATGGTTAATCTTCCCTCAGGTCAGTTCTTTCTGCATGGCCCAGTAGTCTTTGCCTGCACATAGACTTCCCCTATTGTAGCTCGTTGTTAAGATCTTTTGCTCAGCTGAACCAAAAACCATGTCGCCATGCTTTTCTTTTTTCTTTTTGTTTTATGTTGCAGTTCTTGTTCAACCGTATCTTAAAAAATCTGAACATTTTGGAAAAGCATTTTTGGTGATTCTGGTTGAAAAAGGTTAAGATTGGGTCAACTCATGAGATGATGATCTCGTAATGTCACAGAACAGCTAATGGTGTCGTCCTAGGAGTGTGATATTTTAATAATATTAAATGATATAGAGCTATGATTGGTGGGAGAGGAGGCATATAATAAAAGAAATTTTGGTGTGAAGTTCATAAAAAAGGCACTAATGATTAGTTAACTAATAGTTAATGTTATCTTAAGGAAAACAAGTGAAGTGTCGTCACCTCTAAGTAAGGCGGTGGTATTATATTTGGAGAAAGAAAGAAGAAAAGAATACGATGTTTTTGTACCAAAGTTCGGATCGTCTTATAATCTTCTTATCCAACTCTCATTTATTTATTTCAGCATCATATTCTGATTTTTTTGGTATACAATCTTTCAGTGCGTCTTATCTTCATTTTTTTTTTCTCCTTTTTGGCTTTCACTATCGTTGATTAGTATTTTTAACTTGTTTGTGTGTGTGTGTGTTTCAAGCAGATTTGTTAATAATTTATCCAATTGAGGTTGGTACTGTGTTTTCTAGTAATAAGTTTCAGTTTCATCACTCTTTTTGATTAAACAGTAGCCTTAAAGCTTACCCAAGTTTTCCTCTGGTTCAGCTCTTTTTAATATTTTTTCCTAAAATTGAAAACCAAGCAAAAAATAAAACATGGTGAACCAAGGTATTTAAGACATAAAGTTCGGTAATTGTCCATAAAAGCTTTAAGGTGTGATTAAAATGATAACCTCTTATAAAACATATGTTTTGTCTAAATAAGTTCTTGTAAATGAAATTCTTCCCTAAATAAATCATACATAACATTTTTATATCTGTTCACAATTTTTTTTGTTGAACTTTGTTTGTGCAAAGTCAAATAGGATCAACAACCATATGAATTTCGGCCCTAATCAAAAATAATATCTTATTATTAGACAATTTTTATTACTCATTAAAAATTATATTGCTTATAAAAGAAATGAGATTAGTAAACCGGTGAACAATAGAATAACAAGAAGGTGACAAAAGACATTTGATTTATTTTGTTACATTCACGAATAAAATCCATTAATATAGTAGTAAGATATGAGTTTAGTAAACTGCTACATTACAATTAATATATTTTCTGGTCTAATCATCATTGTTATACAGAAAGACGTATCTAACTTGACAGATATTTTTGTTGGTTTTCCATTTCTTTCCCGTCAAAAATATCTTCGCCATTTTTTTCGTCTTTCTAACAAAAAAGATATTTTGTTATGTACCACTACTAGGTCCACCGGACAAACAAAGAGAGAAATGATGATTTGTCTTTTTTTTTTCTTTAACGGGTGGTCAAATAAGCCGAACATAAAAATTTGAATTGAAATGTCAATATGATACTGAACCGATCTGAACCTGATATAATATCCAATAATTTTTATTTTACAGTAGTTCGGATTATAGATTTAATTTGAGATAGATCCAAATTTAAATGAATATCTGAAAAACCTGAAATTTCAAAATTCTAAAAAAATGTATACTATATACAATCTTAATTTCTAATTTTTATTTAAAACACACAAATATATTATTGTGTACCTAAAATAATTAGTTACTACATGTTAACTCAAATACTTAGCCTAATATATATTTTTGTTTGGTTAATATTAATGTTTTATGTTTGATATTTCATTTGAATTTTAGTTATTAATACATTTGTTTTGAATTTTAAATAATGTTGATTTTTACAGTATAACTAGTGTTCCTTGCGTTTACAAAATTCTTAGTTGTTAATTTTTTTTTTATGTTTCATATGATTTTCATTCGTACAATGCTTTAGTTTTATCATGAAACATGATATGTTTAATGTTGTCAAGTATAGTTCAGTGACAAGTTTCGTATGATTGATAGACGAATTTCACAAAATTATTTTGAAAAAATAACAATATGATTTGAGGAAGTTAGATACACAACTTTTTGAAATGATTGAAAATATATTGAGTTTAGTTAACTATAAATTAGTATTTTTATAACCGATAACCTTATTAGTATCCAAAACAAAAACTATTTTGGGTTCAACCGGATCTTGGACATGTAATTAAATCCGAACCGAATCCTATTAAGCCCGAATCAAAATGGGGTTGAAATTCATGAACCCGAAAATCTTAACCCCCAAGGTATCTGAACCGAAACCCGACTGACACCCTAGTTACCCAACCCTAGATTTTCATAAAGTTAAATGCTATAGGAAAATACTTTCTCTGTTTCAATTTAATTGTTGTTCTAGAGTTTAAAATATTTATTTTTAATTTTATTCTATATTCTTTTATTTTATCAATTAACATAATCAAAATAAAAATATTAATTAGAAGTAAAATATGAAAATGAATAGTTGTTTTAGTGAGTGTGGAAAAAATCTGGAACCACATAACAGAGAGTAAGAGTTTTTTTTTTTTTAAAATCTTTATTGTGAGCCTAAAGGCATAACAAAAGCAGTATAGTAATATATCTGATCTGAGTTGAGTCTTCTGATTCGTCTAAAAGCATCCAAAAAGCGAACACTTGGGGGGGGAAGAATCCATTATGGCACAAAAGAAGCCACTTGGTACAATCCACATCGCGATTACATAGTAGTAGTGGGCACAAAATGAATATTCGAAAAATTTGCAGTATTTGTGATCCACTCCTTAACAGACAAATACTTGTGTTTATAATACGTTTTGATCGAAACAATTTTAATGTCCAGAAATTCGGATATATGAATTTATTTAGACAGTCAAGAATTATTTGATTCGATCTATATTTATATTTAAAATAAAATAATATATAAAATTTAATAAAAAATTCATAATATCATAATAAAATAAAAAATAAAAAAGATATAATATATATTATAATGGAAATTGTAATTCAAAGCAAAAAATTAATATTAACAAGGTTATAAAACTCATTTGTTAATATTTGACTCAACATAAAAATTAAATTATATATTCAATAACTCAAAACAAAAATTTGAAAGATAATTTAGAATAAAAATTAACCAAAATTATATTATAATATATATATATATATATATATATATAGATATAATGATACAATCAATTACATTATCTATCTATAAATATATGGATTAGATTGGATATCCAATTTTTTTTAAAAAATATTTATGACTTAATTTTATTTTAACAAATATTATATTTTGTTATTTGATATGATTCAATGTTTTGTCAATATCCAAAATTTTCAGATCGAATCAAAACGGATAACATATTGGATCAAAATTTAAGGATAAAAGGTCTACCCTAGCTTTCAGTACTCGCAATCGTATGAGAAGAAAAAACATAAACACTTATCTCTTCCTTACTTTTCTTTTTATTACAATAATAATAACTGTGGGGTCCACAAAAAGTTTATTGCTTTCACTATAAATACGAGAGGGACCCACGCCTACCCCACACAAAAACTTTTCAGCACTTTTTAGCATATTTTAATAAAGAAAAATAAAAATAAATGAAAAAGAGGTAGGCACTTTTGATTATGTCACAAGCCTACATGTCTCTTTGCGGACACAATACCCACCCATTGTCTATCCATTTGAGTTTTTTCTTCTTCTTCTTCAGAGAGAGAGAGAGAGAAGCAGAGAAGAAAGAAGCTTTGTGCAATCATCGCCTCTGTTTCTAAAGATCTGTGTGTTTCTTTGATTCGACTTCAGAAGAAGATCGTTTTATTACCGTGAGTTGTTTTCCTCTTGTCTCTGTCTTTTTAGTTTTATGAATCTTAAACCTTTAGTGGTCTTTTTTTCTCGGGTTATCCGTCTGTAATAATCTTTGGTCCTAGCCTTTATCCACAGGGTCCTAATGAATCTGTCTATTTATATGTCTTGTGTTGAATTTGGATCTTCGATTTTAAGGGCTGTTCAGGTTTTCTTTTGATTATTGGTTTCTTAAGCTACTATAGATGATGATGATGATGATTGTTATAGTTAACAAAGCTTGTTTTCTTTTCTCTCTAAGAACTATTTGGATTCATTTTGAACTATAAGTCAAAACAACAAAACTGTAGATTTACTGATCTGGTGTTTAAAGCTTTCTTTTTTATTTCGATTTTTGATTATTTCCTTTGTGGGTTTTGTCTCTGACTGTTTATATGAAAGCTCTGACCAAAATTCATTAGCTTTTTAAAGAGATTCCACCTATGTCTTCTTCAAAGGCTTGCTTTTTAGACCAAGTCTCTTGTCTTTTTATCTAATTCTGGTGTATATGACTTCGTTTTTTTTTTACAGCAGTGAAAGAAGATGGGTTACATGTGTGACTTCTGTGGTGAACAAAGATCAATGGTGTACTGTCGTTCTGATGCAGCGTGTCTCTGCCTCTCCTGCGACCGGAGTGTTCATTCCGCTAATGCATTGTCCAAGCGACATTCTAGAACACTTGTCTGCGAGAGATGCAATGCTCAGCCTGCTACAGTCAGGTGTGTTGAAGAAAGGGTTTCACTTTGTCAAAACTGTGATTGGTCAGGTCACAACAACAACAATTCTTCCTCAAATAATCACAAGAGGCAAACCATAAGCTGCTATTCTGGTTGCCCTTCAAGCTCGGAGCTCGCTTCTATATGGTCTTTCTGTTTGGAGTTAGCTGGACAATCCGGTTGTGAACAAGAAATGGGGATGATGAATATAGATGATGATGGTCAGAACAACCAAAACTGTAGTGAAGATAAGAAAGATGTCGTTGCTGGCTCCTCTTCAAGGCCTGAAACCAGTTCTGCAGCACCTGCAAATTCATCATTTCCTAAGGTATTTTGTAATCGAAATTATGTCATCCATGGGTTTATCATTTTGTAACTAAAATTTAAGTGCTTGTTTGTTTATGGTTTTTGAAGGATGTTAGAGTATGTGATGATGACTTTTATGGGAACTTGGGTATGGATGAAGTTGACTTGGCTCTTGAGAACTATGAAGAGCTCTTTGGGACAGCCTTTAACACCTCGGGAGAGCTCTTTGGACAAGGTGGAATCGATTGTCTTTTCCAGAAACATCATCAAGCAGCAGCTCCTGAGGTAAGGTTTTTTTCCATTTATGAGTTTTCACAAGCAACAACGCATGTTCCTTTGATTCTAATGACGATCTTGTTCTTCTCTTAATCCAGGGAGGGAATAATGTGCAGCCTGCTGAGAGCAATGATGATTCTTTCATGAGTTCAAAAACAGAGCCAATAATATGCTTTACATCGAAGCCAGCACATTCGAACATATCTTTCTCTGGAGTCACCGGAGAAAGTACTGCTGGTGATTTCCAAGAATGTGGTGCATCATCTTCCATGCAGCTCTCAGGGGAGCCACCATGGTATCCTCAAACATCACAGGATAATAATGCTTGCTCTCATTCAGTGACCCGTAATAACGCGGTTATGCGTTACAAGGAAAAGAAGAAGGCTCGCAAGTAAGTGCCATTGAAAAACCAATACATTGCATCATTTAAGTAACTGCAGTGTTTTCTAAACCAGACATTCTTTGGCTTTTTTGTTTGCTACAGGTTTGATAAGACAGTGAGGTATGCTTCTCGCAAAGCAAGAGCTGATGTGAGACGGCGTGTAAAAGGGAGATTTGTCAAAGCTGGTGAAGCTTATGACTACGACCCACTCACCCCAACCAGAAGCTACTGAAGGGTAAAACAAAGTAGATACAAATGGCTTTAAAATTGAACAAGGAAGGTTTTTGACTTATAGAGAGAGTTCTCAAGGTCAGAAATTAGGAAAAACAAGACTACTCTCTGGGGTTTGAGAAGATATTAAACTGATGAGTATTGTAAGCAAATCATTCATTCTTGGGATTCAATCTGTTTTTTGTGGCCTTATGAAGCTTTCAGAGAGATCGTTCTTTAACAAAAACAAATGTAACCGAGTTGGTTCTCTACTGCTTCAGGGCGCTACACAGATCAGGGTTTCATGAATTTTGTTCTTCTCTTGGTAGTTGAAAAATGCAGGGAGACTATACTGTAAAAAGTTAAAACATATATGATTGTATATGACTTTCTTTCCATGTGTATGTATGTATGTATGCCCATAAGTGCTTTGGAACTGTGCGTTCTTGTAAATTAAAGACAGTATTCAGAATCTTTATCAGACAAATCTATGTGCTTACTACTTAAAGTCTCCTTTTAAGTAACTGACTGGTCCGAGCTGTAGCGTGATCTTGGTTTGGCAGAGCTTCAAAAAGTTTGCTTAGCTCCTAAGTTCTTAACAAAAAAAAATCATAGACTAAAAGTGATGAAAAGGCAAAGCAATAGCTTTCAAGAACACTTTAATATACTTGGATAATCTGGGAAGACTAATTACATTATAACCATAAATAGTCAATACATTCATTTTCAGTTTTCTTGTATTTTGAATTCAAATAAAAAAATTCAGGTAACTCCATATTGAACATAGTTCACAAAAGGCTGAGAAAAGAAGGAAGAGTCTTCAGATACAGACTCAGGCAGCAAAAGTTCTTTTGGCTTAGCTCAGAAACTTATAAAGAGAGCTAAAAACTAAGAAACCAAATATTTTGCTAAAACCCCCAAAAAATGAAAAGAAATAGAAACACCAAAAAAACACTGGATTCATAAAAAATACCTTCCCCTATCCTTTTATGATCATCATCTGTCAATCCCTTCATGCTCAACTTCATAGCTTCTTTTCTTCGGTAATTTGTTAGATGGCATACACACACACACGCAAGTCAACAAAAAACTCGCACCATATCTTCCTGATACTCTGGTTGAATCCCCAAAATCTTCTTTTCCTTCTTTTCTTTTGCTTCCTGTTTCAGTAATTACTTGGCCAATTCATCGGTGTTTGCTGAGGCTGTTGGAAAACGTTAGGCCCAGCTGCAACTATTTCAGCTCCAGCAACACCCTGAGACTGTTGTAAGAGCGGATGGTGAACTCCTGCTGCTGTCACTGCTTGTCCCGGATGATACATACCAGGGAATGTGACGTGACCAGCTTGTGCTGGAGCGTAAGTCACGTGTTGACCATGGTGCTGTAAACCGTAAAAAGAGCTCGGCACATCTCGTCCTGGTCCAGCAATCCATACAGGTAATGCTTCACTCTGCAGATAAGAAACTCATTACGCATAGGAACTTTAAGTAATCTTTCAATAGAGTTGGGTTCGAAGAGGGTAAAAAGAACGGATACCTGTTGCCCTGTTGTGCTGTAGCCGTTGCTTTCCTTCAACTGCAATGTGTTGAGATCCTCATTGGAAGTTGAATTCCCAGCTGGAGCAGCAGAGTTGGGATTATATCCTGCTGGAAAGGAACCATGTGATGGTCCGTAACCACCAGGCATACCAACATGAGTCAAGTTTCCTATATTATTCCCAGGCTTGTGATGAGGGAGTGTGTATTTGCCTCCTGTTGCAGCTCCAGGTGGTGGAGGAGTAGGATATACACTACTTGCCTGAGGTTGCTGAGCAAATGCACCGTTGCTTAAGAAATGTTGCATTGCCGGGTGAGGTAGATAGAATGGGGAGAAGTAGTGTCCATATGGCATATAATTTGGTGGATAATGTGACATGTGCAATCCTGGAGGGCGTAGAAAAGGAACAGGCTGCTGCGTGACAGGTATAGAGCTCTGCATCAGCCCAGCAGGCTGTGATACCAGTGGAGTTGGACTAGCTGTCGACAGAACTAAGTTGTTTCCACCCTGCAAATTAAAATATTTAAGCATTTCAGACACAGAAAACCTATAATATATGTTTGTAGCAACTGTATCCATTTTATCAAGGAAAAAAATCTAGACTTAAAATCCAAGTGGCTGGCATGACGAATTTTGCTATTGATGCTGCTACTGTTGGAAGATTGAATGTGATGATAAACGAAACAAATTAAGAACTTCTAGACCAGAATTGAAAGGGTGGAATGGATTATAGAACAAACTAGGCTAACCCAAAAAGCTGCACTAACCTCTTGCATGGTTTGAGATGAATGAGGGGGCAATACTGTAACATTTCCATTAAACTTGGATGCAACCCCTGGAGAAACGAAGGGAGAAACACGGCCATCACTGTCAGGGCCTGATCGGTAGAATTGAGCATAGTAACTCGCTGTATCAAATGGTTGCTGGACCTTCGAACAACAAAAGAATAGGTCATTCCAAAAACAAACCAAAGAAGAGATGCCTAAAAACTATGTAATGAGCAAAATGTTTGTGATCAATGAAGAGTAAAAGCTAGGCATAATCAATGTTTAAAGCGATCAAGAATACAGCAGCCTAACAAGTTAACCAAATTAAATTTGAAGGCATACCACAAAGTTAGGAATACGAAGGGCATCACGTGCTTGAGGGTCAGCATTCTCAAACTGTGGAAGCTGGCTCCCAGGAGCTGGAGGAACTGGCCCGATAATATTACTTGGAACGTGGTCAAAAGGGTTTTGATTACTTTTGGACTCCAACATATTCTCTTGCTTGGAGACATCATACACTGGAGTTGCACTTGTTGAGGTGATACCTTCACCACCCATATCATTTGGAACTTGTGAAGGCGACTCGGAGTAAACATTATCCTCCTCGTCCTTTTCAGTCGAGTGGATATTTGGGTGGCTGAATTCATTAAAAAGGAAAACACTTTAGACACTGGTATATTTTGACACATCAACGTTCTAGAAGACAAATTTTAATACCTCGAAATGACAAAAAAAAGGTTTCGTTTAGCAAGTGTTTCTAGTGGAAAGATTATATGATTTCCAGAAAACATTTCGAGTTTTAACTATGCTACTAAGCAAAACCAGCGAACTAACTTCTTTCCAGCTCATATCACTCTATATTGAGAATATTTAGCTGCTCAACAACAATAATTAACAAAGCAGAGACAGATAGATTACCTAAGTTCGTCATCTTCCAAACTATCTTCAACTTCCTGTGAATTCTGAGAGAGAGGTGCAGAACTCTTTTCATTCTCTGGAAAAGCTACTGAACTTGGTGTTACAGAAAAGCCAGCATCAAAGCTTCCAAAGCTTAACTTGGTTCGTTCAGCCTCTGGAACAAGAATATGGTTTGGAATAATAACATGCTGACGTTGGACCTGCAAGTCTTCAAGCTGGCTCTGCAACTTAGATGCGTCCTCTGCAGGAGGGACATCTTTAACAGATTTTTCACTGGCTTCAGTAGGAACCACAAGAGCTTCAGTTGTAGCTGATGCACCAGAACCCTGAGTACTGTTATGGTTCACTGGCTTCGGTTTCCATTCCTTACCTAAAAAGAAGCATCCATGATGTCGGAAGATTACAAATGCATATTAAAAAAGTATACAAAATTAAAGAACTATAGAAGACAACAAAGTGTTTCCTCAAGCAATTTTCTTATTACGTGCACATTTTATCACCTGGAGTATATCTCATATGTTTCAAATTCACAGACGGCAGAAATCTAATACTGCAGAAATAATTGTATCACCGTTACCTCTTTGAGTACCAACAGTCTGATGTGACCGATTACTGTAGTTAGAAGAAGGCCGACTACCCGTGCTGTTGCTATGAGAAGAAGCAGGCCTCGGAACATAAGCATCATTCACGGCAGTCTTCCCAACCCCACGGGATCTGTTCTGTAGCTTGCTTTCTCCAATGGGTTGTTCATGTGGTGTTTGCTTGCTCACTGATTTGGAATTTGAAGAAGTGAATCGAACCTCCGATGAGGATGGACGAGAGAGTGGCAAAGAATCAGCCGACTTCTGCTCAGTACGCACATCATTAAAGCCCAATGCTACACAATTTTTGCTTGATTCAACAGCAGATGGTGCACCATCAGAGCTTCCTGATGTCAAACCAACAGAACTTTTATCCATCACAGCTGAAAGGCTGTCAACAATACAAAAAGAAAATGAAGATCATGAGAAGGTTCATCGATAGGGCATATCAATGCTGGACCAAAAAGGGCCCACCCCTGCTTTCACTAAGGGTGACAGACATCCACTTGTATGTTTGTCATATCGAATCAAGGAAAATGATACATAACAGGTACTTTTAGTATAGGATGACGCTCACCTTGGCACCAACACATTGTCTTTAGTTTTTATTTGTTGAGAGGTCGAAGTTGATGGATCAGTGACCTGCTTTGGACCATTTTCTTTTTTGAAATAATTCTTTGCACCAGCACCATCTGATTAGAAGTAAACATTCACAACAGACACTTCATCAACGACTGAAAAAAAATCAAAAAGCGACGAGTTATGGACTTCCACTAGGGAAATCACATACTTTCACTGGGCATACTAAAACCCACACATAAACAATTAAAGTATGTCACCGGAGGAAAAGAAGGCAAGAATCAGTTTCAAGTAAATATAACAAACAGGATTGTGACAGGAAGTAAGCACAAACCAATTCTGTATATTAAAATATGCAACAACGTAAATATTTTCATATGACTGGTGTTTACCCTTTGATGAATGACGAGAGGAGAAGTTCATCCGACCACCCCTGCTACCACGGCCCGGGCCACCAGATCTCCATTGCGATTCACCAGAATCCTTGTTGCTAAGGTTCTGTTGCGTTTAATAACAATGTCAATATTTACACATGAAATAAACCAAAAGAAGTGCAAAGTCACATACCTCTTTTCTCTTATCACGCTTTTTCTTAACCTCAAGGAATGGATCTGAAAGTTTTTTAAAATTAGTTCAGAACATAGTATAGAATAATTGCTCAACTAAACTTAAAACTCAAAACCTGTTCTAGAAATTGTCTCCATATTACATAACATTCTAAAACCCTAACGCAATACCACAAGTGTTGCCTTCATTCGCGCATACTCTAAACCAAACCCTAAACAAGACATACATTACGACAGAAGCTGAACAAATCAGAAGCTAAAAACCCCCAAATCGAAACCTAGAATCACATCAAGGATCCAGTCAAAGAGGAAGAAGATGATATACCTTGAAGAAGGAGGCGTTGAGCAGCGTCATCAGGATTCATATTGCAATCAAGGAGCATTGAGTGAATCTCATCGTCACTGTAGTTCCCAGCAGTGATCTCCTTGATGGTTTGAATGGTCTTCCTGGTATCATCCGGAATCGAAACCCTAGCACCACTCCCAACCATCCTCTAACGAATGTAGTTTCTGGTGTAAACCGGGATTGAATCTGGGAGACCAGACCGAGATGGTTTGAGTAGACCTACGCGGGTGAGATGAAACTTGTTTGCGTCAAGGAGAGGGGGACGACCGAGAATGGGGAATATCCTCCCAAAAAATAAGCAGTGTGGTTTTGGATGAAGCTTAGGGCTAATCTCTCTATTCATCAATCTTTAATCTTCTTTTCATAATTATAATTATGGCCTATTTTTTTAGCGGTTAAAGAGGCCAAAAGCCAATAAAACGTATTAATGTCAATAATTCCATCTCATAATTTGTTTAGACTTTAGAAAGATTAATGCTACAAAAAAAATGATTATTGTTTAGACGACCGTTTAAACTGATTTTTTTGAGTAATTAAACCAATTTGACCAAAAAAATCGTTTTGCTTATATCCAATTTATCGATTAGATGTTGTTTAGATCAATTTTTAAAAACATATTAGAAAGTATATAAAATTAAATTAGATAGAATTGACTAATACTATATATAAAAAAGAATGAATTAATTGTGTTAAAAATGAACGTATTAATTTTCAAAATTGGGAAATTTGTGAAAGTTTTAAAACACAGAGAAAACTTTGCATATTAAAATGTATGGAATATTTAACTATAACTATTTGAGCATTACATAGTTATAGTAATATATATATATATATATATATATATAACTATCCAAAGAATTTATGGAGTTAAATATGGTATCTAGTGATGTGGCAATATTACCGCCAATGAAATTCAGCCACGTAGTCCCGCTGACTAAATTGCTAAAAGTAGAATGAAGCGACGTCGTTGGGAGTTGATGATGTTTTGTCGGGTCACGAAACTCCCCACTCAGTCAAAACATGCCTTATCGTGTCCGATTCTGAACGAACTCGCTCTTTCTTCTCCGATCAATCTCTCATCGACGAGATCGAATTTCCATCCATCACTTCACTCCTCCTCGTTTGATCCCCTCGACTCTCTGATTTTGCAAGGTAACTCTCTCTCAGACTATCAATCTGAAATTTATTACCTCTTTAAGAATCAAAATCGAATCAATTCAATTGGATTTGCAGAAGCTCTGAATCGTAGATTCTTCTTACGTTTGATTCGTTTGTGATGATTCAAAGTTTGAATCTGTTGCAGATGAGCATGAAGGCTACGATCCTAATCTTAGGGCTCGTATGGAGCTTCCAGGCAGCGTTAGGGATTAGATTCGTGATAGACAGAGAAGAATGTTTCTCCCACAAGGCTGAATATGAAGGTGATACGCTTCATGTCTCTTTCGTCGTCATCAAGTCTGATTCTCAATGGCATTTTAACGAGGATGGTGTAGATCTTGTGGTATTACTTTACCCCTCTTACTCGATTCTTAATCTCCATTGTTGATGCTCTTGATAGATAATCTCTACTGCCATATATACAAGTGTTCATTTGTGTATACGTTTTTGGCTAATATTACAGATACACGGCCCAACAGGGGAACAGATTCATGACTTCAGGGAGCAGATTAGTGCCAAACACGACTTTGTTGTCCAAAAGAAAGGTGTCTACCGTTTCTGTTTCACAAACAAGTCTCCTTATCATGAAACCATTGACTTCGATGTACAGCTTGGTCACTTTGCATACTACGACCAGCACGCAAAGGACGGTAAGGCTTGTCTGTCTCATTGTTCATTTTTTATCGTTTTGGAGTGGTAATGAGTTATTAAGAAGATGATGATGATGATGGTTTTATTGCAGAGCATTTCACTCCCTTGATGGAGCAAATATCAAAGTTAGAGGAGGCTCTTTACAATATCCAGTTTGAACAACATTGGTTAGAGGCTCAGACCGATCGTCAAGCTATTGGTACTGTCTTCTTTTTTCTTTTTTTAGCTTCTGCAAGTTAAATTGAGAGAGGGTTATTGATATGGTTTATCTTTTTTTGTTGCAGTGAACGAGAACATGAGCAAAAGAGCAGTACACAAAGCTTTGTTCGAGTCGTTTGCATTGATCGGGGCAAGTGTCCTCCAAGTTTACCTTCTGCGTCGCTTGTTTGAACGCAAACTCGGCATGTCTCGTGTCTAAATAATATTTTGCCTCATAAGTTTACCATATAATATTTACTTAGCTCTTTTTTACAGACACAACTGTAGTTCACTGGATGATTTGCGTTTTCTCATGTTCATGAAATTATCCACATGTGGTTATGACTTAATCAGTCTCTTTTTTACATTATTAACTTAAAGCTTCTCTATAACCTATTAGGGTGTTCGTTTGAATCGAGTAATGTTTTGATGGATGAATCAGTGAATTATTTGTCTCTTGATGAAGGAGCACAAGGCCGGTAAAGATTCATGTGGTTTAAAACAATTAGGGATATAGATTAAATAATCAATACACATGTTTTTCTTAGTTAAATTGGAGGTTATATAATCTATATACATATTTGACCAAAAGAAAAAGATAATTTATACATATTAATCATTTAAATTTTGGGGTCAAAGACGATTGTTTCAAATTTTCAATGTACAAGAAACCTTTGAATCGATGAAATAACGAAAAGGCCATATACAAGGTTTAGTGGGCTGCTAGACTACAAAATAAAATAACGAAAGGCCTAATAAAGGTTTAGTGGGCCATAAGTGGGCCCACGTTAGGTAAAGACAGCATAGAGAAGCTGACGAAATTGTCTGATCTTTACAAGTTACCTGAAAGAAAAAAGACACAAACTTTCCTGAAAAGATCATTTCCTCGTTGAAGCTTAAGCATCGATAACTCCGATAAAGAACAAATCTTTATTGTTCCACAGCTTGTTGTCTTGTTAGTGAACAAGCCACTGAAGATACTCATTACAAACCTAAAGCCTTCTTTTGTTGATGATGGAGCATTTGGTAGAAACCGTGGGGACGATGAACGATACTAACTCAGCTCCGAGCAGATTGGTGGAAGCAAGGCTCGATGAGATCCGTAGAGTAATGGGCAAAGCCGAGAACGATCCGTTAAAGATCGTAGGCGTAGGAGCTGGTGCTTGGGGAAGCGTTTTCATTGCAATGTTACAAGAAAACTACGGCACGTTTAGAGGGAAAGTTAGTGTGAGAATCTGGAGAAGAGAAGGGAGAGCGATCGATAAAGGCACAGCTCAACATTTATTCGAAGTGATCAACTCGAGAGAGGAGTTGCTTAGGAGGTTGATTAGACGGTGTGCGTATCTCAAGTACGTGGAAGCTAGATTAGGTGATAGAGTTTTGTATGCAGATGAGATATTGAAAGATGGGTTTTGTTTGAATATGATTGAGACTCCTTTGTGTCCTTTGAAAGTTGTGACGAATCTGCAGGAGGCTGTTTGGGATGCTGATGTTGTTGTTAATGGTTTGCCTTCAACTGAGACGTTTCAGGTGTTTAGTGAGATTAGTAAGTACTGGAAGGAGAGAGTTACAGCTCCTGTAATCATCTCTTTGGCTAAGGGTGTGGAAGCAGAGATTGAACCTCACCCTCGGATTGTTACTCCTACTCAGATGATATTTCGAGCGAGTAAATTCACTTCCCATGTTTCTCTTTATTTGTTTGCTAGATTAGGATTTGATATCCTTCTCCTTAATCACTTGATGAATGTGTAGTGTCAGTTAGCAGCTAGGTGTCTGGTTGTACATGTCTGTATTGCATCTTGATCGTGTTACAATTCTCTTGTTATATCCGTTTTTGCAGCTGGAATCCCTATTGAAAACATTCTCTACCTTGGGGGACCTAACATTGCTTCCGAGGTATACAACAAAGAGTATGCTAATGCACGGATTTGCGGGTCTGAGAAATGGAGGAAGCCTTTGGGGAAGTTTCTAAGGCAGTCTCATTTCATAGTGTGGGATAACAGTGACCTTGTTACTCATGAAGTAATGGGTGGTTTGAAAAATGTTTATGCCATTGGCGCAGGTAAGTTCCACATATCTAAAATGTTCTCTAGGTGAAAGCTCATGAACCAGTGTTTGTTTTGCCATTTTTTTTGTGTGTTTGTAGGAATGGTGGATACATTGACAAAGGAAAGTGCTACCAGCAAATCAGTATACTTTGCACATTGTACTTCAGAGATGATTTTTATTACTCATCTATTGGCCAAGGAGCCAGAGAAACTTGCTGGGCCTTTGCTCGCGGATACCTATGTAACGTTACTAAAAGGTCGTAATGCGTGGTATGGTCAGAAGCTCGCAAAAGGAGAACTTAACCTTGAAATGGGTGATAGCATCAAAGGCAAGGGAATGATCCAGGTAATATGCATCAACCAATTACCGTTACAACTGCAAATAGAATGTCTTAGATTAGCTACATGAAACTATGAAAGGCTAATGATGAAAGTGATTTTGATGTAATCTTCTTAAGGGTGTTTCTGCTGTGAAAGCATTTTTCGAGTTATTAAACCAATCCTCGTTAAGTCTTCAACACCCTGAAGAAGGCAAACCTGTAACTCCTGCTGAGCTCTGTCCCATCTTGAAGATGCTCTACAGAATTCTTATAACAAGGTATCGTTATTTCGTAACTTGTAATGACTAATTAGCTTTGAACCCATTATGATCACACAATTTACGCTTTGATGTTGTTGTTAGGGAGTTCTCATGTGAGGCGGTCCTTGAGGCTCTTAGGGACGAGACAATGAATGACCCCCGTGAACTCATTGAGATTGCTCACAGTCATCTCTTCTTCCAGCCTTCGCTTCTTGGTCAGAAACCTTGAGACTTGAGCACATTTGTATTTGCTTATAAGTTCTCTGTTAAGCTATGGTGCATACTAGTATGTAATCTTCAAGATTGATATATATAGTTGTGAATTTCCTTATCAGAAATACAAAGAGCCGATAGAGTTGCAAGTTGTGTACTTTTCTAGCGATGAACTCAGTCTCAGGCACCTTTCGACTTTCTTTTTATTGATTCTTTGAAATAGTTTTGTATTTATAAATTTTATATGCTATACTGCTATACATCACCGTTCTATCTGTTTTGGGAGCTTCAAAAGAATCATCATATCATCTTCTCAAACTTGTCAAGCTTATTTACCCTTTGCATAGATCTCAATACCAATGCCATGAATATCCCTGCACAAAAGAAAATACATTTAACCACCAGAACATATACACAGGCTTGTACAACATTGTTTCATACCTGCCCCAACGAAGGATCCATTAGCAACAAGCTGACTTCCTTGGTTGCTAAATGTAACCCCAATGTTAAGCAGAGTTCCTCCAAGAACTGTATACATTGTCGCCATCTGCAGTATTGTCGCTTTCCGAGCTGCTCTTTCCGACTGTACCAAAAGAAAGAAACGATATTCTCAGTGATTTGTATGCCAACTGTGAACTTTTTGAGGTTACTAGGGTCAAGGAGCATGAAAATGATTCAGGGGTGTTGGATTCTGTACCTCAAGAACTCTAACACGGAGTTTTAAATCGCCTGAATCAAGTTCTTTAACGAACTCTTCTATGCGCTGCACTCGGTATGGCATGGAAAGAGTCGAAGATCTAGCCTGTCCAGTTTTTTTTTTTCAAGTTGTACTTAGTACAAACAGAAACAAACAAGAGACTGGAAATGACATAAGAGTGAAAGTATTACATCGTCTGCCTGTTTCCTTATTTGCTGGACAAGTTGAGTTCCTGAGCTTTGCTTTTGTTTTAAATCCAGGAGTTCCTGTTTTTAATCGATGCTCATGAGCATTAGCGAAATGATACAGAAGAGCAGAGAGAAGACTGTTATAAGATATGGTTTTAGAGCAGAGAGAAAAGGTAATAACACACCTGCGCATAGGGAGCCGCGACCTTCACAAACGAAAAATCTGGATCAAGGATGTATCCAATACCTGCAAAACGAATGAGCATAAGAGGTGAGAATTGCGAAAGACTTTGACAAAAGAAGAGAGGCAAGAGGTACCCTCGAGTGTGGAAAATGCTCGGATGACAAAGGTGAAAGTTGATGGGAACCGGAATGGCTGGTCCTGTGAAATTGCAAACAAGTCCTGCCATAGAAATGGGGACATTTTCAGTATTAAGCATCACATAGTAACAACCAGAGTATTGATCAGTACCTCTCCAATAGCTGCCAAAGTCTGTTGCTGATCTGGGGATTGGCTTAATAGATTGTCCAAGAAGAACTGAATAGATCTCCTTACCTAACACAAACGAAAGTTGCAATGAGATTACATCTATAAACTTCACATAGAGAAAAAGTGAGACTCATAAGGCTACCGATGAAAGATCTCCAGTGGGCTGGAGTGCTTCAAGATCTATAAGGTTTTGCATGACCTGTAAGAATATTTAGTTAGCTTTTTTATCACTCTCTTTAGTCCATGAAAGAAGTAATACCTTTTTTGCATCTTTTTCATATACAGAATAGAAGAGATCAAGCAATCTCGTCCGAGTAAATGTTTTGATCTCTCCCATCATGCCAAAGTCATAGTAGATTATTGATTCGTCTACATCAATGGCAAGATTCCCTGGGTGAGGATCCGCATGAAAGAAGCCGGTTTTAAGTATCTAAAACAGCCAAAACATAAACATAAGTTTCAAACCATATGTTTGAATGAACTTTCTAGCCATATTGTTATTAACCTGGATAAGATAAGCTTCAATGGCTCGTGATGCTATTCTTGAACGGTTAAAACCACGTGCAGCTAATGCGTCTAACTTGTTGATCTTGATACCTATATTGCACCAATCAATACGAGAGTTTATACCACAACAATCTAAAAAAAGTTATTGAGTAGTGTTAACACGAACCTGGTACATACTCCAAAGTCAAGACCTTCATGGCAGAGTAATCCCAATAGACCAACTACAAATGAAAACAAGATAAAACCAGAATGAGTTTCGTTTATACAAGAACTTGGATCCTCATGATTCGTGGTTAGTAAATGAAACTTACCGGTACGCGAACCCAGCTTATATTCCTGAAGTCTCTCCGGAATCTGTCTGCATTCTTAGCTTCGTTTATGTAGTCAATCTCTTGATACAAAATCCTGAAACCAGAGGGGAAGATCAGTACCACATGGTTTAGAGCCAGAACTTCTAACTACTTGCTGTAATAAAGACTCACGTAGCACATTCTTCATATATACCAACCCAGTCATTTGTACCAAATGATTCACTTTTCTGGAAATACTCAGCAATCAACTTCAAGTTTCCTGATAAGAAAGTATGCCATATCAAGCATCTATGTCCAGAAGTTGTATTATATAACTAAAAAGTTGTAACATACGTAGATCAATATCGAAAAGTTTCTTGAGTCCAGGTCTTTGTACTTTCACAACAACTTTCTCGCCATTGTGCAACACAGCTCTGTGGACCTAACGTTATAAACTTTGTAAAATTAAAACACAAACATCAATATGTAGAAGAAATGCAAAAAAAAGTTAAGCAAGTAAGTGTATACATAGGTGGTTGAGTGTCACATACCTGGCCAAGGCTAGCTGCAGCTATGGGTTGGTCTTCAAACTCTTTATACATTACACTAATAGGAGCCCCAAGCTCGGTCTCGATGAAGCGCCTTGCTTTCTCTGGAGAAAACGCAGGAACTCTATCCTGTAACCAGTTTAAAAAAGAAAAGTAAGAAAAGCTCATGAAGAATCAAAACTTTATTTTTATTTTTGATCAAGAAGAATCTAAACTTTAAAAGCAGTAATGTACCTGCAATTTGGAAAGCTCATCAACGAACTCACGTGGAAACAAATCAGACCTAGTTGAGGACAACTGTCCCAGTTTGATAAACGTTGGACCAAGCTGCAATACACTCTCTCTCAACCATGAAGCTGTTTCTCTTCTTCTGATTTTCTGATTATATAACAATATGTTAAACTCATAAGAACCAAGACCAAAAACATAATCAATCAATGAGATTACATTACAATGATGAAAGGTAAACTCATACCTGCTTTTCTTCTGTGAATCCTCCAATGTAAGCCCATTTAGCATTATCAAACAAGACACGAATCCTCAGGGAAAGAACAAACGACCAAACATCAATACTCCGTTGAAGCGAGCTGTAGTTCTCATCAGCCCAGCTAAAACCTTCATCAGAAGGAAGAACTCTGACTCCTTCAACCGGTGGAGGAAGGAAAGATTCTGTCTTTTGCTTTGTGGGCTTAACCAAAGTTGAAGAAGACGCAGCACCATTAATGTTTCTTGCACTAGTAACCAAACTCGCTCCATTAACCACTTTCCCAGCTGAGCCATTCACTTTGTTTACATTATTCACACCGTCTCTCCTTTTCACAACCTCACTAGCTGGAACCATTTTGACAGAACGTCCATTGATTCCAGGCTTGGAAGGAGTCTCTGACTGTCTCATCTCAATACGAAACTTCTTGGACTTGCTGCCAAAAGAGTGAGTGGATTCCACAGTGAACGGATTCTCAAGAGAGCTACTGAAGCCAATAGCTTTGGTGGTTCCATAGCAGCAGCTCTGAGAAGCTAATAACGCCGCCATTTCCACCTAATAGACACACAAAAAAACTATGTAATAGGAAAGAAACGATAATATAAAAAAAATGGAAAGCATAGGAGGAGACCACTATGGAACAAGAATCATTTGTATGATCACACTAACTATAAACAACATAAAAAAAAACTCGGTTAAAAGCTGTAGTAAAGCATCGAGTTTTCAACGATTCTCAGAAACTTAAGGAACCAAAATTCACTGAGCAACAACTGAAAGCCTGACGTTTTCTTAATTTAACATAACTAATTTAAAGAACATGAAGAAGAGAAATAGCAGAAGTAGAAAATCAGAAGAAAAAAAATGGAACCTTTAAGTTGAGTCTTGAATTGGGTTTGAGTGGTGTGATAGAAATCGAACCCAGACCTCAGAATCTGCTGGTAACGTAGAGGATCCTCTCTCTCTTGGACAGAGAGATTAGAGAGGAGTAAGTTGCGTATGGTGGTCGGCGTCTTTATGAGACGTGTGTTGTTCTCCTCTTCTTCTACCTTTCAAGGAAGAAAATAAAGTCTTGTCCTTTTATTGAAAATTTTGTGCGTTAAATAAGGATTTGATCAGACATGAGGAAAAGAATCTTCTTACCTTTGTGTCCTAAGATTAACAAGAACACAAAAAAACAGAGTTTATGGAAGGTGCGTGTCCAGCTTCTCCTTCTCACGTTTAATCTGTGGTCAGTCTGCATTATTAATTTTCTTATTTTTTTAAAGGATGTAATCATTTGAGGGATTTAACCACTAAATCATTTATTCAATCGACTAGTAAGTACAGTAGAATCAGTTTCTTCTACCAAACCACACATGCCATGTTGCATAAAGGAGAGTTAGGCGGCTAAAGTTTGTTTTCTTGCTCTTCAATTACACATCATGAACAAGAAGCAATGCCTCCTCTGATCACTCTAGGAAAGAGTCTCTAACTACTGGTGCATGGTTACATAAATACTAAAACATTATCGTCTCAGGTGCGTGCATCATGTAGTAAAGTAGTAGACCACACAGATCATCAGCACAAACCATATACAAACCACACAGACCAACTGGCCCAAACTAGTAGTACACATGAGGGGATAACAAATACCTGCCAACTAGATACAACCTGGCCCAAAGTATTCACATGGGGGGCCATAGGGAACCCAGATGGACGATAATTTTTATATGTTGCTTGAATTTTAGGATGTACAGAATATAATATTTTGTGTTAAATCTTAGCTGAAAAAGATGTTTTGGAAGATGTCTCTTTGCTTCGGATACAGCAAAATCCATGCTGCTTCTTGGTTTGGTTAGTGTCAAGTCCATGCATTTTATTAAAGTAACACATATACTATGTTACAAGGAGGCAGTTTTTTAACTTCTATAAGGAGAACATACATACATACATACATACATACATACATACATACTGTATTATATGATTGGTTTCTTAAAAAAAACAATGAAGATTCGTTTTCTCCACCTCCCCCTCTGGGCCTTTAAAGAGAGGAGAAACCCAACACGAACCAACTCATAAGAAAAGTAAAAAACTAGTCATTTGCTAAGTCATCATTCACAGTAGTAGTGGTAAAGCAGTGCAGCAACGATGGCAACGACTCCAATGGAAGGCAAATGGGTTCAGGTTTCTTTTTTAATATCTTTAGCTTCTCAATCTCTCAAGTTCTATCGTCAGAACCCATCTCAACTGGATCTTTACCCTCCGATCTAACCATTCCTAGAATCTTAGAATCTTTTCTTGGATTGTACTTGTTAAAAGTCTTAGTTTTTCCTCAGTCTGTTATAGTATACAGAACTGTTCATACTACTATGTTTTCGTCTCTTCTTTGTTTTTGATTGATTTATACTAATACTTACTGTAGTGATTCAGAACAACCAAAAAGGAGAAAACTTTTTTGTTTTGATAAGTGAAAGGAGAAAACTTTGTTGATAGTTTGATTACTGATGATGGAGGGTTGACTTTTGCAATCCTATTTGAATACTTTATCTTTGTGTTGTCACCTTCTCCATCTGTTTACTCTCACTTGTAGTTTTATGATTAAAAAGAATATTACTAGCTTATTGAATTAGTGGACAATGAGTTCGTCACTGCTGATTTGAGCGTTATATGCTGACTCAACTCTTGTTTGTTTGTGATTTGATTGGTTTTAGCTAATACTTATCGTAACCCTTTATTACAAAAAATGAAAGACTGTTAATTGATAACTAAAGGTTGAGTGTTTAATCTTTGTAGATATTTGAATAGTTTATCTTTGTGTTCTTGTCTTCTCTGTTTCTTTTTTTCAGCTCAAACAGGAAGGAACCGGACCAGGAGCAAGAAGCTCTCATGCTATTGCTCTTGTTGGAAACAAAGTGTACGCCTTTGGCGGCGAGTTCCAACCCCGTGTTCCTGTTGACAACCATCTCTACGTTTTCGACCTCGACACTTTAACATGGTCTATCCAAGAAGCTTCAGGGGAAGCTCCTCCCCCTAGAGTAGGTGTAGCCATGGCTGCAGTAGGACCCATCATCTACTTCTTCGGTGGCCGGGACGAGAATCACCAAGAGCTCAACGAGCTCTACTGTTTCAACACTGTAACCAACCAGTGGAAGCTTCTATCTTCAGGGGAAACCGGTCCGGAGAACCGAAGCTACCACTCTATTGCTGCTGATTCTCAGAACGTGTATGTGTTTGGTGGGTGTGGAGTTGATGGGCGTCTCAAGGATCTATGGGCGTACAACGTTGTTGATCAGAAATGGATTCAGTTCCCTTCTCCAGGAGAGGCCTGTAAAGGAAGAGGAGGTCCAGGGCTAGCGGTGGTTGAAGGGAAGATATGGGTTGTATATGGATTCACAGGAGATGAAGCAGACGATGTTCACTGTTTCGACATAGCCAAAGGAGAATGGAAAGAAGTTGAGACAAAAGGCGAGAAACCATCTGCGAGGAGTGTGTTTTCCACTGCTGTTGTTGGGAAACAGATTGTGATATTTGGAGGAGAAGTTGATCCTAGCGATTTAGGACACATGGGAGCAGGGTGTTTCACAGCTGAAGCTTATGGGCTTGATACAGAGACGCTGGAGTGGAGGAAATGGGAAGATGGGTTTGGATCAGAGGAGCATCCAGGGCCTAGAGGATGGTGTGCATTTGCAGCTGGGTCAAGGGATGGTAAGAAAGGTTTGTTGGTTTATGGAGGGAACTCGCCGAGCAATGATAGGCTTGATGATATCTTCTTCTTCACTCCAAACTCTACTCATGTGATTGGTAACTAAGTCTGGTTTGGTTTGGCTTTCTGAGTCAATGTATGATTCCGTGAGCTTTAAGCCACGAATCTGTACTAAGTTGTTTCTGTTTGGATGAAGCTTATGGTTTATGGCTTGTACAAACCTTTTGGTACTTAAAAAATTACTTTTACGAAGCATTACTTATCATATCTCGTTTTGGGGGAAGACATGAAAAGATGTTGAAGTTTTGGTTACTGTTCCTTCCTCACAGAAACCTATGTTTATTACTACCACTTGCCTTGTCAACAACTCAACCAATGCATGGCTCTTCTTTTGCTTCCCTCAATCACACAATATCAGTAGCAAATCTCTCTTCATTATGATTTTCTTGGTCGCTTCAAACTTTATTATTTCATAAATTACATGAAGTACATAGCCAATAGATGTTTATGAAACAAAAAAAAGGAAAAATATGACGTGGATTATGCTAAGCTGAAACATGAAGTCAAAGATTATCTTTAGGCGCCTTCATAGCCTATCTCTCTCGTATTTGATGTGCAATTAAACCCTAAAATCTCTTTATTTCCTTTTTGTCTCTCCCTTTCTGTTTCCTCTCAAGTTCTATATGTTCACAAAGCATATATAGTCTCTCCCTAAGGTATGCATGATTCTATGTTTACTCTCTTCATATTTTTTCATAACTTCTAAAGGAATCTATGGTGTTGACAACAACCGCTTTAATCTTTTTAGGGTTGTTTTCTTCTCTGATTCATTCCCCTGCAAGTTTATTTAACACTCTGTTATGAAACTCATTGTGTTTGACGATGTTTCTAATGCAGACTCCAGTATGGATTATGATGATGATGGTTGCAGAAGGTTTATGGTGAATGCAGTTACCGAGCATCATACTTCAACTATGTCTGAAGAAATTGATGTTCCAGTTATTTGTATTGATGATGATGATAATGATGATCTTAAGATTGATGAGGACTACAAGTTGCTCCTTGATCATCTTAGTGATGAAAACAGTTTAGTCCCTCCCTTTGAAGATGATAGTGGAGAATCTGAAACTCGTAATCTTAACTTCAACATAGTTACTAATGATGCAAACAGATCAAAGAGGAAGATAGCCGAGTTAGGGGCTGCTCCTTTAGCTAGTAACATGTCAGAAGAGTCAACAGAGGATGAGGCTTTATGGGATGTTCCATTGTATAGAACCCTAGAAGTCATCAAACGTGACAACGAAGCTAGGAAACTGGCAGAGTCAATGGTGGACGACACTTCATGGGATGTTCCCCAAGAAGCTATCCAACGAGGTAACAAAGCTAGGAAAGTGTCAGAGTCAGCAGAGGATGATACTTTATGGGATATACCATTGGCTAGAGCCCAAGAAGTCATCCAACGTGACAACAAAGCTAGGAGATTTTTAGAGTCAAAGGTTAACACTTTACGGGAGGTTCCATTGGTTAGAACCAAAGAAGTCATCCAACGAGACAACAAGATGTCTGAACGCAGGAAGAAGACAACAGAGACATCAAAGGTTGTTCATGTGGAGCGAGTAAATAGAGTTACAGAGGCTAAGGCTGTAGATGAGACTTCAAGGTTTGTTCCGGTGACACAAAGTAACAAAGGAGTTTCTACAGGGACAAGGAAGGAGAATGTGGATAAGGACTATATGAGTTACCTCACATGGCTTGTAGACTCTTTTAAGCATCCCACAACTGTCCCTGAAAAGGATGTATTGGCAAAAGTAAAGGTTGAGCTTGAGTCTTGGTCTGATGATGATATAATTGAGGTTAGTGATTCTCCATTCACAGATGGAGAAACCACACCTTTTGTGGTGTCCAAGAGCAAGAACGTGATTGATCTTGAGAAAGATGATAGTACAGAGGACGAAAGTGGTAGTTGTGTGTTTAGCAAGGAGCTAATGCATGTTCTTGAGAAACCATACGATGAAGGAGAGTTGTTGTTGCTGTCTGGTCAAGCATCGTTGAAGAAACGAGTGAGTAGATGTAGAGAACTGAGAATGGGAAGAGAGAGAAGTTATGAGACTTCTGAACTGGGATTGTCTTATCTGGAGAAGGTCTGTGATTTCGATAAAGAATACAAGCGTGTGGATGGTGATGATAAGGCAAGATTGGAGTTGCTGCGTGGTTTTTTCTTTTACTTGGAGTATATATCTCTTCCTGGTGCTTTCAAGCCTTGGTTACCAGAGAACAGGAAGAAGCTTGGACAAAGAAAGCAACGCTTGTAAGTTTGTAACCATAAGAAGATGGTAGGTACAGCTTTTGGTTAGATGAGCAGCTTGATGTAATTTTGGTTAAATTTATTGTTTTCGAATCAGATTACAGCTGCTACTTTTATTTTGTTGTTGTTGGATACAATCTGATTCAGAGTAGTTTCTTATCTCCCAAGAATCTTGTTTTCTTGAGCAATGTCTGGAAAGCTTAAGCAAAAAAAAGTGCGAGAACAAGATCTGAAACATCCTTTGTCAAGCTTTCAAACTAATAGAGAACAAGTTATGGAGCAAACATCAGCAACATCTTGTATACACACTTCCTATATATGTACACGGCTAATACATTGTTTGAGAATTACATGTTAGGATTATGAACCAAAGAGGCACACAACCATAGGGCTCATGAGTCATGACGACTCGCCTATTCCTTTCTGCATCAGCAAATCATACACTTTGTCTACTTTACTCGGCTCTACTCTGAAGAAGCTATAAGCATCAGACTTTTTCTTTATCTTCCCTTTCTTCATCTCGCTTGTCAAGGTTTCCAACATTTTGAAATAGTGTGCAGGCAGTATTCTTATCTCGTTGCACATCTTCTTTTCCTGCACAAAGCACACATCTTCAATCTCTAAAACTAAGGAAACAAATGCCAATAAAATCAACAGATATGAAAATAGTGTTACTTACGGTCTCAGAGAGTAAGTCAGCTCCAAGGAGACCACTGACGTCCCAATTGTCCAGTGAGCTACATATTATTGGAAGCGTGGCCTTTGACAGTGATTCAGAACCAAAGGGCTGTAAATTTCTGGGTAACCCTCTTGGACTCTTTAGTGCTTTACCGGCTACACTGCCTGGTCCACCATGGTTTAGTCTCACCAAATTTTCTTCAGCTTCCTTCTTTCTCTTCTCTTCTATAAACCTATTTGTTTCTGTAGTTGTTGTACAACCAGCAGCTCTTGCTTCCTGCAACATTTAATAAAAGCCCTTACTTAGTTCCCGCCTGGTTGAGTTTGTAAACAATTGTCAAGTCCTTGGTCAATTATAAGAATCAAACCTGAACATCCTGGATTCTTTTGAGAATCCGGTGCTCCTCAATGACCTTTTGAATTAGTTCCTTGTGCTCATCTTTGGAGTGGAACCGCGCAAAGACCTTGCACTTGTTGTATATTTGTCTCTCCTCTGCTGAAAGGCTCAGCTCAAACTGATCAGGGTACAGTAAGTTTCTTTCCAGAACGAATTCCTTCCTCCGCTTCCTCTCATCAAGCCTGCAGAGAAAGCAAAAGCATGATCTTGGCTGTAGCATTGAACAATTTTTGGATTAACTTTCTCTTCATATGTACCTTTTCGAGTAAATATGAAGAACCTGCAACTTCTGCTCACGCTCAGCATCCGTGTCACAATCCTTAAATTCCATGTCAGAGAGTAGTTGCTCAGCATCATTGTCATGTTCGATCTCAAATTCTTGCCTCTTTAAGTTGTAGCCATATAATTCCGTCACAAATGGAACTTTCTCTCCAGGAAGTCTCGGTTTCTTCTCCCCGACACTCCTCTCAGATGTTTGTTTTGCAGCTGAGACACAAGCGCCACTAACTATCTTTAGCTTTTTAGATTTGTCAAGTACATTTATCTCTTGTTCCCTTCAGATATAACTTTACATAAAAAACTTATTCCATAGTAAACAAACCTTCCAACTTGATGATGTCCTGAGTCTGTGGTGCATTGGCTTTCTTCTTGACTGTCCAAAAAAGTATTACTTTACATTTGGAACTATGGCTGAGATGATATTTGAGGTTAAGAGTATGAAAGACGGATCATTTTCTTCGTCAGCCAAAAATCTAAAAGCAAATCACGTTTACAACTTTATATAGAGGCATCAGATAAAGTCATAAAACCATGCGTCGCATACCTCCAGCTAAGCCAGGCAAAGGTTGATCTACTGAATCATCCTTCCCTGAAACTTCGTCTCTGCTCATTGAAACACAGAAGTATTATAAAAGGGCCATTCAACATTGTAAACGAAAAGAAATGTTTGTACACACATAAGTACATACTTGATTTCGGCTGACATTGGCAGCTCTTCTTTTGGAGATAGGTTCACGAGTGCAGGTGTTTCTGTAACACACAAAAAAAAAGAGCTGGCATTTTTCTTCTTTCAAGGTTAATATACGAGTCCCAAATCATCAAGCTGACCTATTTTCACTGCATGCTCTTTACTCATAGCAAGAAGCTCCTCTTTGCTCTTTCCATTTGTACGAGACAAGTCCTACGCAGTTAAGAGCTTGAGTAAATAAACGAGACAATGTCAACTACCTGGAGATCATGTGTCCTTACCGGAAGCGGAAAGCAAGGTGACTGCATGTAAGCAGAATTGAAGTGATCAATACACTCAGTCTGTGTCTTACTGCCAACATAGTTTGCAACTTCTTTCCAATTCCCAAACCCGTATGTCGCAATGGCCTAAAACAATAGACCAACTTCCCAAGAGTCAAACCAAATCTCCATAGAGTACAATCACAAACAGAACGAGATCCGTTAGAAACGTGTAATGATTACCTCAAGAAGGAGTATCTCTTCATCCGCATTCCAATCAGAAGAAACAAGCGGAAAAGACAAATTGTCCTGTCACACAAAAGGGTAGATTCATTCTAATACAAACAAACAAAACAACACATACTTCTCTCGCCGTTGGAAACTAACCATAACACGGTACGGGTGATTGCTCTTGTGACGACTAAGTTCAACACCAACATAGAAACACTCCACACAAAGGTCAAAGTCGACACAAACAGCACATTTGAGACGAACCAAACCAGAGAGATCTTTATCGCAATAGTTACAACAGTAAAGACCAGGCTTCCTCTCATTCCCAGCTTCACCTCCTATATCGAATTGCAATGGACATAACATAACAAGTTTTCCAAAAATATATAAAACAGGTAAGAACTTTTGGAAGAAGTAGCTTGAAAATACATCAATTCATACACTAAACTTCATACAAACGAAACATACCGATAGAAATCGAAGGCCCTGGTGCATTCTCAGTACCCGAAGATAACTTTTTCCTTTTTGATTTTCTGAAACAGCCAAAAATGAACAAATCAAAAACCCACAAGGTAGAACTCTGTTCAAATTAACACAACTAAATTGGATTACAGAGACGCAAAGACAAGTAAGCAAGCAGAGAGAATAAACCCTAGACTAATTAATTCGAGCTAGAAATAGATAAAGGTGGAAACTTTATACGAACCCAGGATTCGCGTCTTCAGTAGCAGGACGAGAAGCTAGTTTCGAGCGACCCATCGACACCAAGCTCGCCCGCACTTCTTCCCGGAAAATTGAGAAGAAGAAGAAGAAAAAAAAAACAGACAAGAGTGCGGAAATAAAAAGGTGTAAATGACTAAATTACCCCTAACTAAGTTCAAGAGTTTAAACCCTACCGGCCTTTAAACCTAACCAATCAAAACTTGCCGCTACGGTTGCCGGGAAGTTCAGAGCTCTCTCTTCTATCGAATTCTCCGGGAAGGTAAAGAAGCTTTGTGGGTTTATACTCTTTTGGTTTGTGCTGTGTAAAGATATGTACTTTTGTTTAAACTGAGTTGTTGATGTCTGTGTAGTAATGGTGGCGTGTTCTGTTGGGGAGCAACACTTCCTTAAAGGTGGGATTGCTCAGGAACTTCGAACTGATGGTCGGAAAAGGTTGACTTACCGTTCTATCTACGTAGAAACCGGTGTTATTCCACAGGTAATGTAATCTCATAGAGCTCCTCTGTTTCTCGCATGTACACGATGTAATGTTTCCAACATTCTTTTGTTGGCTCTAAGGCTAATGGTTCAGCGAGAGTTAAGATAGGTGGAACTGATGTGATTGCTAGTGTAAAGGTACTTCCTTTATCTCTCTCTCTCTCTCTCTCTACACTGCCATTGTTGAATGAGTAGTGCTTCTGTTCTACTCTGAATGTTAACTCTGTAATTGCAGGCTGAGATTGGTAGACCAAGCTCGCTCCAACCCGATAAAGGAAAGGTTGCGGTTTTCATTGATTGCAGTCCCACAGCAGAACCTACGTTCGGGGTGAGCTTTTATATGATATTTGCCTTGTTTTTTGCTCTATCTCTACCACTTGTCACATATGTATATGTTCTCTGGTTCTCATGGTCTATATCTTTCAAATGGAGTCATAGCTTTGTTCAATCTGAGATTTTTGTTATCATATTCATAACTTTGGCTTCAAAGTCTCAAACTTTATGGTGTTAAATCTCTAGGCGGCTAATACTTTGTGACTTGTTGTTACTTAGGGGAGAGGTGGTGAGGAATTGTCTTCTGAGCTTGCTTTGGCTCTTCAAAAATGTGTTCTAGGTGGCAAAAGCGGAGCAGGTTTGCAATCATGTTTATGCAATATCTGTTTTAACCTGCAGATTTGTTACACTCTCAGGTTGTAATGTGTTAGCAACTCCATTTTGGTAACAGGGGCTGGGATAGATTTATCTTCGCTTTTGATTCAAGAAGGAAGAGTCTGCTGGGACCTTTATATAGATGGCCTTGTCATTAGCTCTGATGGGAATCTATTGGATGCATTGAGTGCTGCCATTAAGGTAGTTTCTCATGAGATGTTATTTCGTTCAACACTTAGACCGAGGAATGGCTGTGACGGTAGTGAGTATATAGTAATGCACTTGTTGACTAATGCTTCCCTGCAGGCTGCTTTAACCAACACTGCTATACCAAAAGTTCAAGTTTCAGCTGAAGTAGCGGATGATGAGCAGCCAGAGATTGACATCAGCGACGAAGAGTATCAACAGTTTGACACTTCCAGTGTCCCAGTCATAGTCACGTTAACTAAAGTAAGCATATCTATCGACATCTTCTTAAAGGTGAAGTTTACTAACATCCATATATTTGATTGTCTTTGGTTTTATCAGGTGGGAAAGCACTATATAGTTGATGCAACAGAGGAAGAGGAGTCTCAGATGAGCTCAGCTATATCTATATCCGTGAACCGGGCAGGCCATATATGTGGGTTAACCAAAAGAGGTGGATGTGGTTTAGACCCGAGCATCATCCTTGACATGATCTCTGTGGCCAAGCATGTGTCAGAGACTTTGATGAACAAGCTTGATTCTAAGATTTCAGCTGCAGAGGCCTGTGAAAATGAGTCTTGACTGTATTTGGCTTCTTTTGACTCCATTGTTTGTGGATCTTTGTTGAAAGTGGAAAACATAACAAGTTTACATGAAGATTGTGATATTTTGAGAGAAGAAATGAGAACTGAGATAAGCTCAGCAAAAGTTTTAATGGACTTTGAAAGAAGAGAAGTTTTGTGGTCCATGATTAGACCCAAAGGTCAAATTAAATGTTAAGTATGTGAGACTAATGATGATCACGTGTGCATCTCAGCTTTGGGGTTTGGTAATGACTTTGAAACATTCAACTGTATTCACCAAACTCCCAATTCCTCTAAAAGTAATTTGCAAATTTTATGGAAAATCAATTTTGTAAACTAATTGGAAAGAAAAAAAAAACTAACTACAAATTGAATAATTGATTGAAAGGTTGATTTATTGTGTGTTTATATTAATATTTCTTTTTTTTGTTCCAATCTGTGAAAAAAGAGTGGACCTTTTGATACTTGAGACACTGAGAGGCAAGCAAGCATCACACACATTGTCTTTTGCAACTTGTATCAACTATGCAGCCAGCTCTCTCGACTTTTTGTTAGTTTAAAATAGTTAATTAATTGTTGACAACACACACAAAAGAACAATTAGTTATGATATTTTTGATCCATGTGATAAGATTTTTTATTTTTGTTTGGTTGTGACTTGTGATCTCTAATTAATAAAACAATCTTCAATTTTTTTAGACATATTAGCTCGTGATCCATTATCTTAATGCTCTATATTAGTTTAAAGTGTATAATCAATGAATTAAGCACTAAACAATATGCTCAAAATAATGCTAAGTGAATGCATGTTCAAAGTAATTAACGTTACCATTTGTCATTTACTACTAATAATAAGGGCAAGATTATGGGGTTTTTAAGGGAGTTCTTATCGGGTGGGGTCCACTAAAACTTTTAAGAACCACCTCTTAAAACTCTTAATTAAGATACGTTTTTAAGGGGTTTTTGTACTGTTCACGGGTCCCACTGACACGTAGCGGCCCGCGATTCGTTCTTTTTTAATTTTTTTTAGAAAAAAGAAAAAAGTAAAATAAGAACCCCTAACCCGAAAGGGGTTCTTGTTAAACATGACCTAACACATTAACAAAGAAGTGGTTGTCCGGAGTGGATAGACGGTGGCGCGTAGTGGAGGGAGAGGCGCGTGGAGAAAAGCGCCAAAAGAGAGAGAGAAAAAAAAGCAAACTTTCAGTAAATGGACCCATTTGTCCTCTCATCTCCTTCTCTCATCAAACCCTAAAGGTCACGCCTTTGGGCAGTGCAAGTTCTCTGAATCACTCCGTTTGTTTTCGCCCAAGAAACTCACTCGAATCGAAGCTTAAATTTCGGATCTTACAGCTGTCTCCTCGGTAGGTATTCCAATCAAAGTGGAGAGATGTTTCCTTCGTTTTCGATTTGATGTTTTTGCTTTTGGTGTAAACTAAAAGGATGATTGTGGGTGGATTGTATTGGGACTTTTGTGTAGAGGAGACGATGAGCAGCGGAGATCATCCACCTGAGCCTCTTGATTTCTTCATCTGGACTGTTGAGGTATTTCGATCATTCAATCAAAAATCGCATCTTTTTGTGAATCTGAATCAACCCTTAACTGGGTTGGGTTGATTTTCACTCTTTCAGGTATGGCCCTTAGGGTTGTTCTTTCTTGGATCCAGTTACTCAGGATTGATGATTCTTTACAACTGTGAACGTTTCTGTTTGTTTTTGCTCTTTTGGTGCCTCTTGTGGTTACTGGAATAACAAATTTTGAACCTTTAACGTTGTGTGTAACCATTGATTGGAAGCTCGAGATTGCTTGGCTATACCTCTTCTACTTATCGAGCACACTAGTGGTTATTTGGTTTAGATTCTTAGTTGTAACCTTAGTCCAACTGTGTTTGTGGATGTAGATTTACTCTGGAAATGGTTTTTACTTTTATCCCAGGGTATTACTGTTGTGTTCAGTGAATGCTGTCTGAAGATTGATGAAAACTGAAAAATAAACCTGTGCCTGTTAGGAAGTTGGTTCGTGAAAGATAAGTAGAGTTAGTCACACTTAGCTCATTCAGATGCTACTGCTATGGCTTATTTTTAGTTTGTTCGTTTGTGCTTTATGTCCACTGAGCTTCTTGTAGATGAGGAGGTTCTGTTAATTTCTTTCTACAGGACGTTGGATCTTGGCTTGAGGAGATTAACCTTGGGAGCTACCGCCTGATTTTCAAAGAAAATGGTGTTAATGGAGAGTATCTAGAAAGCATGTCTGTGTTCACAACCGAACAGATCCTTCACTTCATAAGGAGGCATCACATGAAATGGGGAGACTTCATCACCCTCTGTAAAGAACTCAGAAGGATTAAAGGTTCTCTCTCGCTCCTCTCAGCTTTAAGTTGCTGCAAGCAATTTGACTAAAGGAAAACAAATGTGTTTTTTGCTTTTTCTTTTCACAGTGGCTTGCTTGAAAGGTGAACAAAGAGTTCGACGGCCATGGTGGGCACCGTCCTGTTTATCAGTAGTCTTTGTTAAGGCGGCTAAGCGCAACCGACAGTCTCGTGTTGTATCTCTAAAGCTTGAGTCTTGACATTACACTTTGAATCTTTATGTACGTACGTACTTGTCTCTCTTCTCTTTCTTTTTTTTTCTTTTCCTGGTTTGGGTTTGTCTGTGGAGATCAAAAGCCACATGCACTAGGAAGAAACAAACTCAACCCAAAATGCTGTTTGGCTTTGGTAAAATCTTGCAAGGGGAACATAAATTATGTTTTTTTTTTATGTATACAAAGTTTGATCTCAGATGTTAAATTATGGTTTGTGCAATACATAATGTGGCAGATAATAGTATAGTAATTTGATTATACCTATGTGGAAAACCCTTAAAGAGAGAGAGAGATTGAACTTGTATGTGGCTCTCTACATTCACTTGGTCGAGATGTTGTGAAGAAGTATCATTGAGATGTGAGACTTTTTGGCATAGAGCTTGTTCCATGTTTCCTGTTTGGAGATTAGCACTTTTTAATAAATATCCTTTTGGTGGAAAGTCTCGTCACATACAATTTGACAGTTGACAGTTCTACTAAACCTACATTCTTGGCCTCGTTCAATTCAGTGTTGATTGAAGTCATGTTCATATGGTCTAATCAACCGATGTCATCGCACCTGGACATATCACATCTTCTGTGGTCGGATCATCCAATTTATCCGGTCCAAAGCATATTGGGCTTGTTAAAAACTCACCCCGGCTCACACAATCGGACCGGAGTCGATTTCGGTTAAAAAATGTAATTGTAAGATAATCACGAAATTAATCTTAAACAGTAAACACTCTTTCACATCCAGAAGCTTCTTCGCCTTTGGCCCCCCAAAAACCCTACTAAAACCTCTCTAAGTGCTACCACATTATCAGAACATCGTTTCTCTTGCAAGAGTTTCTAGAAGCTGCGACTATGCTCAGGCTCTCGAACCGTTCCGTCTCTTCCTTCTTACGCTCCGGTGACAGAAGCTTCCGCGTCGCTGCCGCCGCAACTTCCATCTCCCGCTCTTCCCCATCTATTACGGTATCAACCTCAGCTTTATTTTCTAATGGGTGGTTGTAAAAATCGTTACTTTCTGAATATGATTGGCTTTCGTATGATTGATCAGATAGTTACCAAACACCTTAGATTCAATGTGTAACAATAAAAATGAGTGATTGGATTACTCACTGTCGTTTCTGATCTTTTATTTTTCATGTCTTAGGATTTGAAAAGAGGTGACGGTGATCTGAGATGGTACTCATCCTTGACCAATGGGAAATGTAAGCAAAGTGAGTCTGTGCCTCATTTGAACATGAGGACCAATTGGTTTATGGGATACCGGAGCGAATCCAGTGCGGCAGCATCAGACGCCGCTTCTCAGGCTCCTCCACCGGCTGAGAAATTTGAATATCAAGCTGAAGTACGTTCATTTGTTTGCTAATGATCAGTTTTATGTATTTACTCATGTTTGATACAATTTTATAAACATCAGGTTATAGTTTTGTTTAGCTGACTTGATTCTTGTGATCAATTATGTGTGTTGTTCATGTTTGGCAGGTTAGTCGCCTCATGGACCTCATCGTTAACAGTCTGTACAGCAACAAGGAGGTTTTTCTTCGGGAGCTTATCAGGTATTTACTGTCCTGATATATACTTTGTGTTTTTCTGTTCAGTTTTGAACATTCTGCATTTATTTGTTTTTCAACAGCAATGCTAGTGACGCATTGGATAAACTGCGTTATTTGAGCGTTACAAACCCTGAGCTTTCAAAGGATGCCGCTGATCTTGATATACGCATCTATGCTGATAAGGAGAATGGAGTAATTACTCTCACGTAAGTCATAAAAGTTTCTGCCTTTGAAAGTGCACATTTTTTTTTATAGAACAATAGTCATTAGAGAATTAACAAGTCTGTTCTTTCAGTGATTCAGGTATCGGTATGACACGTCAAGAATTAGTTGACTGCCTTGGGACTATTGCTCAAAGTGGAACTGCTAAGTTCCTGAAAGCTTTAAAGGTCCTACTGGTTTCTCTGATTCTACTATTTCCGAAAATATTTTTTTTTTGGGAATCACTAGATCAACTAAGCATTGTTGTAATAATTGCAGGATAACAAGGATGCAGGTGGTGACAACAATTTAATTGGTCAATTCGGTGTGGGGTTCTATTCAGCATTCTTGGTTGCAGATCGGGTAACTTCTTAGTCTGTGATCTCGGTGTACTCTGATCATTGATATGCTCACCAGCTGAATGATGTGTTACTATCTATATTTTGAAGGTTATGGTGTCAACGAAAAGCCCAAAGTCTGATAAGCAATATGTATGGGAAGGAGAAGCAGATTCAAGCAGTTACAGTATTAGGGAAGAGACTGATCCTCAGTTAATCATTCCTAGAGGAACACGTATTACTTTGCATCTTAAGGTTCGTTATACTTTGTCATTTCTTTTCTATCTCAGTGAAATTATATGTTCTGTCATAAAGAAAAACGGCATCCTAAACCTTTTTCGTTTTCTCTCGTGATGCCTAATCTAGCGGGATGACAAAGGATTTGCTGATCCTGAGCGGATTCAGAAGCTGGTGAAAAATTATTCGCAATTTGTTTCGTTCCCTATATACACATGGCAGGAGAAAGGATACACAAAAGAGGTATGATCAACGTGATGACATATATCTGAACTCATAAATGCCCAAGTTGCTCTATCTACAAGGGAAAATATATATATATAGTTTGGTGTCAGAAGAAGAAAATTAAGATTCTTAAGTTATTGACCGGCTTTGTCTGTTGGTTGTCTCTTATACAGGTTGAGGTTGATGATGATCCAGCTGAGTCAAAAAAAGACGATCAGGATGACCAAACTGAGGTATACTTGCTTCTCTTTCATTGTTCTTAGAAATATTTTGTTCAGCATCAGAGACACTATCTTGATCCGAATCAGAGAATAGCTAGATGTGCAAGGACAGTTGGCTTAGAGCTTGTGACATTTTTTACTTAAACAGAGAAAAAAGAAGACCAAGAAGGTTGTTGAAAGATACTGGGATTGGGAGCTTACTAATGAGACGCAACCAATTTGGGTGAGGACTGCTTGATGTAGTTTATGTCCACTCAGAATCAACAAAATATGGAATCAATTCAAAAGTTTGTTTCTATTTACTGCAGCTCCGGAACTCTAAGGAGGTGACTACAGAGGAGTACAATGAGTTCTACAGAAAAACTTTCAACGAGTATTTGGACCCATTGGCATCATCCCACTTCACCACTGAGGTAGGTTCGAGCGAAAACATCTGTTAAAGTAGTATACTTTTGTAAAACAACCAAAGCTGATTCTGCTTTGGATTGTTCTGATTATCTTACTGATATTGTTCTCAATATAGGGTGAGGTCGAGTTTAGGTCCATCCTTTACGTGCCACCTGTCTCACCAATGGGGAAGGATGACGTGGTTAATCAAAAGACAAAGAACATAAGGCTCTATGTAAAACGAGTTTTCATTTCAGACGATTTTGACGGAGAGCTGGTGAGAGAAGTTTCTCTTGGCGTGGTCTTTCAAGATACCTTGTATTGAATCTATTGATATCCACTTTCGTGGTGTTTGGTGCTTTGTGAACAGTTTCCTAGGTACTTGAGCTTTATTAAGGGTGTTGTGGACTCGCACGATCTCCCACTTAATGTGTCCCGTGAGATTCTTCAAGAAAGCCGCATTGTAAGATCTAATATCCATTTTATGCAAAGCCTTCAAGATATATGTTCTGATTTATTTTAGTTTAAGTTTCATGAATGATTAAGCTTACGTTTTTGTATTGTATCTCAAAGGTGCGGATCATGAAGAAACGTTTGGTGAAGAAAGCTTTTGATATGATTCTGGGAATTTCCTTGAGTGAAAATAGAGAAGTATGCTTTAGAACTCTTGATCCCTTCTTACGTTTTCTTTCTCTTTATTTGTATCTTTAGTTTACTGCTTTGTTCTGGTAATGATATTCCTGATGAATGAGAATGACACTGTTTACTTACACAGGACTATGAAAATTTTTGGGATAATTTCGGCAAACATCTAAAACTGGGATGCATCGAGGACCGCGAGAACCACAAGCGTATAGCTCCGTTGCTTCGATTTTTCTCCTCCCAGAGTGAGAATGACATGATCAGTTTGGATGAATACGTCGAGAATATGAAAGCTGAACAAAAAGCTATATACTACATTGCCTCCGACAGTGTTACAAGTGCTAAGAATGCTCCTTTCCTAGAGAAGCTTATGGAGAAGGAACTTGAGGTGACACTTTTGTACTTACTCGCAAACATTGCTATTATTCTGAGTTGACCCTGAGGTGATTGATATTACTCTTTTGTGTGATTATAGGTACTATATCTGGTAGAACCCATTGATGAAGTTGCCATACAGAGCTTAAAATCTTACAAGGATAAGGACTTTATCGACATCAGCAAGGAAGATTTAGACCTAGGCAAGTGTTCAATGCAATTCCATTGATTTATATAATCCCACTTCATCCCATAATTACACCTTCTGGCTGCGATCTTGTATTGACAGGAGACAAGAACGAGGAGAAAGAGGCTGCTGTGAAAAAGGAGTTTGGGCAGACTTGTGATTGGATAAAGAAACGATTGGGGGATAAGGTTGCCAGTGTTCAAATTTCGAGCCGTCTGAGTTCATCTCCCTGTGTTCTTGTATCTGGTAAATTTGGATGGTCAGCCAACATGGAGAGGTAAGATCTAATCATTTTGACAAAGTAAGAACTTGTTTTATCCCTTGTCTTTCCTGGTGAACTAACAGATAATATTGTATCTCGACAGGCTAATGAAGGCGCAATCAGCTGGTGACACAACAAGCCTCGAGTTCATGAAAGGGAGAAGAGTGTTTGAGATCAATCCTGACCACTCGATTATCAAGAGCATAAATGTGAATTCACCATCAATCATCACTTTGTCTATGCTTTCAGAATAGATGTCTGAACCGCTTGTATAATATTGACTTGGTTGTTTTCTTCAATCCACAGGCTGCTTACAGGAGTAATCCAAATGATGAAGATGCGATGAGAGCCATAGATCTTATGTATGATGCTGCACTAGTTTCTAGTGGATTCACGGTAAGCAACTGCTTGCAGTAACACATTTTTTTCTCTGAAATGAGGTTTGAGAAGATTATTAAAAACCTTGGTTGTTGTTTGTGAATATGTACAGCCTGAGAATCCAGCAGAGCTCGGTGGCAAGATATATGAGATGATGGGTATTGCTCTTTCCGGGAAATGGTCAAGCCCTGAGGTTCAGCCGCAGCAGCAGATGGCACATTCTCACAATGCAGAGCTCTTAGAAGCTGAAGTGGTTGAACCAGTCGAAGTGGATGGGAAGAAATGAACAGAAGCCTAATATATCCGTGTCCTGCGACGATTCTCAGTTTCTCATACCATCACATTCTTCTTATTTTAGTCCCAGCAGCATAAGTAGAACTCCAGAGCCTCTCTAGCTATGTTGAACAAATTGAGAATGTTGAGCTGTTAAGTTTAATTTGTTCCTTGGTATAATCTAATTAACTCGATTTGAAAAGTATAAATCTTTTTCTGTTTTAAGGAAAAGTTTGAGGCTTTACTGCACAAAATTAAAACTATTCGGCACTACAGGTGATTGTATATTAAATATAAGGGCGTTGTGTTGGATAGGCATTATTAAGTCAACACTCAAAACAAGTCGACGGTTACCAACTGGTCAGGTTCATTCAGAACTTACACCTGTATCGTCTTTTGTCGATAGAGAGATAAAAAAGAAAATAAACAAATAAGAAGTTTCCATTGTGTGTCTCACGCCTCTTCTTTCGTCTTCTACGGCTCATAACGTTCTCCAGCGCCATCATGTCTCCGGTGAGTCCTTAAAACTTTACCGGTGCTCCTTCCGGTGTGTAGTTTGAGGGTTAATACAGTTGATAAATGTGTGCTACGAGGTACTAGCAATAGTATCAAGGATTTGTGTTTTGAGTTTTTTTCTAGCGTTCAAATCAACGAGCTTAAAAGATTCCGATGAACTTTTGTCTAGCTTCTTCTTTGTGTTATTATGTCATGTCTTTGTGTTTCTGAGCTTCCACTAGTGACTGATCTGAGCTCAGTAATCAAACATAGGATGTAGTTTTTGTCTGTAAATGTGTGTGTTTTAAGGACACTATATAACGTGATCAGTGTTTTTTTTTTTTCTGGATGAATCTCAAAAGTTTTTATGTTCATAACGTCATTTAGTTTGTAAACACTCTCTTACAAATGTTATGATTACTGCAAATTACATTTCAATGTGAAAGGTTTCTGCTTTGTTTATACATTTTGAGTTTTGGTCAAACATGTATTTGGCATTGACGTAGCTTCTTTGGTGTCTGCAGATGGGCACATCATCTGGATCCAATCTCCCTCACCAGATGCTACCTCCACGCCAGCAACCACAAACAGTTCTCTCCCTTGTATCTTCTGATCCCCACATGTCACGTTCTAGTTCCAGCATTGTGCGTGAATCTCCAGCTGAAACTACCAACTCTCAAGAAACTCTGATCCGCCATGTTTCCATCACCGACCAGGTGTCACTACGGGACATAGCTAGAGAGAGACTTGACATAGTCTCTGATAGAATGCTGCGTTTATCAGAAAGATACCTCGATGAGTTAAAGAACAAGCTTAAGGCTATCCTTGAGGGAAATGGCATGCAGCCCACAGATGAGTTTATGCTCCTGCAGAAGTTTGTCCAGACACGGTCGGGTTTTTTAACTTCAGAGACACTTGTCAGGGCCCACCGAGTGCAGCTTGTAATCCTTGTAGCTATAAAAACTGGAATCCAAACATTCTTGCACCCGAACATCAACTTGTCTCCAACAACTCTCGTTGAGATCTTCTTGTACAAGAGATGCAGAAACATAGCTTGCCAAAAGGAGCTTCCGGCTGATGACTGTCCCTGCGAGACGTGTGCTAATAATAGGAAAGGCTTCTGCAGCATGTGCATGTGTGTGATCTGCAGCAAGTTCGACTTTGCAATCAACACATGTCGCTGGATTGGCTGTGATGTGTGTTCTCATTGGACTCATACGGATTGTGCGATTAGGGAGGGAGACATCTTGGTGGGAGAAATGTTGTTCAAGTGTGGAGCGTGTAACCATACTTCTGAATTGTTTGGTTGGGTTAAAGATGTGTTTCACCACTGTGCACTGAACTGGGATAAGGAGTCTTTGATGAAGGAACTCGACTTTGTGAGTAGGATTTTCCGTGGAGGGGAAGATACAAGAGGCAGGAAGCTATTCTTGAAATGTGAGGAACTTATCGACAAGATTAAAAGTGGCTTGGCAGAAGCAACAGCTGCCAAGTTGATACTGATGTTCTTCCAAGGTAAGCACGCTTGCCATTGTTATAGATATATAATCATAATAAAGGTTGCTTTGTCTTAGAGTCTTGAGTCTTGACCATGTTTCTTGTGTGAAGAAATTGAATTGGACTCTCCAAAGAGCCTTGAAAATGGAGGAATGATATCACCTCAAGATGCATGCAACAGAATAGGTGAAGTTGTAAAGCAAACACTGAGGAAAATGGAGATAGTGGGTGAGGAAAAGACAAGGATGTATAAGAAAGCGTTGTCAGGGCTTGAGGAATGCGAGAGAGAGATGGAAGAGAAAGCCAAAGAAGTGGCGGAACTGGAGATGGAGAGAGAGAAGAAGCAGAAGCAGATAGAAGAGGTGGAGAGGATGGTGAGGCTGAAAGAAGCAGAGGCAGAGATGTTTCAGTTGAAAGCAAACGAGGCGAAACTGGAAGCTGAGAGGTTGGAGAGGATTGTGAAAGCGAAGAAGGAGAAAACAGAGGAAGAGGAGTACGCGAGTAACTACTTGAAACAGAGGATGAGCGAGGCAGAGGCTGAGAAAGAGTATCTGTTTGAAAAGATGAAAGAGCAGGAAAGTGGTGGTGAGGCTTCACAGTCAGTGATGTACTCAAGGATCAGAGAAATGCTTCATGGATACAATGCGACGTCACCGAGTATGGATACAGTGCGCAGTCATCAAGAGTAGATACAATCGACCTGTGAGATTAATGGTTCGGACTTCATTTAGGTGGTAAACAGTCCATGTAATAATTCACATGTTCTTTGGAGAAAAGAGAAAACTGCATAATAGTGTTACTCCTTTAATATGATGCTTAAAGAAATTTTAATGTTTTAATATTTAACTTTATTAAAATCTATTTAGCTAATGATATTTTGTTATTTTTTTATTTTATATTTGATGTTATTTTTATGTAATAAATATGTAACAACTCGTCTCGTGGGACTCAGTTGGTGTTGCAGTATATCAACCCTAACCATTTTCATGTGATAAAACATGTCTTAATTTAGGTTACTAGTGCGCTTAGTGTCACTTGAACCTAATACCTCACCCTTAGTGCTGTTAAATGGTGGAGTCTTGGGTTCGAGTAACGTTAATCGCATTAATAACCCACCTGTGAATCGGTAACTATAGGTGAATTCGGGCATGTTGTATCACAAGAAAAGGGTTAAGGTCGATGCGCTGCAACACCAGTTGAGTCACACGGGACGGATTGTTACAAAATATTTTTTCGTTTAAAAAGATGCAAGTTTTTAAAAAAATACTTACTTAAAAAAATACATTTTTGCATTTTCAATAAACGTTTTATCAACTAATAATTAATAAATTTTATAAAAATGAATTGTATATATTAATTTTTATTAGTTTAGATTTATAGAAGAAAGATAATTATAAAAGTTATGCATTTATTATGTGTTGTATTAATATGTGTGAAAAATCTAAATATGTATTATATTAAAACAAGGTAATAAGGTTTCTAATAACTGTTGATTTTTTGCTTAACCCAAATGATTTGTTTTACATTTTGAAATAAAATGAATATTTGAATAAAATCCTAATAAAGTGGTTGTAAAACGATTTTGCTTACTTACGGAGTTAAAAGTTGATATAAATCAGAATATTGGGGCCATAGTGTAATTGTTTGGAAGTTAAACGCGTATAAGACATCGTTACCGATGTACTCATTCATCTTCCATCATTGTGTTTCCCTGTCTGAACCAGAACCAAACCCTAGCGTCCTAATTTTCGAGCAAGTTTGTCGAATCCGAAACTCGAATCGTAGTTTTGTTTCTGATTCGAGATGTTCCTATCTCCCGGCCACTCTCCACGTCATATATCTTCTCCGTCACCGTCTTCTTACTCCGATGACGATACCCGATCGACGCCTCGCAGCTCCTCCTCCTCGAAGATCACACTTCGAAACCCTAGAAAGCGGATGAGAGTCCTCGACGAGGACGCCTACGTCGAAGCGATCGAGAAGATCATCGAGCGAGATTACTTTCCCGATATATCCAAACTCAAAGACCGGCTCGATTGGATCCAGGCGGTGAAAACCCGTGACCCGATTATAATTCGAGATGCTCAATTAAAGATCATCGAGAGGCGGGGGAAGAAGGGGAGTTGTCACGGTGGGGACACGGAGGGTAAAACTCAGACACCTGGATCTACTTTCTTGAGAAATTTTACTCCTTTAGATGAGTTTGATGGTAAGACCCCTAGAACTCCTAGAGAAGTAGAAGTAGTTGCTGATGATGGTGATGGTGATGGAGACGGTGATGTAGATGTTAATATGTCGTTAGATGAGTTCTTTAGGAGGTACACAAGTGAGGATAACGATAGCTTTTCGAGGATCTTGGAGAAGGTTAATAAGAGGAAGAAGGAGAAGTATGGGTATCTCCTTGAAGGTGGTGATGTGATTGAGGATCCAAAGAGAGATAGGATTACAGATGGTTATGGTACATCGTATCAGCCACCTAGTACTTTAGAAGGATGGAAATATACAGCGAAGAATCTTCTCATGTACCATCCAGCTGATCGAGGTGAGGCCCCATTAACTGAGGAGGAAAGGGCTGTGAGGTTAGCTGGATTGACCAAGGAGATAGTTAAGGGAAACACTCGTTTTCAAGGGAAGATGATGGATTCTAGGCCGAGAGAGGATGGTTCGTTAGAGATTCTCTACACTCCTATAGCAGGTTCTTCCCCAATGCATATCTCAGGTAGGGATAGAGACAAATCCAAGAGGTATGATCTGGATGATTTAAGGAAGACTCCGAATCCTTTCTATGTGGAGTCAGATAAGAGGGCGGATAATGGCTATAGTTTTGTAAGAACGCCGTCTCCCGCACCTGGTCTTGATGAATCACCTTTTATAACATGGGGTGAGATCGAAGGGACACCGATGCGGTTAGATCCTGAGGATACACCTATTGATATAGGTGGTAGTGCTAATGGACCTCGCTACAACATTCCATCTGCACCTGCGAGAGACGTGAGGGCACATTCTTTATCAAGGGACGCGTCGCGGAAGCTTAGAGAGAGATCAAATAGCATGTTTAAGAAACCTCCTTTGCCATCTCCTCATCGAAGTGGAAGTGCAAGTCCAAATGTTAGGACGCTTTCACCCGCTGCTCAGAAGTTTTTCAGACGGGCAATAAGGAAATCTTCTTCTACTGTCGATGAGAGCCTTCGTGCAAGCTATCGTGGAGCGAGTCCTGGTGCTGTGACTCCTAAGAGTGTATCTAGATTCGGCAAAGATAGGACCACCCCGGGTTCAAGGTCGCCTTGATTGTGCTAATGTTGTAAACTTATAATGATGTTTTAATACTTTGGTGCTCATAGAGGCAACAAAGGTGCGTCTTCTTGTACTAAATAAGCTTGGGCTAAGTGCTGTTGACCCTTTTCAATTGGAATACAATCCACGTTTGCATTTGTAACTTTGATTTCCACAGCTTCTCTTTTTTTTCTTAGTAGCTCCATTTCTGGAAGAAATGAGACATGCTGACCAAATTGCTGATGAGGAGCGATGAGAAAACGAAAACATGCTAACAGGTTGCATCAGGCCATGCTGATAGGTTTGCTTTGGGTACTAAAGTTGTGAAAGTATAGAATCGACAAGAAAAGCCAGTAAAATGCTTGAAACACACATGGATATGAAGCTAGCTATAGAGAAATCATCAAACATGATATATTTACATACAAGAAACATCACAAGTGTTTTCAAAGACAAAAGTGAGGATAATAAACCCAAGACAATTAAAACGAAAGCACACAGAACACACATAGAATCTCACTATAGTATATATTACTGGTTCCACATCAATTCATAGTTAGACCATAGAAGCATCCGTCTCCACACAGGATTCAGCTCTCGTCTTGTCAGAATCCAAAACTTCCTTTGAAGCTTTGATGACAATTTGATTATTGACATAATGCTTACGACAAACGGGCATATAGACATCAGCTCCACCGATCAGCTCGGTTCTGGTGTCACAAGTCTTTCTCAGAGTGAAGAAACCTTTCTGTCCACAAACCTCACACCTAGCAGTTAGCTTTGTCACAGAATCAGCTATCGGTATAATATCAAGAACAGCACCAAAGCTCCTTCTGCAATTTACCAAGAAAGGATCACATTCACGTTACTGTTCAACAAAAATGTTAAAGATGGAAGTAAAAGTGTCAAATCAAGCACCTAAGATAGTCACCATCAAGGCCTGCAACAATAACAGTTTTGCCATCATCATCAGCGACTTTGCAGCAAAACTCATAAAGATCTCCAAAGAACTGAGCCTCGTCAATACCAATCACATCAAGCTGCCAACCATTTAAAAAAAAAACACAACTTTAATTGCAGATTCTTCACAATAAGACAAAAATAACCCCAAAAAGACAAAGAGTAAACCTTTTCATAAGCATCTTGTCCGAATCTCTGAGGAAACGACATGAGATCTGGAAGAGCCCAGCAAGGGAAACCAATTCCATCATGTGTCACCACTGAATCTTTAGCGTATCTCGTATCCTTACTCGATTTCACCATCGCAACACTTCTACATAACCAAAAACCGAAAGCAAATTAGATCACTGAATAGTAAACCCAGATCCGGTTCGGTCTGACGGTTACAATTGTTTACCTTCCGACACTGATCTCAGACTTGATTCGACGGAGGAGAGAGGTGGATTTCCCAGAGAACATAGGACCCGTGATAACATGAATAGCACCAGATCCGAGATGTCCCTCGTCTGAGATAACATCTTTGGTCGCCATGGCAGAGACTTTACGAGTGATTTGACGAGGAGAAAGGCTTAAAATTGCTTGTGGGTTTAGGTAGAGATGATGAATAACTTGTGGATGGAATATATAACAGAGACGAAGAGGTTGGAGAAAGGAAGAAAATTGTGGGAGAAGATTTGTCAAAGGTAAGGTTTTTGAAATATTCGACATCTTTTTTTTTGGAGGGAAACCATTTTTAGAGGGAGTTTTATTTCATAAAGCCGAAAACACATGGACTTTTAAGTATTTAAAAATGACAAAGACGTTTGAAAATATCGTATTCAGATTTATTTTAATGTGGGCTTAAGCCCAAATATATCAGTAGGCTTTTCTTGGCCCTAAGGTAAACATGCTCAGTCTTATTCAAGTGTTCCATCTAGGATACATAATGTTTTATTTTTAGTAGCTACATTTTTATTAATATTTTTTCTCATCTTTCATTTGTGCAAAACTTTTCTGATCGTGGAAAAGTGATGAATTCTTTCCAGGTTCTGTCGACGTAGAAACAGCATCATGTATGAGTATCAATCCCATTGACAATGGAAGAGAAAAAAAAACTTCATTTGTTTGTCGATTTTTGTGCTTCTTTCCACGATTTTTCTTCTATTTTCACTATTAACCATGTGTTTTTTTTTTTGCATTTAGTTTTTTATCATGGAAAAGTTTGTCATTCATGATTTGATAACAATTTTTTTTTTGTCATTCACACTTTTCTATATATATATATATATCATATAATTTTTGAAAACTAGTAATCTATATTTGAAAAGACCAATGATGTTAAGTTCAAAAAAAAGACCAACGATGTTAATATATTCTTTAGTTTTTTGGAATAGTTAGTAACATTTATGTTTGAACCGCATATAGCCATCCAAAAATATGATTTTTAAATTCTTAATAAAATATGTAAATATGATTTTCTATATAAAATAATAAAAACATATAAATATAACAATCGGACGTATAACATATAAACATATAAATTTTAAAGTAAAAACCTACAACCTTTTTACATAAAATATGTGAATAAACATCATGAGCTGCAGTCTTTTATTCACTACATTGTTAGTTTAGACTTAGTGGTAATATTCTAATTAATCTAGATTTCTTTTTAAAATAGTATAAACTAAATATTTTTCTTAACTATTTTATATTTCTTTTTTGGCAACAATAGTAAAAAAAGTTGCGTGTAATAAAATAGGAAGGGGGAAAACAAAACTCCGCAATTTCCTTTATTACAAAACGCACATAGCTTTTGTAATGTAAAATTAAAAAAAAAAACTTAACCTTTTATATATAAATACAGAGAGACAAAGACATATCTTCTTCTTCGTCTTGCACCCGAAAAGCCTTTGTCTTTCTATCTCTACATCTCTCTCTCTCTCTCTCTCTCCCTTCCTCCTCTCTCTGTCTCTCTTAGAGCGCGTTCTCAGTACGTTTTTGATTGACGCCATTGAAATTGAGTTAAATCGGTTTGAATCGAATTGAACAGAACCATTATCATTTGTGTTTTTTTTTTTTGTTTAATTCTCTCCATCGTTCGTTTCTGTGGACAAAGGGGGGCAGGTTCAAGTTATGCCCTCTATTCAAATCGTGCCTATCCTCAGATCTTAGTGTTCCCTCGACGAGATTCAGCATCTGGGTTTTCTTAATCTGATTGGTGGGTTTTCGATGTTTGATTCTTTGATCTGAGATTTTGATTCGTTGATCAAACTCTCCGACAGGATCTCTTAGTTTTTGTATTACGGATCTTTTGTTCGTAGATTGAATCCAAGTTGCTCTTTTGGTCTTTGCCAGATGTGTTTGTCTGAATTTGATTGATCAGATTCTGCGGATCAAATCTGATTTCGTCACCGCACGACCAATTAAAAAAAAAGACTATGTTTTTTGATCTGACGTAGCTTGTGTTCGATTTATTACAACTTTTCTGATGTCTTTGTGTGCAGAGAAAAAAAAATGCAATCCGATAATGGAAAGCTGTTCATCGGAGGGATATCTTGGGACACCAATGAGGAACGTCTCAAGGAGTATTTCAGCACCTTTGGTGAAGTCATCGAAGCTGTGATCTTGAAAGATCGTACCACTGGTCGTGCACGTGGGTTTGGGTTTGTAGTCTTTGCTGATCCAGCTGTTGCTGAGTTTGTTATTACCGAAAAGCATCATATCGATGGGAGATTGGTATGTTTCTCTACAATGTAACTTGTTTTCTAAGCTTCTTTGTTTAAAACAAGCCTTGAAAGTTATCGCATTTTGTGTTGAATTGACGTTTCCTTTGTTTTGTGTAGGTTGAAGCCAAGAAGGCTGTTCCTAGAGATGACCAGAACATGGTAACTAGAAGCAACAGCAGTAGCATCCAAGGATCACCTGGTGGTCCAGGAGGTCGCACAAGGAAGATATTCGTTGGAGGGTTACCTTCTTCTGTCACTGAAAGCGATTTCAAGACCTACTTTGAGCAGTTTGGGACAACTACAGATGTGGTTGTTATGTACGACCACAACACACAAAGGCCTAGAGGTTTTGGATTCATAACTTATGACTCCGAGGACGCTGTTGAGAAAGTGCTGCTCAAGACATTCCATGAACTTAATGGTAAAATGGTTGAGGTTAAGCGAGCTGTGCCGAAGGAGATGTCTCCAGGTCCAACTCGTAGCCCGCTTGGTGCTGGTTACAGCTATGGTGTTAATAGGGTTAACAACCTCCTTAATGGATATGCTCAAGGGTTTAGTCCCGGTGCAGTTGGAGGCTACGGGCTTAGGATGGATGGTCGGTTTAGTCCGGTTGGTGCTGGGAGAAGCGGGTTTGCAAATTTTGGTTCTGGCTATGGGATGAATATGAACTTTGATCAGGGGTTGCCCACAGGGTTCACTGGAGGTACAAGTTTTAATGGGAACGTAGACTATGGCCGAGGAATGAGCCCTTACTTCATCGGGAACACAAACCGGTTTGGTCCTGCTGTTGGTTATGAAGGAGGCAGTGGAGGAGGAGGAGGAAACTCGTCCTTCTTCAGTTCGGTTACACGGAACCTATGGGGAAACAATGGTGGTCTTAACTATAACAACAACGCTACAAACTCAAACTCCAATACATACATGGGAGAATCAACAAGTAGGAACAACACTCTTATCGGCCCATTTGGAAACTCCGGAGTCAATTGGGGTGCTCCTGGAGGAGGAGGAAACAATGTTGTTAGTAATGAGAATGTGAAGTTTGGTTATGGAGGAAACGGTGAATCTGGTTTTGGGTTGGGAACAGGTGGATATGCAGCAAGGAACATAGGGCCTAGCAAGGCAGCACCATCATCTTCATTCTCTTCTGCCTCGGCAACCAACAACACTGGTTACGATGGAGCAGGACTGGCAGAGTTTTATGGGAATGGTGCAGTCTATAGTGATCCTACATGGAGATCATCAACTCCTGAGACAGAAGGACCTGCTTCTTTTAGCTATGGGATTGGAGGAGGAGGTCCTTCTTCGGATGTTTCGGCTAGAAGTTCATCTCCAGGTTTTGTTGGCAGTTACAGTGTGAACAAGAGACAACCAAACAGAGGTAATTTGCTTTATGCTTAAAGAATGCTATGAGCTAGTTGATAAGAAAGGGTGTATAATAGCAATGGTTCCAAATCACAGTATCTAACTACGTATGCTTAGATTTTGATGATCTTCTTCTATTTTCTGGAATAAAACGAACCATGGTTTAGGATCTTGAACTAATAGTGAGTTTCTGGAATAAAACAAGTTGCTTGCATACATAATGCTAAAGTCATTAGCCAGTTTGCAACACCATAGTGTATGTATATAGTGTCTGCAGCTAGGAAACTATAGCTAGGAAACTAGGTTAACCTTATGCATTGCTCACACCATAGTGTCTGCCAAGTCTAAGAAACTTTGTGATGAAGAAACTCAATTGCATAACTGGTGTCATATCGGTCTTCTTCTCTGAATTATTTCCTCCATTTCTTCGCCTTTGTGTTGCAGGAATTGCTACTTAGTACATTCGTTTTTGTTTTACCACGATATTGTAGGCGACCCATCAAGGTGAACGATCTGTGTCTTCTGGCGAATCTTTTTAGATTATCTTCATACATGAGGACAAAACTTGATCATATCATCAGCTAGAGCTAACCTGAAAAATCCCTCATGGTTTGGTTTTCTAAATTCATTGGTCCTCCTCATAGGCTTCTTTTCTACTTTTCTTTTTTTTCTATTTTTGTTTTTTTTTTCTTTCAATGAGGGACAGTAGAAACTGGTGTCAGTCTCCGGCGAGGCAGTAATACATAAGAAGAGTTCAAACAAAAACCAAAAAAAAAACAAAAAGGGATGATCCTTCCTTCCTTAGTTTTCTTTTATTGTCATGTAATGGTTCTTCTTCATCTTCTTGAGGTTATGTCTTAAGGTTTGGTGTTTTGAGGCAGATTGTACTAGAGGGCTTATATATGTTTCTTTTGTTTTTTTGTTTTTTTTTTTGATAGTGTGAGATATTGGAAAAGAGTATTTAGCCATTGTAGGGCTTTGGAGAATAAGTTTTTCTTTTTTTAATGTTTGTATGTCTTATGCGAACGCAAGCAAAACTCGTTTCTGTTCATGTACTTCTATTTTATAGAAAACTATTTCTATGTTTTATTTTTTCTTCCCTTATGCTATTTTTTTTGTAGAAAGAAAAAAATTGTAATGAATGACAAAACATTCAAGTTGTATGACTTACTCCTTTACCCGTCATACTCAGTTTGATTTACAGTACGTGAAGACGATGATCTTCATAATAAGAGTTTAAACCAAAGGTAATAACTTTGATCAAAATAAAAAACAAAGGTAATAACCAACCTACCATTAACCAAAATCTACATTCCAATCTATACAAGGTAGATCACTATGTTTAATGCTTGAACTAGTTTGACCATCGATGAACCGATGTGAAAATCATGTCAGTGTTAGGACTTTTGCTTGATTTACGATTATGATACGTGTAACCTTATCTGTCTATATATTCGTATCATTGTAGAGAGTAACTTGTTTCTATCGAATGCATGTTTCTAATGTTCTTAAGTAATCGTAATAAAGATTAAAACCTTGAAATATTATGATCTAAATACAAACATATTGCATTATCATAGTCTTAGAAATAGTGTTAACTTTATTCGAATCTAAGATCCTAAAAAATATTTGTGTTTACCATGTTATATTACAAAATAGAAATGAGTATAATGCAAGGTAGTTGGCATACGCATCTCAAAGCTAAATTTATAGAGAAATATGTAAATTAAATTTATAGAAAATATAATCCAAAAATACTTAAAAATTTCAATAAATTATATATTAAAGCACTCTTGCATAATAAGTCATACAAAATTCACTACCCAATCATGTGTCCACTCTCTAGAGATATCCACATGATTTATATGTCAAAAATAATATAAATACAATAAAACTTATCCATCGCAGCGTCTTAATTAACAAGAATCGATGGATGCATGGTGGAGAAGCGACTATATAATTCAAGGACCCGGTTTAGCGATCTCAGTGCAAGCAGGTGGAATCATCTGTCCGGTGACAACAGGCTTCATGTTAGCACATGCCGAGACAGCTGGTCCTTCTACACCGTTGTGGACCAAGTTGATGTCAGCAAGAGCAACATTAGTGCAAGGAGTGCCTGCGCTGCAGATTAATTTCACAGCATTCTTTGTAGCTGATGTGCCCTTAATGTTCTTGAAGGTCACGTCCGATAATTTCACCTTAGATGGTACCTGCACAAATATTAATCGAAGATATATATTTATAAGGTGTTTTGTTATAATGTCTCACACTATAACCTAGCTAATATTACTAGAAGTTATCAGCTCAAGTACAAAGAACATGTTGTGGTTTCGGATCTTGAGGATTACAGGTTTCGGTCTCAAACCTCTTAGTATTCCAAAGGAAAAAAAAAACTTACAAAACCATATCAAATCTTACAAAATATTGTAAAAGTCTTAACAAAGAAACAACTTACTTATATTAAATTTATAATTAATCTTATAAATCACATGAAATCCTCATTTTTCCTTTCTAACTTTTTATCAAAATCTTCAAAAATGATTAAGTTCAATTAAATTTGTAGATAGACCAAATTTTCATAATATTTTTTTTCATATATATCCTAAAATTAGGAAATTTTTTATGCCAAATAAATATACTTTTTAAATACACTAATAATACATCACCATCTATAAATAGACTTGCAAATTAGGATATCTACCCAATAAGTGAAACTAACACTTATACAAACAACTAAAGAAGATCAATCAATCATAAAAGTTATCCTAGGGTAAGTGTTCATATACCCATTCAAGTTCGGTTGGGACCTATATGAGTTTCGGGCTTTCGGGATTAAAGAATTCAAGCTTATTCACGAATTTATAAATTTTAGTCCTAGTTCATGTTCGGTTCAGATCTTTGCGGATTCGATTCGGATTCTAACAACTTGTGTAAATTATTTTAAGATTTAAAAACTTATATATACTTTAAATTTCTCAAAATCTAAAAATAAAATTAACTATAACGTAATAGTTTGAATAATGTATGCCAAAATACTTAAACTTAACATAAAAATTGGTTTCGGTTGAATATTTGGAAAGAGAAACAACATTTAAAAAAAAAAACTATATTTGGTGTTTTGAATATTGTTTAAATATTTTAAAGATTTACCTTTGTATATATTTTCAAGTATTTAACAATTTCAAAATATCTTATATATTTTGGATATTAAATCTAAAAATAATTAATATATTTAAGCTTATAAATCTGATTTGGGTATCCGAAATATTTTGGTTCGGGTTGGAGTTGGTTTCGGTTCTTTAGATAGATTTTTTTTTTAAAATGTTCATATATTTAACCAATTTCGGTTTGAATTTTGGTTTGATTATTCGGATTCGTTTTTTTTGCCGTGCTCTAATTTATCTTTTACAAATTGAGAAATTACAGTATCAAAACTATATGTAGAGAAAAGTTTAAACAAACACTGGCGCGTCCCAAGTCGAGTTATATATTAAAGCACTCTTGCATAATAAGTCATACAAAATTCACTACCCAATCATGTGTCCACTCTCTAGAGATATCCACATGATTTATATGTCAAAAATAATATAAATACAATAAAACTTATCCATCGCAGCGTCTTAATTAACAAGAATCGATGGATGCATGGTGGAGAAGCGACTATATAATTCAAGGACCCGGTTTAGCGATCTCAGTGCAAGCAGGTGGAATCATCTGTCCGGTGACAACAGGCTTCATGTTAGCACATGCCGAGACAGCTGGTCCTTCTACACCGTTGTGGACCAAGTTGATGTCAGCAAGAGCAACATTAGTGCAAGGAGTGCCTGCGCTGCAGATTAATTTCACAGCATTCTTTGTAGCTGATGTGCCCTTAATGTTCTTGAAGGTCACGTCCGATAATTTCACCTTAGATGGTACCTGCACATATATTAATCGAAGATATGTTTATAATGTTATAATGTCTCACACTATAACCTAATATTACTAGAAGTCATCAGCTCAACTACAAAGAACATGTTGTGGTTTTGGATCTTGAGGATTACATGTTTCGGTCTCAAACCTCTTAGTATTCCAAAGGAAAAAAAAACTAATATTATGTTTGGGTTACATACCCCAGCTTTGCAGCCGGCATAAGGACAGTACTCTTGGTCGATGAGAACGGGAGTGCTAACATTGTCCATTGTGATATCCTCAAAAATAATGTTGGAGGCGATACCAGGGGGAGATCCAGGCCATGTCTTGATACGAACACCATTACTGGTGTTCTTGATGAGGCATTTCCTCACGGTGACTCCTCTGACTGGTTGCTCAGCAGGGTACCTTCCGAGACTACCGACAGCAATGCCGTGTCCCGGTCCACATTCCACGTTCTCAACAATGAGATTTTCAGTACCATCTCCTATGGAAACACAGTCATCTCCTGTTTTAATCTTTGCCCCTATTAAGTTAACACCAATGGACCTTCCGATATGGATACCATCGGTGTTGAGACTCTCTGGAGGTGCATCAATACCAATATTCTCAAGAGTTACGTTCTTGCAGTTGAGAATGTTCATGTGGAAAAGTTTGCTGTTTGTTGATGTTATGCCCCTAATTTTCGAGTTTGTGAGACCCGTGAACCGGATGTTCTGTCACCAAAACACATATAATTAAATGGTAATAGTTATAAACATTAAATTATAGGGTGAATGTGATCTTACGATGGGGAGATTGTTGCATTTTCCAGTTTTGGCACAGTCATTGGCCTTCCAAGCCAGGGAGCCTTGACCATCAAAAATGGCTCCGTTTCCATTCAAAGTGAAATCAGCAAGATTAGTAAAATCAATCCATCCACAGTTTGGCTTACTGAGATCGACCGTAGCCGGAGCTTTCAGATTGCCATTCATTTCAAAAGTGACGGGACCCTTGCATGGACCTAGGAACTCTAGGTCGTTCACCAAATACTCACCCTTTGGCACTGTCATCGTGCTCGGTCCTGCTGCTTCACATGCTGTTTTCCATACAGCCAAAAACGCCTATATAGAAATTCATACACAATCTAATTAAATAAAAAGAATGTATACATAAAATATCAGATTTGGTTCATACCGCAGTGTCATCGGTTGTTCCGTCTCCTTTGGCTCCTGCTGCTTTAACGTCTAGTGCTCCTGCTGCAGGGCCTCCTACGGCTCCTGCTGTAGCCCCAGCCGGTGCAGCTGCGCCGGTTGCTTTGGGTGCCGGATCAAGGGGTGCCCCGTTTGCTATTGTGTTGGCAATAGCCACTACAAATACTATAAATACCGTCTTTGCTTTGCGCAAACCCACCATTTTTATTCTTTTACTAATTTTGTCTTATTTATACTAGATGCTTATTTTTTATTTTTTTTTATATATATATATATTTTTTATTTTTATTTTTGGGTTCTGACGATGAGTCGAGAGTCCGTTTTATAGCAGCGCAGAAGGGAATTGAAAACCACAAACTCCTTCTACGTAGCTAAAAATAGAATGATATTGAATTAGCAAATCATGCACGATAATCGTTCTGACTTGGTCCGTTTTCTATTTATGGGGTGTTATATATAACTTCTATTTCTTCATATACGTAAATATACTCCCTTTTCTATATATAAGTATTTATTTACACATACATCTCTACATCTATTTTTAATTATGTACATATAAAACTTGTATCTCATCTTGGAGTGAACAATCCAGTTCTTTTTTTCTTTCAAAAGTTATATACAATCATACTTTACGATTATGTTTATGTAAGTACAATATCTGATAATTCAAAATGTTTGAATAATTAATAAAGAAATGAGAAGAATATCATGAAGACTTATGTGATTTTAACATCAAATACTAGATGAACTTGAAAATATACAATATATTTATTGGCCATACCTAATTTTGTTTTTTTCCATGTTGCTAGTAATCAAGTCAGATCAGTATCTGAAATGTAGATCGTGTCTGAGACTGTATCACCAGGCGAGACCCGACTACCCATAGAGTTTAAAAGCCTACAGCAAAGGAAAGTTTTATATATAATCAAAACGAATTGGAATCTTTTCAACCAAAATTCATAAACTCTACTCAGCCATTATACCACAAATGTTTTTCATTATTTGGTAGCCCTAGATATTAAAAACTGAAGTACAGTTCGAAAATTACCCTTCTCGTCATTTAAAAACAGTCTATTACCAATCTTTAACCTTTTAATTAACTAGCGATCATATTCCGCACAAGCGCGATGTTCATTTGCCTTGTATTTTCCTTATAGATATTGCCTCCTAAATATAGGTTTGTGTTATCGTATTTTTTTTTTTAATTTTAGCATCTTCCATTATTTTTTTTCAAAATTTCACTATATTTTTTATGTTTTTTTGTTAGTGTTTTATTTTGTAAGTTTATCATTGATTGAATCTAATTATACATTTTTAATGAACGCAAAAAATAATTCTCTCAAAAGCCGAGTTTACAATGACTTTAACTTTCAGTTCGAAGTTTGTATGCAGAAAAAAATTTAAAGTTTTATTCTGAAAAAAACAAAGCACCAGAGCTTCAGAGCATTTGAATCTTACTCTTCAATTATTTATTTATGCAAATCAAGCTATCATAGCAGTTCCATTTGTCCTCAAAGTTTTTAACCCGTGATGATTTATTGCTTCTTAGAAATATGTAACATGGTATAAATATTATATGTAGTCAAGAATCTTGCATAATCTTTTGTTTTGAAACCCAACATTGTCTTTCACATTTCTATTCTCTAGCCACTTCTGCTATTCTGAAGCTATTCAGTCTGCAAAAAAAAATCAGAATATGATTCAGTCAAAGAAAAAAAATCACGATAAAACTCATTTTTGTGTATATTTGGTTTTTGTTTCATTGTTTCATACTTAAATTAGAAGATTATTTTTGTTTATTTATCTATTAGTGTTATCCACTATCCTATTTTATTCTATCATTTCTAAGTATTGATCATATTGATAGTAAAATGCATGTGAAAAAGTAACTCATGTTATCTATAAGTAGTAGTGTCATGAAAATTAATTGTTTACCTTATTTTTTTTAACCTCATTTAACGTTTTTGTTATATTGTCAAATCCCAATTATGTACTCACAATATGTTCGGTCTCATCATCTTACATTAAATTATATTTATTGTCAAATGATAGTGGAAAGTTAAGCATATATCAAATTCCATTACAATATAACATTTGAATTAACTGAGATAGTAAGATTGCATGAAGTAGTCAAGAAAAACAATAGTTTTACATGTTCTAGAACTACTTAATCTTTTTGCTACGGTGTTACATATTCAAAAGCATGATTTAGTGTTATTTTGTGTTATGCAAATTTATTAAGAAATAAATTACTAACATTAAAATCTTAAGTTTTTTTTATAACTTATAGAACCTACAACTTGCTGATATGGATACGTTACGAAGAGGAAAAACTCCCTCATTATATATATAATTTGTACTGATTACATTTGACTGAATCCCATACGATAAAAACAATCATAAACCAAACTTTTTTAAAGCAGTCATAAATTGCAAGTCTATTGACTTTTTGTAATTGACACCTACGCAATCATTGTCTTCAAAACCAGTAATAAACAAATTGAAATCAATTAACCGCACATTTTAAAACCAGTTATAAATCATCACTTATATTCACTTTGCAATCCTTAACTCCTACTCCCTCCGTTTTTTTATATTTGACATTCTAGGATTATGCACATATATTAAGAAACATTTAATTTTTTATCAATTTCTAAAACAAAAACATCATTAATTATTTACCTAACCACAATTCAACCAATAATAAAATAGAAGCTATAATATGATTGGTTATCTAACATTAATTACTAATAAATTTTACATAAAAAATTGAAAACGTCAAATAATTTGGAACAAAATTTTTTTCCTAAAACGTCAATTATAAAAAAACGGATGGAGTATTACATTGTGGTTAAAACCAGTCATAATCCCACTGGAACCAGACAATCATAAACTTACCAATTTATTTTTTTCATAGGATTGAATCAAACCTTTCAATAATATAAAGAAACAACACTTTACAAAATATCTCGCATTTCTCTTCCATTTTCTTTATTCATTCTAATATCCATTTGTTTGAAATTAGTTTGCATACTGTCAAAATACAAATATTAAACCGAACCAAACATATCAATAAAATTAAACTGAACCAAATATAAAATTAAATTTCGGTTATTAATTAGTATATAAAATGGTTTAACAAATTCGGAAGTGGTATATTCAGTTCAATATGTGAAGATCAACTTTCATATTAATAAATGGTATATTTAAAAATGTATATGAAGACGGTGTCACAAATGTTACTATTAATTAATAATAACTTACAAAACCATATCAAATCTTACAAAATATTGTAAAAGTCTTAACAAAGAAACAACTTACTTATATTAAATTTATAATTAATCTTATAAATCACATGAAATCCTCATTTTTCCTTTCTAACTTTTTATCAAAATCTTCAAAAATGATTAAGTTCAATTAAATTTGTAGATAGACCAAATTTTCATAATATTTTTTTTCATATATATCCTAAAATTAGGAAATTTTTTATGCCAAATAAATATACTTTTTAAATACACTAATAATACATCACCATCTATAAATAGACTTGCAAATTAGGATATCTACCCAATAAGTGAAACTAACACTTATACAAACAACTAAAGAAGATCAATCAATCATAAAAGTTATCCTAGGGTAAGTGTTCATATACCCATTCAAGTTCGGTTGGGACCTATATGAGTTTCGGGCTTTCGGGATTAAAGAATTCAAGCTTATTCACGAATTTATAAATTTTAGTCCTGGTTCATGTTCGGTTCAGATCTTTGCGGATTCGATTCGGATTCTAACAACTTGTGTAAATTATTTTAAGATTTAAAAACTTATATATACTTTAAATTTCTCAAAATCTAAAAATAAAATTAACTATAACGTAATAGTTTGAATAATGTATGCCAAAATACTTAAACTTAACATAAAAATTGGTTTCGGTTGAATATTTGGAAAGAGAAACAACATTTAAAAAAAAAAACTATATTTGGTGTTTTGAATATTGTTTAAATATTTTAAAGATTTACCTTTGTATATATTTTCAAGTATTTAACAATTTCAAAATATCTTATATATTTTGGATATTAAATCTAAAAATAATTAATATATTTAAGCTTATAAATCTGATTTGGGTATCCGAAATATTTTGGTTCGGGTTGGAGTTGGTTTCGGTTCTTTAGATAGATTTTTTTTTAAAATGTTCATATATTTAACCAATTTCGGTTTGAATTTTGGTTTGATTATTCGGATTCGTTTTTTTTGCCGTGCTCTAATTTATCTTTTACAAATTGAGAAATTACAGTATCAAAACTATATGTAGAGAAAAGTTTAAACAAACACTGGCGCGTCCCAAGTCGAGTTATATATTAAAGCACTCTTGCATAATAAGTCATACAAAATTCACTACCCAATCATGTGTCCACTCTCTAGAGATATCCACATGATTTATATGTCAAAAATAATATAAATACAATAAAACTTATCCATCGCAGCGTCTTAATTAACAAGAATCGATGGATGCATGGTGGAGAAGCGACTATATAATTCAAGGACCCGGTTTAGCGATCTCAGTGCAAGCAGGTGGAATCATCTGTCCGGTGACAACAGGCTTCATGTTAGCACATGCCGAGACAGCTGGTCCTTCTACACCGTTGTGGACCAAGTTGATGTCAGCAAGAGCAACATTAGTGCAAGGAGTGCCTGCGCTGCAGATTAATTTCACAGCATTCTTTGTAGCTGATGTGCCCTTAATGTTCTTGAAGGTCACGTCCGATAATTTCACCTTAGATGGTACCTGCACATATATTAATCGAAGATATGTTTATAATGTTATAATGTCTCACACTATAACCTAATATTACTAGAAGTCATCAGCTCAACTACAAAGAACATGTTGTGGTTTTGGGTCTGGAGGATTACAAGTTCCGGTCTCAAAGCTCTTAGTATTCCAAAGGAAAAAAAAAGAAGTAACATTATGTTTGGGTTACATACCCCAGCTTTGCAGCCGGCATAAGGACAGTACTCTTGGTCGATGAGAACGGGAGTGCTAACATTGTCCATTGTGATATCCTCAAAAATAATGTTGGAGGCGATACCAGGGGGAGATCCAGGCCATGTCTTGATACGAACACCATTACTGGTGTTCTTGATGAGGCATTTCCTCACGGTGACTCCTCTGACTGGTTGCTCAGCAGGGTACCTTCCGAGACTACCGACAGCAATGCCGTGTCCCGGTCCACATTCCACGTTCTCAACAATGAGATTTTCAGTACCATCTCCTATGGAAACACAGTCATCTCCTGTTTTAATCTTTGCCCCTATTAAGTTAACACCAATGGACCTTCCGATATGGATACCATCGGTGTTGAGACTCTCTGGAGGTGCATCAATACCAATATTCTCAAGAGTTACGTTCTTGCAGTTGAGAACGTTCATGTGGAAAAGTTTGCTGTTTGTTGATGTTATGCCCCTAATTTTCGAGTTTGTGAGACCCGTGAACCGGATGTTCTGTCACCAAAACGCATATAAACTCACCAAACTGGTAATAGTTATATATAGACATTAAATTATAGGGTGAATGTGATCTTACGATGGGGAGATTGTTGCATTTTCCAGTTTTGGCACAGTCATTGGCCTTCCAAGCCAGGGAGCCTTGACCATCAAAAATGGCTCCGTTTCCATTCAAAGTGAAATCAGCAAGATTAGTAAAATCAATCCATCCACAGTTTGGCTTACTGAGATCGACCGTAGCCGGAGCTTTCAGATTGCCATTCATTTCAAAAGTGACGGGACCCTTGCATGGACCTAGGAACTCTAGGTCGTTCACCAAATACTCACCCTTTGGCACTGTCATCGTGCTCGGTCCTGCTGCTTCACATGCTGTTTTCCATACAGCCAAAAACGCCTACATAGAAATTCATACACAATCTAATTAAATAAAAAGAATAAGGTATACATAAAATATCAGATTGGTTCATACCGCAGTGTCATCGGTTGTTCCGTCTCCTTTGGCTCCTGCTGCTTTAACGTCTAGTGCTCCTGCTGGTGCAGCTGCAGGGCCTCCTACGGCTCCTGCTGTAGCTCCAGCCGGTGCAGCTGCGCCGGTTGCTTTGGGTGCCGGATCAAGGGGTGCCCCGTTTGCTATTGTGTTGGCAATAGCCACTACAAATACTATAAATACCGTCTTTGCTTTGCGCAAACCCACCATTTTTATTCTTTTACTAATTTGTCTTATTTATACTAGATGCTTATTTTTTATTTATTTTTATATATATTTTTTTTTTTGTTTTTGTTTTTGGGTTCTCACGATGAGTCGAGAGTCCGTTTTATAGCAGCGCAGAAGGGAATTGAAAACCACAAACTCCTTCTACGTAGCTAAAAATAGAATGATATTGAATTAGCAAATCATGCACGATAATCGTTTTGACTTGGTGCGTTTTCTATTTATGGGGTGTTATATATAACTTCTATTTCTTCATATACGTAAATATACTCCCTTTTCTATATATAAGTATTTATTTACACATACATCTCTACATCTATTTTTAATTATGTACATATAAAACTTGTATCTCATCTTGGAGTGAACAATCCAGGTTTTTCTTTGTGCTAAGGAGTGAACAAATTATATATAATCATACTTTACGATTATGTTTATGTAAGTACAATATCTGATAATTCAAAATGTTTGAATAATTAATAAAGAAATGAGTAGAATATCATGAAGACTTACTTGAAAATATAAAATATATTTATTGGCCACGCCTAATTTTTTTTTTCCATGTTGCTAGTAATCAAGTCAGATCAGTATCTGAAATGTAGATCGTGTCTAAGACTGTATCACCAGGCGAGACCCGACTACCCATAGAGTTTAAACGCCTAAAGCAAAGAAAAGTTTTATATATAATCAAAACGAATTGGAATCTTTTCAACCAAAATTCATAAACGCTACTCAGCCATTATACTTTTCATTATTTAATAGTCCTAGATATTTAAGACAATATGGCCTCTAAAACACTATCTTGATGTGCTTTAGATCAATGCTGGCCTGGCACCACAAAGACGCGGTCAATGTTACTTAGAACACTAAATGCTTTGTGAAGAATTTTTGACTCTCAAGTACAACAAAAGTTCGAACATGAGTTAAAGGACATATATATATGCCAAGCATATTATGAAACTTTCTTTTGTCAGGATTAGGAGCGGTTACGTATTATTTACATGTTTACCAATAATGATGCATTCTCTCTAAAATATGAGAATGGCTTTCTAAATGTTACTTAGAGTGTTTTTATTTATAAGAAAACACATCTACTGCATTAGATCATCAACGGTGGATGATACTTGAAAGAGTATCTCACGTGAATATTTTAAGATATCACAATGGACAATGTTATTTTCTTAAACGACCGCTACAAATTACCTAATATGGTTAATAAATATATGACAATTAATAATTTTTAATAATAAAGATTTAATAATATTTTTTGTATCTTCCACCATTTTGTTTAATTTTATATTCTTAAAGAAGTTAAACAATCACATTAAGCATATAATAAAAAAATTATAGTTTTTTATATGTTATATTTTGAATTTTTTTAAACAATTATAAATTACTAAGATTTAAAAATCCACGTTGAAATTTTTGTGAATTCTTGTTATAACAAAATACAAATGAATATAAAATCATATAAATATGAAGTCTCATTTAATATTAGTTCAGATTAAATATCTATAAATATATATATATATATATATATCAATATCATTTAAATTAAAATATATATCCTATAAAGTATATAAACATATTAATTTCAAAATTTGAATTGAGTAGGAAATCTCAATTAATAAATATTCTTATTAACAAAATAGTATTTTTGTTACACAAATATAAAAATGCTATTAAGATCATATGAATACGAAGTTTCAGTTAATAAATATTGATATTAAAATATACTACATATCTATGTCATCTAATTTCAATTATACACCATATAAATAAATAAACAATTTATTGATTTCTATATCATTGTAAGTATGTAAATAAAAAGAGAGATTATTTTTATTTATGTGCTTACTCCAATGTAATAATATACGTAATAGTTATTCGCTTCTCAATAGTTCAATATATTTATTATTGCATAATACGTAAATGAACATAAAATAAATAATAATATGTATAAATAATTTGTATACATAATTAATGTTCATTCCGCGTAAGTACGGATCTCAAATGTTATTTGATCAAAAATATAAATTTTCAGATCGAAGTTAGATACTGAGTTATAACATCTAGATGATATCATTGAAGTCCAATGTAAATTAAATATAATTAAAAAAATAAAATATTAACAAATATGATCATACTCATCAACTTGATATTGAAGTCCATGACTATACGTTTGGGACGTATGACATGATTGTTGAACGATCAAAGTTAGTATTCAACGATATTTAGTATATAAATTTCACTTTGCGCATGCATGCGCGTAATCACCTAGTAATATCTTTATTTTTAAAACAAAAATTGAAACATTCTCGCATGTTTCGAGTCATACATTAATTACTACCCAATCATTAGTCGCTCTTTAGCTGGTAAACTCCAAGCTTAAAGGGACTATTACCTATTTATTCAGCAAAAGAAAAAAAAACTTAGACATACTTTAATATCCCATCTAATGGAATCATCTCCACCAGATCGGATGGATGCATGGTGGACAAGCGACTTTATTTTTTATCCGGTTTACATTCTTCGGTGCAAGCCGGTGGAATCATTTTCCCGGTAAGAACAGGCTTGACGTTAGCACATGCCGAGACAGCTGCTCCCTCTTTACTGTTGCTGACCAAGTTTATGTTAGACAAACAAACATTTTCGCAAGGACAGCCTGGGCTGCAGAGTAGTTTCACAGCAATCTTTGTTGATGATGTGCCATGAATGTTCTTGAAGTTCAGGTTCTCCAACTTCACTTTTGATGGCTGCACATATATTAATTAAATTAAATGCTTGGTCGTCAACTATTCTCTATAAGTTGAAAGTCCATAATCTTGATTCAGTTACATACCCCTTGTTTGCATTTGCCATGAGGGCAGTACACTTGGTCGATGAGAATGGGCATGCTAACATTATCCATGGTGATATCTTCAAAAAGAACGTTGGAGACGAGACCAGGGGGAGATCCAGGCCATGTTTTGATACGAACACCATTATCAGTATGTTTGATGATGCATTTACGAACGGTGATTCCTTTCACTGGTTGCTCGTTGGGATACTTTCCTAGACTACCGATGGAAAGGCCGTGTCCCGGTCCACATTCCACGTTCTCAACAAGGAGATCTTCAGTACCGCCTCCAATGGAAACGCAATCATCTCCAGTTTTAATCTTCGACCCTCTTATGATGACGTTTTTGGACCTTCCGACATGGATACCATCGGTGTTGAGACTCTCCGGAGGTGCATCAATATTAACATCTTGAAGAGTTAAGTTGTTGCACTGAAGGATGTTCATGTGGAATAATTTGCTGTTTGTTGATGTTATGCCGCAAATTTTCGAGTTATTGAGACTCGTAAGTCGGATGTTCTGTTACCAAACCATATATATTAAGTAAATGAATATTAAAAACACAAGTCAAAATACAGTTATATATTAAACCCTAGTTGAAAGTAGTGCTTACTATGGGGAGATTGTTGCATTTTCCGGTTTCTTTGCAGTCATTGACCTTCCAAGCCACTGAACCTTGACCATCAAAAATGGCTCCGTTTCCATTCAAAACAAAAATTCTCGAGTTTTTTGAAATTAACCCATCCACTATGTGATTTTCGAGTAGTGACAGCAGATGGAGCCTTAAGATTGCCACGCATTTCCAAAGTGATAGCACATTTACTTGGACCTTCGAGTTCTAAGTTGTCCACCAAGTAGTCACCCTTTGGCACTAAAATCGTAGTTGGTGTTGTTGCTGCACATGCTTTTTTCCATACATCCATAAACGCCTATATATAATCGATTCGCACCACATTAATTCTTACGTGAAAAAAAACATATAATAAGAGAGTACGTACCGCACTGTCATCGGTTTTGCCGTCTCCTTTAGCTCCACAAGCTTTAACATCAAGTGATGGACCGGCTGGCGCACCCCCTTTGAGTCCCAACTTATTACCAATTGGTGCAACAGCTCCTTTGATTCCAGCTGTTGCGGCAGAGGCAGCAGAAGCAGCAGTTGCAACTGAAGCAGACGATGCGTTAGATGCAGCTGATGCAACCGAAGCAGCTGCTCCTTTCACTTTTTCTGCTATTTTAGAACCAACAGGTGCATCTTTTGGAGCATCTTTTGGTGCATCCTCTTTTTTATCTTTTGGAGCATCCTCTTTTTTATCTTTTGGAGCATCTTTTGGAGCATCCTCTTTTTTATCTTTTGGAGCATCCTCTTTTTTATCTTTGTGTTCGTCTTCTTTTTCGTGTAAGTTTCTTTGGCTTCCAACTTCTTCTTTTTCTTTGAGATCCTTGGCAGCGTTTGCTATTGATATGGCCATAACCACTAGTACTATAAAAAGCAACGCCTTTGGTTTACGCAAGCCCACCATTTTTTTTTTATTGTAGTTTACCTTATTGATGATACTTATAATTCTTTTTTTAGCTTCTTTTTTCTTATCTTCTTTTTTTTTTGTTTTATGTTTTCTGATTTGTTCTGATGAGTCGAGAGCTCGTTTTATATAGGAGCACAGGGAGTCTGAAAACCACGAACTAAAAATAGTATCGAGCAACATGTTGAGCTGAGAGAATTATGCACGATCAACTTGACTTGGTGCATTTTCTATTTATGGAGTCTATATATACAAAGGATTGAAGACGATGACGATGAAGAATAGTTAATGGGCGTAGACTATACGACAGTTAACTAAATGGGGCCGAACGTGAAGAATAATTGATGGGCTTCAGAGGTAGTAACAGTAGTTACAAAGGTCGTGGTAGAATCCAAAACAAGCAATCAGAGGGTCAGATCATAACCTTGTCAACAAGCCAGACAAATCTCTTGGAGAAGCTTAGAGCATGTGCAACCTTGGATCCTTTTATGGGGTGCTTAACTTCTTCTTCTTTTTTTTTCTTTTTTTTTTTCTTTTTTTTTTAAAAAAAAAAATTAAAAAAAAAGAGAACCAATTGCGGGCCGCCACGTGTCAGTGGGGCCCGCAAACAGTGCAAGCAACTAACAAAAAGAGGTGCTTAATTAGGCCATATAAGAGCTTGATTTGTGGGGTGCTAGTGGGTCCCACTGCTTAAGCACCCCACTAAGCACCCCCATTGTGGATGCTCTTAGGGAAAGCTCCTTACAAGTGACAAGTGACAAGGCCTCGTAGGCACGTGATGGGTCCTAAGTTTTTATCATTTGATCTTTGAAGATGAAGAGTTTATAAGAGAGATCCCTAAACCGGACTGTGTTGGGGCTAAACCGGATTAACCATAGACTAGTGAACCTTAAGGTGTCTTTGTGCGGTCGTTTATGGAAACTATGGGAAGCTGGATATATGGGTTATGAAGACTTATAAAGCTAAGGAATCTTGGGGGAAAGAGTATAGCACTGAGGCTTACTTGCCAAAGGGGCTAAAGAAGAATTTGGACCGACCTATGTTGGATTTGGAAAAACGCTGAGAATGGTAAGGTGATTAGGGTTTTATGTGTGTTGGAGAATGGAGAGATCTTGTTGGAGTATAAGAGCAGCGTTCATGTGGCATATGATCCAGAAGTGGGTACACACTGTGGTTCATGTTGGAACACTATCTTGGTTTGATACACCACTTGGTTTATGAAAGAAAATTTAAAGATATTCTTCACTGATATTGCCATCTACATAACATTTATAGACTTACGTAATGGGATATATAGCTATAGTGTAATTAGTTTAAAGCTTTAAAAATTTACCTGTACATATTTGTGGTAATTTTTGAAGATATTTATGCCACTAGTTTATTGTTTTTTTAAAAAAAATATGATGCGTCAATATTTATCACGGCAAGGCCATTTATCGTTTTACTATATGTTATCTAGTACGTCCATAGAAACTGTTTTTCTATGCTCGATCACCAAGCTACCCATTAAAAGAATCTCTTAGAAATTAGATCTATGGAGTCAGTGCCGACCCTGACAAGAAGCCAAGAAAATTAGTGCATGCGGCCTTTGAATTTATAAAAATATTTCAGTCTAAACTTTTAACAAAAATCTTATTAGCTCGACTAAAAAATTATTCAGGAGATGACAAATTTGACTCTGACAGCCAATATTTTTTTTTATAAAATAATATTTAGTGACCCAAACTATATATATGTTACTTCCAGCCTATCAAATTTACGGGCTGATACTTATAGAGTCCTTAACAAGAAAATAAAGGATGCTACAAAGCAAAATTTAAATAAATCTCATAAAAGAGGCTTTCGTAGATCACGCTAATCATATAATTCCACCAAAAGGAAAAAAAGTTGTGTATATAGATATAGATAAATAAATATAGTGGTCTTCAATTAATACCCATGTGAATTCCCTATCGTCTGTAAATTAAAATGGAAACTCCATTCACTTAAAGATCTAAACATTTTATTTATATATACAAAGATCTAAAAATCCTATATACAAAAAAAATATATCTAAACGTCTTTATAAAAAGTAAAAACTGAATCATTTGCATTTTTCATGGTGTTTGAACTTTGAATTATTACGTTTTCGCAAATGACGGCGAACTTAATTAGATATATCGAGTTTACAATGTGAATGATTGTTTTGTCTTTATAAGAGAAAGGTCATTAGAAAATGATTATCTTGGATAAACACACACATGCTATCATTTAAACCAGTAGCCGAATAGTAAAATAAAAAAAAATTGAAACTAAGCATAAATTCAGTACTGGTCTTAGATTCAAGTCTTTCCAGAAGCTAAATTACCATTTGAATGGGTAGACCATTTGCTAACACCACCTGCAACTTCCATTATGAAGGATCACCATACAGTTTAGTACCATTATGTTTTGACCCATGAAGTTAAATCTAGTTTCTCATATAAACTAAAAGAAGAAGGAAAAAAAACACTAACATGGTGCATGCATGTTGATTAACCAATTCACAACTTATCTAAACGAACTAGCATATGATTGTCTACTGCATGCATGATTATTTCAGTGTATAGATAGCAAGACTGTTGGAAACACGTGTGAAAATCTGTTAGGTTAAGATCAATGTCCTCATAAATGGTTAGATAAGGATTTTTTAACCATAAACAGTGACAATCGCTATAATATGGTCTATCAAATCACATTAGGTTAAGTTAAGTGTCATCATTCGTTGCATTTTTAATGTCTTGCAAAAGACGTAGTAGTAATAAGACAATGATTAATGAATTTTTAGTGTAATATTAGATATGTTTCTTACCTTTAAACTAAAAAAAATTAAAAAAAAATTCTTACATAAAAAATATAATATACAATTTTTTAGCCGAAAAATATCAAATCATGCTCTAATCTCCATTAACCATGCTCTAAGTATTTTCCATCAGAAAGACGCATATGCACTCGTTTCTCTCATGCAACTAGTTTTCCAATAATCAAACCGAATGAAACCGGGTAATATCAAATTGGTTAAGATTAACTCGGACCGAATAATTCAACATTAATTAACCCTGACCGGGATAGATTAATGTCTTTTAATTTCGGTACTTTAAAAAAACAAAACAAAACATAAAAGAGAGATTTGTCGTTTTATCGTGGCTTCGAGGCTTTGTCTCTCCCTCTGCGCGTAAAATTCTCGTTAGTGACCCTCACGATCTCTCTTTCTCTCTCTCCTATAACTCGGATCACCACATGACTCTATCTCCTCCTTCCCGTTAATACAGAACCAAACTCCCCTAAAGCTTCGGTCTTTTTTTTCCTTCTCTCTCCCGATTAGATCCCCAAACATACATTTTGGAAACTTCTTCTCAAAAGGCTTTGAGGGGGAGGAGGGGAAGACGAGTTGATCTGATTTGATTGATGTCTGGAGCTGTATCTGGTTCCAGGGACATGGGTTTCGACGACAACAACAAGAAGAAAGATGGCGACGACGAAAACACTTCCAAAACGGCGTCGTCTCATCAACACGATGGCACCGACGACGAAGGTGCTGGATCCTTGGGAAGGCAAGTGAGCGAAGCATCTCTCTGCGCTACGGAGGAGGAAGAAGACGATGATTCCAAATTACAGTTGGGTCCTCAGTACACTATCAAGGAACATCTCGAGAAGGATAAGGTTCTCTCTCTTTTTTTTAATAATATAAATATTTTGAAGATATTGATTTGTTTTTTCGGTGAATCTGATGTTTAGGATGATGAGAGTCTGAGGAAGTGGAAAGAACAGCTTCTTGGAAGTGTTGATGTCACCAACATTGGAGGTAAAGTTTAGATCATAGTGTTTGTATGTGATTCATGTTTGGATCAGACTAGATCTGCTTGGTTCAAATATGAACACGATCTTGGATTATGCATTGCTTGATTATACATTTTTATTTAGAAGTTTTTGTTTATACATCATGTTTAGATTCCACAATTGTTTATTTTCTTTTGCATTTTTGTAGAATTTTTGTCTTTTTTATATATATATATGTGCAGAGACTCTTGACCCTGAAGTGAAGATCATTAGCCTGGCCATCTTATCCCCTGGAAGACCAGATATTGTTCTTATGGTTCCGGAGAATGGGAATCCGAAGGGCATGTGGTTTACTTTGAAAGAAGGGAGCAAGTACAGCCTCAAATTCACTTTTCAGGTTAACAACAACATTGTCTCTGGTCTTAGGTACACCAATACTGTTTGGAAGACCGGTGTTAAAGGTAATAAAAACACAACTGGTGTCTTGGATTCTCTTAATTGTCTTAAGAGATAATGAATGTGATCTTCTTCTTTTATTGAATCAGTGGACAGAGGAAAGGAAATGCTTGGAACTTTTAGTCCTCAGCTGGAGCCATACAACCACGTGATGCCAGAAGAGACCACTCCTTCTGGCATGTTTGCTCGAGGATCATATTCTGCTAGAACTAAGGTCCGGATAAGTGAACATTATCATTCAGAATCCAACTCTGTGATAGATAGATATTATTTTGTGTTGATAAGTTACTCTCTGTTTCAGTTTCTTGATGATGATAACAAGTGCTACTTGGAGATCAACTACAGCTTCGACATCCGTAAAGAATGGCCTGCGGTTTGAAATGAAGTACAAGAACAAAGTTTTATCGTTTCTCCTGAGATGAAGTGTTTGTCAGTAGAAGAAGTTGTGTTTCTTTCACTCCCTGTCTCCTTTCTTCCTCGTTGAACATATTATTGTGAATCGTTCATAGTAGAACAAGAACGACATTTTATTCCTCTTTGATCTTGATTTTTTTGTCCAGTAATGTCGTTGGAAAGACGATGTTTGTTCTCCAAGTCTATTTTTTTTTCCTTCAGCTTCTTAATATGTGTTTTCTGGATATGATTGTGTTAGATCCTGAGATGTATAATGATCAAATTGTCTCGGTCAAAAGCTGAAGAGATGAATGTTAAAATCGATGAAGAGAAGGAATCTTTATTCAGTATATGTCTTTGAAGAGAAGGAATTTTTATTCGAGTCCCTATATTTTCTTTTTGTCATCAATTTGAACCGCTATGTTTTTATTATACCGTTTTGACCATCTTTTCTGGTCGTTTTCCAAGTAGATCCAATAAAAAAAGTTGTCTGAATAAAACTCATAGTTACCAAAAAAACACACATAAATATGGTCATTTCCATATTTATTATATACTTTTTAAATAATATTTGAAATGTAAAATTGTCTTTAAAAAAGACAAACGGGCCAAACGTGATCACCGATCCAACATAATCTAAACCTGTCCGGCCGTCGCTCTCATGGATTATGCAGCTGTGCATTTGTCTATTTTATTTTTATTTCAAAAAAAGTTATTTTTTCTTATTCTAATCATTCAAACACGAAAACTTCAAATTTGAACTGATGCAAAGATATTTTAAATCAATCATAAGAAGTCTTATCCTCATGTAACACCTACTTTACGAGTTGTATATATTTATTTTGTTTGAAGAAACATTATTGAGCAGAACACTTTACTTTAAAGCAAAGAAGAAAGAATTAAAATGGATTTATGAGAGATAGCATGAAGATCACAATTGATTTATATCAAAAAAGAGAGGGGGTAGTTAACAAAGCAAAGAAAGAAACTTTGACATTTACCATCTCAGAAAATAAAACTTTTTGGTCTTTAGTTTTGCTCTCACAAATAAAAATCCTATCTTATATACTCTTTAACATAAGAAGAAGAAGAAGAAGATAAAGACCATCAAGAGGGGTAAGTAAACAAACCATTGGACTCCCTCCTTGTTGTACACTTTTTTTTTTGGGCTCATCTTCTCCCCAAGTCTCAACAGTTCTTTTATTCAAGTGTTCTTACCAGTTTCTTTAAGAGAGTTGAGTCTGCGAAGTCTCTGGTCAAGTTCTGCCATCACCGCCGGTTCCTGCTTCTTCCTCTGCTTAGATATGGTGTTGGTTGTCATGGATCCTATTTTCTCAAAGGCCACCTGCAAAAAAAAAATGTATTATGTGAATTATGAAAATTTAACATATAATAAACTTGGATCAGTTTTCTTTTCGGATTAGTAATATGGCTTACCGTCAATAATTCATCCGGATCAAAGAGCTGGTGTGAGGTGGTTTGTATTATGTTGATCACATCACCGACCTGGTGAGTCATAAGTAGCTCGTTTTCTTTCATCTGCAAATTTACGAGAGATCCGTGATATGATACTTTATCTATATTTGTAAAATGCTGGTCCAAAGGAAGAGAAGTAGTAAGAACCTTGAATATAGCCAAAGCTGCATGGAAAAGAACCTTTGCTCCTTCATAGAAAAGTACATCCCAAACTCGTAGAGTTGTCTGCAAACCAAACAGTTCTCTGAATTTTTAATAAAAAGCAAGCTTAGAAGCCAAATATAATTCAACAACATAGTTCTTATTAAGAACCTCTGAAGGCAAGCTTTTCGAGAAGAGGCATAGAAACCACTCTGTGGCTACGAGGGAAACATCAAAGCCCATATCGTCAAGATGAGTAGCTATTCTGCAAAAACGAGAAGTGTTTTCTATGCATGAGTGATTTTCGTGATCAAACAATTTGATCTAGTAGCGAACCTCAGCAACCAAGATCCAAGAAAGACATACCGAGGACACTTTTGGGCAAGCAGGTCTTTGAAAACTCGCTGCTCAACATGGCATCCAGACAAGTTTGTTGTGTAGCAGTCACGGACTAGTACGTTTTCCAAAAGGACTGCTAGCATCCAAAACGCGTCTTCTTCAGTCTTCATCACAAGCAATAGTAACGCTGCAACGTAGTTTAGCCCCTACCACAAAAAAAAAAATCACTCATTGAGATTAAAGAACTCAATTGAATAGAGACAATAGAGAAGGGAAAATGATGAGTGGGTGTTTTACCTGACAGTAGCCAACATCAGAGTCGCGAAATGAATATCCAACAAGCACACGTCGTAGAGCAGCATGACCCTCTGGAGTGTCCAACCATGGATGGCCTGGAAACGTCCGTGGCAAATCCTGCAAGAGTGGATACACAATGTCAAATGCAAACGATGAGAAGATCTAAGGAGGTTGCACTATAAGGAATCAACTTATCATATCACATATTCTCGAATGATGATCAAATAAAACATTGATACCAGAAGAAAGACTCTGCTGTCTGCACACAAGAGTGAACAACGGATCTAGAACAATCCTAAATTACTTAAAATAATATCTGAGAACACAATGTCAAGATCAGGGGTGATGAAATCAACTATTCATAGAGCACATCATATGAAGTAGTCTTCTATGACCATCTACAACAGTAGTAGAAGAGAGGCTTTGATAGAGTTTTCAACAGTAGGCTCTTAGTTTATCTGAACACAAGAGTGAACAACAGATCTAAACCCATAGACTAAACCAATCCAAACACAAAGGATCAAACCATCACAACAAACACACAAACAAGAAGACGAAAAGGGACTAATAAAAATCTCGACTTTAAAGAGAAGAGCAAAAACTCACATGATCAATCTGGCGCGTAGCAGGAGTAACCTTCCCATCAACAGCCTTACTCAAATCACTATAATAACTCTCCGGCACGGTGGACTTCTTCTTAGCAGCACCGGAAAGAGAAAACCAAACCTTAGGCCTCAAGACAGGAGGGATCCCTTTCCTAATCAACCTCTTCAACGTAATGGCATTAGTCAAAGTCGAGATCTTGAGAGAAGAAGTCTTCAAGGCAATACCGTCGCCGCCACCGATCAAGAGAATATCAGGCTGAAGATACCAATTAGCTCCTTTGCTAGCTTCAAGAGCCCACCAAACTCTCCCTTGGTTCCTCACTTTCTCCCTAACTTCGTTCAGGACGTTCACGTCGTCGACGTTGCCTTCCACCGTGAACCCGTATAGGTCCTGGAACTTCACGACGATGTTGGCTCGACGGGCGTGGATGCTCGGGCGGAGAATCGGAATCTGGGATTGGAGCTCCATCGTTAGATCTCGCCTGTTTTGGATCCCAAACATCTTCCCGATATTCTAGGGCTTTTTTTGTCTGAATTCGATTTGTTAATTCAGACCAAAGGTTTTAATGTTTGTCACGTTCTGCAAAACGCTATCGCCTTGAAGCTCTCTCTCTCTCTGATCTTCTTCCTCTATGCAGTTAAATTAATTCGATTAAAAATTAAAAAATTTAGAAACGGAAAAGAAGAAGAAGCCAAAGAAGAATTATTATTTTTTTTGTTTTTGTTTTGGATCTCTCTCTGTCTCTCGTGAGGAGGAATGACACTAAAAATGGAAAGACAGAGGATGAAAACAACACCTTTTAAATAAATAGGAAATTTTATTTAACTGAAGGAAATGGAAAGACAGAGGAGCGTTGAATTGAATCACGCGTCTCTCAGTCTCCAACAGAGAATAATGATTGAGAGGAGGAAGAGGAGCTAGAGTTAAAGGTTGGTTGAGTCTGGATGCTCGAATTTTTATGGGGTAATTTTATGATTTCATGAAGATGATTATTTGTGGAACGTTGGGGGTTTGAAACGAATGGTTTGAATTTTCATGGGGTTATTTTATAATTTTATGAAGATATTTTCAAACGTCGAAGAAGAAGACTAGTAACATCATCTTCCATCAAACATTTTCAATATATATATATATATATATTAATATTTAATTATAAAAACTTTAGATTAAATTTCTCATAAAATTCAATATTTTAAAATATTTCCAAAAATTCTCTCAACCCAAAATTTATTTATATAAATACTTTGGGTTAAATTTTTCATAAATTAAGAACTCCATAATTAAATATTAACATAAATATATACATAAATTCTGGAATTATAAATTCTTATTGAAAATGATCTTAATGATTTGGGTTTAACTTTTGAATCATGAAGTTATCCTTTTTGGACCATTGATCTTGACCCAATTTTCAAAAAAAAAGTTTACATATATATATAAATCTCCAAATTCTATATAAAAGATATAAAAAATTTCGACAGATATTTATATCTTAAATCTCATATCCAACCATAGAGTAAAGACATTTATAAATAAAGACAAGAAATATTGTTTAAAGACAATAGACCCAAATGCTTGAAAAAATATTTATATTTCTTACTTCAAATGTAAAAATTAATATTTAATGACAACGTTGTGATCTTTTATTTTATTTTTCTATCTAGAGCATTACACATTCCTATTTAGAGCTGCATGATCCACTCGAATATTATGTCTAGCTGATCAATCTCAGCAGTTCATTAAAGCTTTCCTTTCGAGTTATATTAACTTATCTTATTATTATGCTTCGAATAGCATGAATAGTTGTGGAGCTAATGATTGTGTATTCGAGAAGATTCAAAATTTGAAGTTGAAATCGTGCATGCGTTAAAACAACTTTAAAACGTAAGATGGCAAAAACGTGCTGAAGTGCCCATGTTGCCTGTGTATATTGAATAAAATTAAGGTGCATCAAAATGAGAACGACACGTACAATTTTTTTACTATAAGAAAAAACAATAATATACAATTGGATCATAATATCTCATCCGGGTTAATTAAGATGTGGTATCCCATAATTGAAATCATTAAATCAGATTTGCTTTAAGGATACGTGAGTCCACGACTCCACTATCCTTGATAGCTTTCGAGTTTCAAAGTCTAACCATTGTGTTAATAATCCCTCCCAATTCGTTCAAACAATATATTATGTATTCGTTTTTGTTAATTAAACCATTTTAATGAAATGTATAGTCTTAGCTATTACGTTAAAACAGTACTATACATTGGACACATGTACAAAATTTAGATATGATCTTAGAGGATATGCACATAGTTATGGCCAATAGTTCAACTCTTACTCACTACGTCATTCTTTAAACTTTGCCGGTAGGACGCAAGACAACCTCACCATTACTAAAATTTAATAATTATGCTACTGTATATACGACAATATTCTACTTTATGTTTCATATTAAATGTCAATTTAACTTTATGCATACGGATTACGAAAAGTTAAAAAAAAATATTTATTTTATAATTTTTTTTTTAAATAACATTTACTATAAAACGAGGTGAATATGTGGTAATAAAATAAAAAATAAAAAATAAAAAATAAATTTTTGAGTTTTAATGGCTTAATAAATGACAGCTAGTTCACTTGAACTTATATAATCTCATGCCTCAGATAAACACCAAGGCAAATGTATATAGGAAGCCTTTGGAAGATTTTGATTTACGGAGACGTGTTGAATAAGAAGAAATATAATACAAAGAAAAATCATTATCTCCAGCTCGATCTTTGAACTCTATAGCTTGAATATGATACAACTTGATATGTTGTATCATTGTAATCTGAGGGATTATGGCATTATGTTGTTAACGGCTTCCCGAATGAGCACTTTTCCTACCGGATCAGACGCAACACTTTTGGGCTTAGAGCACCATGGGTACTTATTTTTTTTCTTCTGATTCAAAAAAAAACAATAATTAATCATGGACCGCCATGTGTTAGTGAGGCCTGGAAACAGTTGAAGAACTAGAACGCTTTTTATTTTGGTATTTATAGCATCAATTCTTATTTTTTATGTGGAGTCCACTAATTTTTTCAATTTTTTTTTGGATAAACACGGCCTTTGAAGCATCTGCGTTGATGGTGCTCTTAGAGTATCATGGAGTGCTTTTTTTTTTTCTTAAATTAAAATGAATTAATGGTAGGTCGCTACGTGTCAGGCCCACAAACAATACAAAAGTTATTCTTAATTTAAAATTTTAGAAGATGGTGTTTATTGTTTTGGTGGCCTACCCACCTTAAACACCCCATTAAGCACCCTTAATGGTGCTCTTATAATAACTGTTGGCCCAACTCATCAACACACATTAGTCTGGTTTATTTTCTCTGGTTCTATCATACCAGAAATCAAATCACTTAACCACCCAAGATGTATATATCTCACATCTTGAAATAATCTTTCTTTTTCCACACTAGAACTTTCATTGAACTTAGAAGGATACATCAGAAAAATACATTTTTAAGATACCTATCTGACGTGTAACATGTACTCTCTCAGAGCCTAAAGTTAGCAAGAGCAAACAGCATCTTCTAAAAACAGAAGTCAACAGAATCAACCGATTCTCTGAATCCAAAAGCAGAACACATAAGGCAATTAACTTGAACAAGTTATTAGAGAACCAAGTCATGGTCAAACCCATTAACACATCTTGAAATTATCTGGAATGAGTTTTCATTATTTACTTATCTGATAAATATTTCTTTTATGAGATAGTATAGTTGACTATGAAGATCCTATAATTAAATATATTTTTGATAAACATTTTTTTTAGTTAATTGATGTATTTAAATTTTAAAAGTTGAGCGTGTTGTTGGGTAATTACCAAAATACAAAATATGATTTAAAAAAAAATAACATTCATAGAGCAATTATCTCATGGATTAATTTATAACTTATCTCATGGATTAATCTCTAACAATATATAGTATATATTAACTTCTAACTTATCTCATGGATTAAAAATATTTTCTCTACCTAACCTCCATTATTAAACAATACTATCACGAATTTAAAAATAAGAGGAGAATCTTCTTGTAAACGAATCTGTTATGTAAGAAGGCTGTACCCGACAAAGACATTCATCCTTCTGTGTTCCCGCCGTAACTAATCTCCTCACAAAACTCTCATCGTTGCAAAGGAATCGTCTGTTTAAAACTTTGTGATGGGAACATGGAAGAAGAAAAACAGTTCCAAGAACAACGTTTGCTACATATCAGTCCCAGCTCAGATCATAAAGGCCGTTTCTTCATCTTCTCTTCCCGACAGTAAATCTTCAAAGAAGAACACAACCAAGTTCTTGTTTCTGTTCCTAAGAAACCCAAAGCTTTGGGCTTTCTGTCTCCTCTCGCTTTCTGTTTTGGCGATTTTAGCACGACTTAGTCTTTGTCCTTCTCCTCTCGGTTCACATCAAGAAAGTCAACTTCAGAGCTCGGGCTCAAACGGGTCTCTAAAGTCTCATCTGGGTTTTGCGTATACCCGATCAAACAGTACTCATGCTGAGATTCCGAATGCAAAGGAAAGATCTTTAGACAGCATTCCAAAACCAGCAGTGGCTGTGGAGAAGAATGAGACCTTTGGTGGTGATTCAAAGCTGATCACCTCTAGACATGTTTTGGATGGTGAGAAGGATGAGTTCTGGAAACAGCCTGATGGATTAGGCTACAAGCCTTGCTTGGACTTCAGCGCTGGGTACGGGAGAGAGAGTAGGAAGATTGTTAGAGAGAGGAGAAAGTATCTGATGGTGGTTGTCTCTGGTGGGATGAACCAGCAGAAGAATCAGATTGTGGATGCAGTTGTGATTGCGAGGATTCTCGGTGCTGTTCTTGTCGTCCCAATATTGCAAGTCAATCTCATTTGGGGTGACGAGAGGTAAAAAAAGTTTAATAGTAACAACTTGATAATAGATGGATCATAAGAATGTATTTCTTTTTCTTTTGCAGTGAATTTTCAGATATATTTGATTTAGAGCGGTTCAAGAGTGTTTTAGAAAATGATGTGAAGATAGTTTCTTTGTTGCCGGCAAATAAAATAATGACTAGACCAACAGAAGATGGTGGTATGCCTTTCAATGCCTCTCCTCAATGGATACGTTCACACTATCTAAAACGAGTAAGATTCATACATCATCCTTTGAGTCAACTCTCTTCTTTGCTTCACCTTATAAGATTCTTTGTTGTTTCCTGCAGTTTAACAAGGATGGAGTTCTGCTTTTAAGGAGATTGGATTCAAGATTGTCTAAAGACTTACCCTCTGATCTCCAGAAGCTCCGTTGTAAGGTATGTTTTAAAACTCAGAAGCAAAAAGTGTTTGGTTTCTTTTCTCCACAGTTAACAAAATGTGTTTTAGGTAGCATTTGAAGCATTGAAGTTCTCACCAAGGGTGATGGAGATGGGGAAGAAGCTTGCAGAGAGGATGAGGAGCAAAGGTCCTTACATTGCGCTTCATCTTCGTCTGGAGAAAGACGTGTGGGTGAGAACTGGCTGCCTCACTGGTTTGAGCTCAAAGTATGATGAGATTGCAAGATTAGAAGGGATTAAGCGGCCTGAGCTCTTAACAGCTAAGTCTAACATGACACCTAATGAGAGGAAACTCGCAGGTCTATGTCCATTAAATGCAAAGGAAGTAACAAGGTGAGTGAGTAATATACTCTTCTCATTACAAGAGAGACATTAGTTTTCAGTTCTGTTTTTGTGTGTTTAGGCTGCTTAGAGCACTTGGAGCACCAAGAGACGCGAGGATCTACTGGGCGGGAGGGGAACCTCTTGGTGGAAAAGAAGCTTTGAAACCGTTAACAAATGAATTCCCACATCTTTACAACAAATACGATATTGCATTACCCCTTGAACTCAAACCTTTCGCAAAACGAGCCTCAATAATGGCAGCAATAGACTATATAGTATGCAAGGAGAGTGATGTGTTCATGGCATCTCATGGAGGGAACATGGGCCGGGCGATTCAGGTACGCATACTCTTTAAGTTTTGATTGGTTTCAAAGGTCACTTCAATGTTGGTTACACATTCTTAAGGCAAGGTGTTGAATTAATCTTGTAGGGTGACAGAGCTTATGAAGGACACAAGAAGCTTATAACACCAAACAAAAGGCAAATGCTCCCATACTTTTTGAACACATCAATGACTGAAACAGAGTTTGAGAAGATGATGAAGACGTTACACAGACAGTCTCTAGGACAGCCAGAAATAAGAGTTAGCAAAGCTGGAAGAGATGTAACAAAATATCCTGTTCCTGAGTGTATGTGCAATAATCAAACCACTCAAACTATTTAAAGCTTCTTTTTTTTTTGTTGCACATACGATTGTAAGACAAATAAAATTATTATCTTTATAATGTGCTCTTTTTACTCCATTTTTGAAACAAAGATCATACTTTTCATTAACAAGACTATATTAGGCAAAAGGAATAAGAAGAACCAAACCAAAGAGATTGAACCCATTCATTCAAAACTGCTTATTAAATAGAAAAGCTCAATGTCTTACAGAAAAGAAACAAATCTTTCACCAGGAAACTTTGCAGGGCACACCAAACTTAAAGCAGCTTATTTTCCACAGTGTATCAAACTGCCCGCACCTAGGAAAAGCCCAAAAATTGCTGCGCTGCCGAGTGTTGTTTGCCCTATGTACCTAATCTTCATAAGCCCAGGGACCTGCAGGACAAAAAAAAAGGGAACAGATGATCATCAAGCAGTGATGAGATTGTTTTCACAATTGTCTAAGCATATAGTAACGAGAACATTACTAATCTACACATAACTCACAAATAAACAGAACAAGAGAAAAACAATCATAACTGAAGCGTTTAACCGAAATAAAATTCTCTAACATGGTAGTGATATAAATGCTTAATGCACAAGTCAATTAGTTAATGCTCAAAAGTGAAGACAGAGGCATAAGACTGAGCTCTGCAGCGTGTTAATGACTGCACAAGCCATATCCATGAGTGAGTATGTATTCACCCCTCAGTATTCTTTCTAGTTTCTCTCATCAGAATGTCAGAAAAAAAAATCCAATTTAACAAAAAAAAAAAATAAAAGCTTGAAAAGATGTTCATCGAAAGGTAGTCTCAGGAATCCATTTACCCTGAATCTAATCGCCTCGTAAGTTCCATAGACAGCACCTGACAGAACACACACAAGATTTTGTCAACAAACAAGTATAAATCTATCTATCGATGTATCATCGAGATTGTCTCAATCATTCGATAAACTAATAAAAATAGGGATTTAGGGTTTATTCCGAAGTGAAAAAAAAAAGGAAAATGAAAGATTACCTACAGCACCGCCAACTGCGCCGCCGATGGCAACTCCGGCAGTGACTTTGGACAAACAACTAGTTTCTCTCGCCATCTTTTGAACACTTGTTCTCGGACAATTACTTCGGTCGGCAAATAATTTTGCGGTTGCCCTCTCGCCGCTTTTTAAGTTTTTTTTTTTTTTTTTTTTTAACTTGGACAGTAATGGATTTTTGACTTTCGGGACAAGGCCAACAGATTTACCAAACTTCTTACAAAACCAATCTTAACCGCAAGTTTCCGAGTTCGGTTCATTTGTTGTTTTCCGGTTCGGGAAAATAAAATAATCAAATATTAGTTATGGTTCAATTTTTTTTTGTCATCGTTATGGTTCAATTATATTCAGATATCAAATAGTTTGGATATTATTTTTTAACCGAATTAAATTAAATTTTGTTTTAATTCATGTGAATATGGTTAGTTCGATTCATTGATTTAAATTTCAACATATACTTTTATATAATTTGGTATAACTAGATATGATTTGTATATACTCCCTCCGTTTTTTTATATTTGACGTTTTAGCATTATGAACATAGATTAAGAAACATTTAATTTTTTATCATTTTCTAAACAAAAACATCATTAATTGTTTATCTAACCACAATTCAACCAATAACAAAATAGAAGCTATAATATCATTGATCATCTAATATTAATTACTAATAAATTTTACATAGAAAATTGAAAACGTCAAATAATTTGGAACAAAAAATTTCCCCAAAAACGTCAATTATAAAAAAACGGAGGGAGTAATGATTAGGAAAAATACAAAGAAAAATGCAGTTTATTGATCGGTTCTTCCAAACCAAATCAGCTTAGTAACCAAATTGTTATCTTCAAGATGCTGGACTCATGTCACTCAACTGCATGGCGTTGGATACTAAGTCTTTATTTTGAAAATATGCTAGTAGTATTGTTTACGTTGCTATCTTTTTGGTGTCGTCACCACATGTTGTTGAGAAGTTGTAAATGAAAGCGATCTTGTCTTAAATTTTGTTAATCTTAAAGCTCTAATGTGTTCATATATGTGTTTTATGTGTTTAATATTGTCAAACACCTAAGCTGGGCCATGAAAAATGAGGGTCAACTCAAAAGCTATGCTGCGACTTCCTCGAGCACAAAAATACAAAAAAACTCAAGGTAGGTGAGAGTTAGATTAGGCATCATCAAGTCAGGATATAATAATCACAAGATGATCAGTCAACTACTGCTATGAGCGAATCAAAAGGACATCATGTCTCATTAAAGAACTTGAGTAAGTTGTACCAGAAAATGGAAAACACCACGAACAACTTTTTGTCGTATATTTTTACCATAAAATATAGCAAATAATGCTTGTGCAGTAGTGAATTTAGGTAAATATGCAAACTGGTTTTGTGTTTGTATGTGGTTTTTGTCATGATGTGATTCTAAATAAAGAGATTTTTAAAGGTGGGTTGGCAAAACTAATTAAGAATCAAGAAGGAACAAGTAGTGAAATACTACTCTTTTCCTTTTAATTTAATGGTCGTTGTAGCTCAAAATTTATGTTTTAAAATAAATTTAAAATGCTTTTAATGAAAATATTATTAATTTTATATGTTATTTTATTTTTTATTTGTTGAAATATAGTTACATTTATAAATAATAATTAAATTATTTAAAAAATATGTAAACTAAAGTTTTTTTAATTTTTGTCTACAAACTTAAAACGATAACTAAAATGATACAGATGGGGTAATTATTTTATATGACTTATCAATTACAATACTTTACAAAACAAAATTCAAAAAGAAAAACATCATCTCATTGTTGTTGTTTCTTTATCCTCTCATCTCATCTCTGGCCGACAAAAAAAAAAAACAAAAAAAACACACACACCTAATCATACTATTATCCTCCAAATTATTTCGTAATATTGTTGCTTCTTCCTTCGGTTAGACGTTTCCCCTCCTCTGGTAGTTATACCAAACACAATCTGTTTCTCTCCCTCTTCTACCAACAATTCAAACTGATTCTTTAAATAAATAAAATTCAGATAATCAAATTCATATTAATTGTCTGACAATGTGATGACTCTTCAGGGGATGTCATGAATTTTTTTTTGAGCAAAAAAACCTTTCGGACAAAACCTGTTTGAATGTCCCAGTTCTTGTCTGAACATTTCTCGTGTTCTCGTTGTCTTGGCTCTAGTTTCGAAATGTCTCTCGGCCAAGCACATGTCAATCCTGTCTGAAAGATATTGAACTATCTTGATTGATTTATTCATCATGGATTACATCAGTATATAAAGATGAGATGGTTAGACGTTAGTATGATCTTCCTAGATTACAGGATTTACAAAATAGAATAAGAATATGTGGGTATATTCTTTCACCCTCCCTCAGATGAAGCGTCGAGAGGCTTGACGGTTAAGCTGTTACGAAAGGCAATGAAGAGGGAAGAGGGTAGTCCCTTGGTGAAAATGTCAGCATACTGATACGCAGAAGGGACGTGCAACACTTTTACTTGGCCCAAGGCAACCTTCTCGCGAACAAAGTGAATGTCCAATTCGACATGTTTGGTTCTTTGATGTTTTACTGGATTCGAAGAGAGGTAGACTGAGCTGATATTATCACAGAAGATTAGTGTTGCCGTGGAGATTGGTTGGTGGAGTTCGAGAAGTAAGTTTCTTATCCAACAAGTTTCTGCAACTGCGTTGGCTACTCCGCGGTACTCCGCTTCTGCGCTGGAGCGGGAAACAGTTTGCTGTCTTTTGGAAGACCAGGAGATGAGGTTTTCTCCAAGATAAACACAATAACCTGATGTTGAACGGCGTGTGTCGGGACAGCCTGCCCAATCGGCATCGGAGTATGCTGTGAGAGTTCTTTGCGGGGATTTGTACATTTGGAGGCCATGGTCTTTTGTGCCTTGAACATAGCGGATTATCCTCTTGAGAGCTGTCATGTGTACTTGTCGGGGATCATGCATAAAGAGGCACACTTGTTGAACTGCATAAGCAATGTCAGGCCGCGTGAAGGTGAGATACTGAAGGGCTCCTGCAAGGCTTCTGTAATGAGTGGGATTGTCAACACGATCGTCGGTGTCGGCTCCAAGCTTTGAGTTAACATCAGCGGGGGTGGAGACCGGTTTACAGTCATTCATTCCGGCTCGTGAGATAATGTCGGATGCATATTGTTGTTGTGACAAGAAGATGCCGGAGTTGTTGTAGTCTACTTTGATGCCGAGAAAATATTTGAGGCATCCCATATCTGTCATTGGAAACTCAGATTTGAGGTTGCTTGTGATTCGCTGGAGAAGAGAAGTGCTTGAGCCCGTGAGGATGATGTCGTCTACGTATAATAGCAGGTATGCCATGTCGTTGTTGTGCTTGTAGACGAACAGGGAAGCATCGGACTTTGTTGTGACAAATCCGAGTTTTCTGAGGTATTGGCTGAATCTTGCATTCCAAGCACGGGGTGCCTGTTTGAGTCCATAGAGGGCTTTCTCCAATTTGCAGACATAATGAGGATACTTCTTATCAACGAACCCTGGAGGCTGATGCATATATATGTCTTCAGAGATGGTGCCATGGAGAAACGCATTCTTCACATCGAGCTGCTTGATATCCCAGCCGCGATTCAAAGCGATGTCAAGAACAGCTCGTATTGTTGCTGGCTTAACAACAGGACTGAAAGTCTCGTCATAGTCTACTCCTTCTTCTTGAGTTTTGCCATTAGCAACCAAGCGGGACTTGTAGCGTTTGAGTTCTCCATCTGCATCAACTTTATACTTATACAGCCACATGGAGTTAATAACATTAGTATTAGCAGGCCTAGGTACCAACCTCCAAGTCTTATTACTAATTTGAGCATCGTATTCCTCTTTCATTGATGGTTTCCAATTAGGATCGAGAAGGGCTTTATGGTGAGAAGTTGGAATACGAGAAATGGAAGCGGTAAGAAGTGAGAAGAGCTTTTTAGGTTTGACAATACCTGCTTGACCTCGTGTTCTCATTCGAGATGGAGGTGGTTGAATATTTTGCTGAGGCATTGTTTGTGTGGAATCAGTGTTTAGATTTTGTGTTTGAGCTGCAGCCGTAGAGACAACATTGTTGTTCATGGCGGAAGGAGGTGGCTGGTTGAGCAAGATGGACTGAAAAATCGGTGAAGGAGAGTCCGAGCAATCCAGAAACTTGTAAGTGAAGGTATTGTCGGAATGGTGTTGTGCTGCTGGAAATGTTGACTCATCGAATATCACATGTCGTGACAAGATGATTTTATTTGTTTTCAGATCCAAGCAGCGATATCCCTTATGGCTGAGAGGGTAGCCTAGGAATAGACACGGTTTTGAGCGAGGAGCAAGCTTGTGCAAGTTTGAGTGGTTGATGTTTGGGAAGCAGAGGCAGCCAAACACACGAAGGTGTGCGTAGGTTGGAGCTTGCCCAAACAAGAGGAAGTGAGGTGTTTTGCGATCAATGGAGTTTGACGGAAGGATGTTGATGATATGGGCAGCAACATGAAGCGCCTCTGCCCAATAAGATGGAGAAAGCTTAGCTTGAAACAGGAGAGATCGAATGGCATTGTTGATGGTCCTTATCATTCTTTCAGACTTCCCATTTTGTTGAGAAGTGTGAGGACAAGAGAACCTGAAAGAAATGCCATGTTCATCAAAATGATTTTGAAATTTAAGATTGTTATATTCTCCTCCATGATCGCATTGTAAAGCTTTGATGTTAGCCCCAAACTGAGTTTTCACATAGGCTGAGAAATGAATAAACTTTGAAAAGGCCTCACACTTGCGACGCATTGGATACACCCACAAGTAGTGAGTGAAGTCGTCAACAAAAAGTATGTAATACCGTATGCCACTCAAACTTGGAACTGGTGAAGTCCAAAGATCAGAATGAATGAGATCAAAAGGCATAAGAGTTTTATTATGAGACTTAGCAAAAGGAAGTTTGAGGTGTTTACCCAATTGACATGCATTACAAAATTGTAAGCTGTCTTTATTACATGATAAAGAAGATGAAGAAATGATAGAGTTCAAAGAATCGAGATTCGCATGAGCCAGGCGCTTGTGCCACAGAGTTGGAGTTTCTGAAACAAAGGCAAAGTGTTTGTCAGGATTTGTGAGCATCGGTGGCACAGGATAGAGATCGCCTGAACTGTTACTGCGGAGAATTATGTTCTGAGACCGAAGATCCTTCACAGAAAAACCAAACGGATCAAATTCAACAGAACAAAAATTATCTTTAGTGAATCGACGAACTGATATCAGATTCTTTACTATTTTTGGAGCAACCAGCACATTTTTGAGATTAAGAGGACGAGAGTTTGAAGGAATGGATGTGTTACCAGATGAGAGAATGGGAATGGAAGATCCATTACCTACAATGATAGAGTTTCCGGTGTTCACTTTAGTAACAGAATGAAGGTTACCTGGCGATGAGGCGAGGTGAGAGGAGGCTCCCGTGTCCATGTACCAACCGGATGTTGGTTCTGTTAGCGTCATGGTATTAAACGCCTCTGCCAGATCTCTTGTTGGCTGAAACATATTTTCTGCCATGTGTGCTTCATGATTTTGAGTGTTGGGACCGCGAGGAGTGATAGGTCGCTGAGTTGGACCTCCTTGTGGAAACGACATCCACTGAGAAGGATGCAGTAGCTGCCAGTTGTTGTAAGGAGCATTCCAAAACTGGTTAGGCATGTTCCAATACGGGAACTGGGGTCGCGGATTGTTGTTGTGTCGTCCTCTGCCGCGATTACCTCGTCGATTTCCTCGGTTGTTTCTCTGCTGGCGTTGCTGCATGTCTGATGGTTTCGAGTTGGATGCAACGGTCAAGAGAGCCGTTGAGGAAGAAGCATGATCGGTGTGGGAGACCGAGGTTTTGTATGTCTTCTTTAGTCTTGTTTCCTCTAATTCCAACATGTTACGAGCGTCTTCAAAAGACGGGAAAGGCTTCTGGTGTTTGATCACATTAATGATGTGATCGAATTTTTCATTCAAACCATTGAGCATGTACATGACAAGGGTTTTGTCACTGACAGGAGCGTCTACATTCTCAAGTAAATCAGCAATGGATTTTAATGATTGAGAATACTCCTGAACCGAGAGATCACCTATCTCTTTTGTCCGAAGATCGTTGTCGAGCTGTATGGCCCGAGACTCCTTGTTGTTACGGAACTGATTTTCTATGCGCAGCCATATGTCTCTGGCTGTTCCACCAGTTTTGAAAGACGATTTGAAGAGAGGTGGAGCAAGCGTTCCGTAGATCCAGAGTTTTACCAAGCCATCTCGTTTCTTCCATTGAGCGTCGTTGTCTCCGTCGGGTTGGGATGTGCCGTCGACATGTCCTAGAACATCGAAGGTGAGGCAGTGGGTGGTGAACAGCTCCCTCCATGCATCATAGTTAAACACGTCAAGGTCAAGGACCAACGGGATATGCGATTTGATATTAGTCACCCCAAACGCTCTCTCAATATTCGCCATACAGACTTATTGAAGAAGAAACGAGTGGAAGATGATTTAGAGAAAAAGAAAAGTTTAGAAAGAGCTGTGCTCTGACACCATGAAAGATATTGAACTATCTTGATTGCTTTATTCATCATGGATTACATCAGTATATAAAGATGAGTTGGTTAGACGTTAGTATGATCTTCCTAGATTACAGGATTTACAAAATAGAATAAGAATATGTGGGTATATTCTTTCACTGTCCACGTTTCTTTTGGTATATACCACACAATCATTTTAATCTCCTCCAAAACTTTCCTATGAAAACGTTTTGAAAATGTTGGCTTTGTTTTTCAGGGTCGCATGCTTGCTTATATGACCTTTTATGTTCAGAGACACCAAGAGGAACTCTTCAAAAAGATTTGCAGACATCATCTTCTGGTAATACCTAAAATTTTCTAAAAGTTAACTATGGAGATGATCTCCTGCAACGTCCACATGTCTTGTTTGATATTTTCAGATCCACGTGATCGGTTAGAGAAGTTACTGAAGCAACCTGGGAATAAGTATTGTGCTGACTGTGGATCTCCTGAACCTAAATGGGTGTAAGTTGATTGATGTATGTGTATGCACTTGTACATTTCTCTGTTAATGGACTGAATCATTTCCCTTGGTGTTGTGTAGATCGTTAAGTCTCGGTGTGTTTATCTGCATAATGTGTTCTGGCGTACACAGAAGTCTTGGAGTTCATATCTCAAAGGTACTTTCTGTCTGCTTTTTTTTTTTTTATGTTTAGAGCCTTTTAATCAGTTTTTAATTGGCCGTTAATGACAGGTTTTTTCAGTTAAGCTAGATGAGTGGACAGATGAGCAAGTTGATATGCTTGTAGGGTACGGTGGAAACACTGCAGTGAACCAGAGATTCGAAGCTTGCAACATGGACCAGTTAAAGAAACCAAAACCTGATTCCAATAATGAAGAAAGGAATGATTTCATCAGGTGACATATATTACTTATTAAGTCATGTATGCGTATAATCATCTCATTGTTTGTATCTTGAATATGCAGGAAGAAATATGAGCTGCACCAGTTTATGGATCCAAAAGATGGTGCTGCTTTGTGCGCTTATGAGCAACCTAGCAGAGTAAATAATACAACACCGTCTTTATGTTCTGCTACTCACCGTTCTGCAAAAAACCGTATTGGTAATGCTTTTAGGAATAGCTGGGGAAGAAGAGAATCTGATCACAAAGGCCCCAAGAAGAGTAATTCTCTGGTAAAAAACCAGTATACATACATGTTAGGTATTTACTGTTGTTAATGTTAGTTATTGTGTGTGTTTCTAGGCAGGTATGGTTGAGTTTGTCGGATTGATTAAGGTTAATGTGGTTAAAGGAACAAACCTGGCGGTTCGAGATGTGATGACCAGTGATCCTTATGTTATCCTTTCTCTTGGCCAACAAGTAAACTCTCTGCAAAATCTCTCTACACTATGTAAACCAGACTCTCATGGAAACTAGTTCTGTTTTTCTTTTCTGTATGTTGTTAAAGTCGGTGAAAACAAGGGTGATAAAGAACAACTTGAATCCCGTGTGGAATGAGACACTAATGCTTTCTATACCTGAGCAGATGCCTCCTCTCAAAGTGGTAAGTGCACATGTTATTTTAACTTCGTGAGTTTGAAAAATATTGAAAAAGATGTGAAAATCTCTTAAAACTGTAAGCAGAGTTACACAGAGCTTTGTACTCAACTTATAAACTTAAAAGTTAAAACCGAACTTGTAACCGCTAGAAAATTAGCTAGGTCAAACACTAGTTACTCCGAGTTGTCACAAACTCGTAACATGTAGCTCTTTTTTTGCAGCTAGTGTATGACAAGGATACGTTCACGACAGATGATTTTATGGGAGAGGCAGAGATAGACATACGACCATTGGTGAGTGCAGCAAAAGCTTACGAGACATCGAGCATAAAAGAGACGATGCAGCTGGGGAGTTGGGTGGCGAGCAAAGAGAACACATTGGTGAGTGATGGCATAATCTCACAAGAAGAAGGGAAAGTGAAACAAGACATATCACTAAGGCTTCAAAAGGTGGAGAGAGGTGTTCTTGAGATACAACTTGAATGTCTTCCTCTTACTCAATGATTACAAGTCTCCTTTCTTCTTGATTGATTGATGATTCTTCAGAACCAATCCAAATATTATGAAAAACAATCAAGAGTTTCAGTCCGATTTTTCTTTTTACAATATAATGTGTGTTTGTTGTATATACTTCATCCGTTCCAAAATACTTAATGTTTTAAGATAATGAATAACTATTAATTAATTTATCCTTTTATCTTATAAGTATTATTAAAATATTAATTATAAATTATTCAACAAATTACAAAATAGACAACAATAAATTATTAGTTATACCGTTTTTGAAAAAATTAAAAATTGCATTAAAATATGAAAACATCATCTATTTTGAAACATAAAAAAAATTTTAAACATCATTTTTGTTGAGAGAGTATACCTTAAGAACGATATATTAATCTGTTGTTTTAAACTAAAGGAAGTAATCTTGTTCAATTTGCTTTTCCCTTTGAGGATAGGCTAATCTTACAAGTTGCAACAATGTCACATTACTTCTTGATGAAGCGTACATATATGATATAAAATCTTTAATACAATAATAATCCAAGCATTAAATTAAATATTTTTTCATTTAAAAAATGTAAGATATTTTTGGTGAAAAAATTCTTATAGTAAATATTTTATCAAAAAAATATCAATAATAATGTAAATTAAAACTATGTTAATCAGTTATAAAATACAATATAATTGAACAGTTTTTAATAAAATTAAGAATTACTTTGACGAGATTTTGCATTTTGAAACATCATTATTTTTTAAACATATGGAATACATAACAGGATGGTTAAATAATAAGTTAACCTGAATTAACTGGAATAATTACTTGCAAATAATTACCGTGTTATTTATTTATTTATTAATCACGATAGGGGTGGGTAACACGGTTAGTACAAATTAAATAATAAATCTCCGGTTTCAGATTCAGCTGCGTCGTCGAGATCCGTCGTGAGGATCTCAGATTCGTTACACTCTCTCCGATACTCCGGCGACATGAGTTCTCCGGTACGTGATCTACATGCTTTTGATTTGTTTCTCTGTTTGGAATCGTCGTCTCTGATCCACCTTTTTACATTGTTGGATCCAGGTAGCGAGTATGTTCACCAATTTCACCAAGCTCTGCAAAGGACTCGCTCTTGTGCTTGTCGTGGGGCACCTCTTGGTTCACTTCATTCCCGCCACCGTCACCTACCTTGCTCTCATTCCGGCGAGGTATTTGATTTTGCGTGCGCTTAACTGATTGCTAGCTCACGTTTTGGAGGAAATTAGGGTTCCTATTAGGTTAAGTCAGTACCTAGGATGCCAATTTGCTGCTCGCATATGTGAAATTATTGTGATGCTCCTTGCACAGTGTAATTAGTTACGATGCTATTTCCTGACTTGTGTTACACTCTCTTCACCGTAGGACTATTCCTTTTGGCTGGAATCTGATTACAAGCGGCTATTTTGAACTCTCAGTATATGGGGTATGTTCTGTTTTTTGGTTTCTCTGCTTCAGCTTGTTCCTATCTAATCTAATCCACATTGTCTGATCTCTAGTGCTTGAGTGACTGTTTGCAAATCTCGCAGGTTGTCTTCAGCACGGTTTCTCTTCTTTTTATGGGAAAGTTCCTTGAACCTGTATGGGGTTCCAAGGAGTTTCTTAAGTTCATCTTCGTCGTGAACTTTCTTACTTACCTCTGTGTTTTCGTAACAGCCATTGCTTTATACTACATAACCAGGCTCGAAATCTACCTGTACGTACTCTACCACTCGTCACAGATCAAGTTTTAGTTTGTTTATTTTATCCTCTCAGTTAGATATGGAGGGATGTCTTCGTTATGAAAAACTAAGTCCAAATCATTCGAGCTGTAATTGTATACCCTGTTTTCTGTTTTCTCCTGTGTAGATATATGCCCTTTGCAGGTTTTCATGGTGTCTTGGCAGGCCTTCTTGTCGGGATTAAGCAGATAATACCTGACCAGGAGGTATTGTTCTTAAAGATAAAAGCAAAGGTAATCATCTTTCTAGCTTTCTACTTAGAAGTGATAAAAGCTTTGACATTTTCTGTTACTCTTAACTGCGGTCGAAGAAGTGCTCACATCCTATTCTTGCTTCTGGTTAATGTGTGCAGTGGTTGCCCTCTATCATGCTAGTTTTGTCGATAGCCTCAAGCTTCTTCACACTAAATTCAGCAGCATACCTTCCCACTTTGATATTTGGTACATATATGGGCTGGTTATACCTCAGATACTTACAGAGGAGGCCAGAGACAAAGCTCAGAGGTGATCCGAGTGATGACTTTGCCTTCTCCACTTTCTTTCCTGAATTCCTCAGGTGAAAGAATACTTCTCTTCTTTTATACTTTACTTTCGAGTTGGCCCACCAAGTAATACTTTCCTTACTTGCTGTTTGTAATTTTTGCTTTTCCCAAATAAAATGCAGACCAGTAATTGATACTATAGCCTCAATATTCCATCGGATGCTTTGTGGACGATCAAATGCGACCAGCGAAGACCATGGTTATACCACCAGCGGTGCTCCGTTACCCGGCTCTGACTCTGCTGAAGCTTCCAGAAGGAGGTAAAATACTTTTTAATCTCTTTCATGCGCTACTCCAATGGTAGTTTGGATGCAAATCCCCAGAGTCAAATGGGGACTAATGCAGATCACCTCTTCAAACATTAGTATAAACCGTTTTCTTGGCTAGACATTGTTGAAACATAATCTAGGATTCGGTTGATGCGAACCAAGGTAATGAATGATCATATTCATTATATGGTAAGAAGAAATAGTAGTGGTTTGTCATAATCATTTTTATCAAAATCCAAAGAGAACTATATCTGGCTCTCAAAAACAAAACCGACCTTCTTTTGACTTTTCAAAAAAAAAAATCCTGTTGTTGCAGAGAAAGAGGAGCAAGAGCTCTAGAGGAGAGACTGGCAACGGAAAGGTTAGTTCCTCCAAGGAACAAAGATGAGACTCAAAGTGATGCTTTGGATAGCGTTTAAGTGGAAAGCGCAACTAGTTTTCTTGAAGAAGTTGTGTGGGTTCTTGTTTTTTTTTTTAGTTTGTTTATGAAAATTGGGACAGAACCGATCAGCTTCTCCGTAAATTCTTATGACAGCTAAAAAAAATTTAGTGCATTTCCTTAACCAGTTTGAAGAGAATATAAAACTTATACATGTTTCACTACCTCCAGTTTTGTTATGTTTGTTTCACCATAACCGTATGTATTTTTTTTCGTGGGATGTTCTCAATGAGGAGAGAAAAAAAAAACGAAACTGGAAATGACCTCAGCCTTGACAAGTTAACCACGTCAGAAAATAGTTTAATCTTTGAATTTAATTTTTCTTTGTAACTTAATTTAATCTTTGTAATGTGATTGCAATATATCACATATAGATTCTAAACAGCTCCTTTGACAAATATACTTTCAGAGTTGAAACTAATGTTCAAGAAATCGATAGGCGGTAACTACGCGCTTTATAGATGACTAGCGACTAGGTTGATTACTCGGAATCTAGGCGAGGCCTAAGCGTTAACGAATTATTAATTTATTATATATATATATATATATATGACATTTATATGAAGTATTTTAGTTTTTAAATAGAAATATAAAATTATTGTGATAAATTATCAAAATTAAATATGTAAAATAAAAGAAATTAGATAAATTTATGAATATATACTAACATTATTGTTTAAATAACATATTTAGATTAATTTAGATCGATTTTTACTGATTCTGAATCATTTAAATCGACTTGAATCGTATAAATCGGCATAAATCGGATTTTAGGAAAATCGTTTCGGATAGGATCGAGTTGCCGCCCGCGTAAACCGATTTTAACAAACACCTCCACTACGGTTATTTCTGGTTTGGTTTACTATTATCACATAACCAACACACAAATAGTAGAGAGTAAAACATAATGTCACACGCAAAATCTCAAACAAGTACAACAATCTAAACCTTCTCTTAACTTAACCTTTGACATAGTTTACCAATTATCCAATCTTCTCTCTTTTCTGTTAGCTCTGCCTACTACTACTATCACTGTACGTTGATTCATACTACGTACCAAAACAACATGTTACTTTATTTATTTTTATTTAAATCATATACATCTTACAGATCGTGACACAATTTTAATGATTTTTCACTATAATTTTTCCTTGCTATTATTTCTAAATATATTTGTTGCAATATATACTTATATGTAGTTGGAATTCTTCTAATTTATGGACATTACTTTTCCACCGTACGTAGAGATAAAATAAACGTGAATTTGGTATCTTACCGAAAACACAAAGACGTACTTTGACCACAACACAACAATGTTGAAGGGAAGACATTCATAGTATTAAGAGTTGAATTAGTTTTCTAATTGGCTACGAATCTCATGAGACTGAAGTATGAATAAAGGTTAAGGATTGAAGAAATAACTAACAAAGTTGAAGTTAAAGCTTTAACCAACAAAAACTGCTTTTTACTTGAGAGACTTTATATTTTCAGTTATTTGCAGATAACCTAACTCTAACCCAAAGTCAATACTTACTTTCTCTGTTTAGGCCGAGATTAGCTCTTCCATTTTCAGTTCTTTTTAAAAAAATTAAAAAGACTTATATGAAAAGCTCTCTTATTCATGTTCTTTTACCCATTAATTTTGGGATATGACCAGAATTTTCAAATTGTTAGCCAATTTTTTCCCATCACATAAGAAATCTACGGGTTATTAACCAATTATAAAGTAAAAGTGTATTAGTATGAGACCAAGTCATGCAATTCAATTATGCCTATTTCGAATATTGGTTAGTAAATATAGTCATATTAACAACAGTTCAACTAATAAATATAATGCTTTACAACATTATTAACTTTAAATCCAAACAAAAAACATATGGCATGTTCTTGTAAGTGAAAATAACAAACCAAAATTTTCAAGTTTAAAAAAACATCTAAGTCAAAAAAAAATAACAAACCAAGATTTTCAAAGCCTTACCTTTAGACTTTAATCCAATGCCTTAAAACGATTCAATTAACATGATAGTGAACTTAAGGTCCGAATGGCATCATGCAGAATAACTGCAATGCGGTTTTATTATTAACAAAAAAACACATATATATATATATATATATATATAAGTATATGTAGATATTTTTTATTATTATTAAAAACATCTGAATCCTCATTCCTAAATAAGTGTTGTGAGATGTAAGTGAGCGTACAACATGACATCAAAAAAAAAACAATTTCTATTTGATAACTTGTTTTGAAAATACCATCTTTGAGTTTCCCTTACTTTTCATCCTGAAAACGCAAATGATTTTATTTGCTTATAATAAATTTTACGTTAGGAATGTTTATAGCAAAAAAAGGAATGTTTATAGTTCATTTATCTTAATTCAATTTTCTGTCAAAGTGTCTTTAGTGTATATTAATCAAACTAAAATAAACGTCAATGTACAATTTTTCGGAAACGACTTGAGTAATGAAAGTGAGGATTAATAACGAACACATTTTCTTCTAAATGATCTCTTTCAACTTTATACTTCTTTGTCTCCCTCTTTCATCTCTATAAATATAAGCAACTTTGCATTCTCTATGACACATCACTCCTTTCTTCCCTCATCATTTTTCTACGTCAAACCCAACCTTAATCTAACTTTGAGAGAATTTACCCAAAATAATGTATCAAAACACCATAATCTTATTAACAATTCTCTTAACGTCTCTTCGTTCTTGTTCCAGTAGCTACCCTTTTGATTCTAGATATGACCCATCCATGTCTCCCGATGTTTATATTGAAACCAATCATCTACATGATGGTCACACTACACGCAACAACCACATGAAAAGTCGCCATGGATATGCTCCTGCATCTTCTCCTCGAGCTTTCAACGTCAAAGCTTTCGGTGCCAAAGCCAATGGAAACGACGATTCTCAGGTAACCATAATGTTTATTTCTATAGTAACCATACAGTCAATAACATATTTGTAATTTTATTACAACTAATTTCTGAAAAATCTCTAAAAATATAACTGAGATGATTTTGTAACACAAGTATTTTTCCAAAAACAATAATATGAAATATGATATATATTTATTTTATAAAATGAGTTTCCGTGCGATATCATACATGTTCCTTACCTAGTTTCTATAGTAACCATACAATCAAAATATTTTACATATATAATCAAATGTAAAATTGAATACTATATCCTAGGCATTCAAGAAAGCTTGGAAAGCAGCTTGTTCATCAACCGGGACAGTTTACGTCGTGGTACCTAAAAATAAAGCTTACACTCTTAAGTCAATCAAATTCTCCGGTCCATGCAAATCATCGTTGATTGTTTTTAAGGTAATGATATATAAACCAAGCTTAGTTATTGTTTTATTTTATTAATGTTTCATCATCTTATTTTATGAATTAGATTTACGGAAACATTGAGGCGTGGAAGGATCCATCAGCCTACAAGGAACGTAGGCTCTGGATTGTTTTTGAAGGTGTCAATAACCTTCGTGTTGAAGGTGGTGGACGTATCGATGGTAATGGAAACAAATGGTGGCCAAAATCTTGCAAGATCAACCCTAATCTTGTAAGTTTTATTCGGATCAATGTCTTAGAAAAAAAGACTTAAAACTATAGAAACTGATATTGAATATTTTTTTTTTTGTTAAACAGCCATGCCTGGGAGCTCCAACGGTGAGAACCTCAAACACCCTTATAACGTTATTGCTAATTATAAAAATTAAATAAGGAAATAATGTGATTAAACAAACTAATGTGGCAGGCGGTTACGTTTGTGGAGTGCAATAACTTGATGGTAAGTAACATTAGGTTGGAAAATGCACAGCAAATGCATATGACGTTTCAAGATTGCGAAAACGTGAAGGCTTTGAATCTTATGGTCACCTCTCCGGGTGATAGTCCTAACACCGATGGCATTCACGTTACCGGAACTCGCAATATCCTCATTCAAGACTCTATCATCCGTACTGGTAATTATTCTTTTAGATATTATGTAACCATTACTTTCAAATTGTTTTGTCTAAAAATTTTCAGGAAGTTAATAAATAAATCAATATTATTCCTATAAAACAGTTTACTTTTGAACTTCTCTTCTTCTGTTTACAGTCATTATTATTAACTTTTGCAATATGAAGAAAGTAGATATTAATTTCATATCAAACTTTACACTCGAGTTGCTTTAATTTTAAAAGTATTTGCTTCATATAATAAAGGGAAAGAAGTGAGTTATATCTGTTTTTTTTTTTTGTGGATAATAAATAGTAACGTGTTGGGTTTGTTTTTGGTGATGAAGGTGATGATTGTATATCGATAGTGAGTGGGTCGGAGAATGTGAGAGCAACGGGCATTACATGTGGACCGGGTCATGGAATCAGGTCTAACCATCTCTCTCCTTATTTTTACCTAAAGTTTTCTTTTTTTATCTTATCTTTAGCAAACATACTATATGACCAACATTCTATTTGTCAACTTCTTTGTTGGGGAGCTACCAACTAATTATTATCAACTCGAAACCAACGATTTTAATTCAGAATAAAAAACGATGAGATGCTCAAAATAATTCTATGCTACAAGTTACTAAAATATATGTGGTAAAGTTAGATTCAATGTTTTTAAAATGATTTTAGGCGCTCCAACGCAAACATTTTATTTGGTCTCTAACAGAGGCGGATGCAGAAAAAAATTTAATGGGGACAAAAAAATTTTCATTATATTTTATCTTTGAATTGGGAGCACTTATATACACTTCATAGCATATGTTAAAGAAAACTCAAAAGTTAGTAGGGGGCACATGCCCCCGTACGTAATACCCTCCGTCCGCCCCTGAGTCTCTATATATGTGTCAAATTTTAAAGAATGTAAGGTTAAAATCATGTGTTGACTACGTAAATGTCTAAATATTACTAATTTTCTTATAGCATTGGGAGTTTGGGAGCAAATAACTCAGAAGCATATGTTTCAAATGTGGTAGTCAACAAAGCGACTCTGATAGGAACCACAAATGGTGTGAGAATCAAGACTTGGCAGGTAAATCTCCAACATTTAAATTAATTTAACAATATTTGTATTATTTATAAATTAAACTTAGGATGATTTTTTAATTAACAAACCATCATTACTGCTATTCAAAAATAGGGAGGACATGGAATGGCAAAGAACATCATATTCCAAGACATCATAATGAAAAACGTCACAAACCCAATAATCATCAACCAGGACTATTGTGATCGTGTTGAATCATGTCCCCAACAGGTTTGAACCAAATAAGCAAATCTTTTTCCACACAGTTAAGAGTAATCATAACAATAAAAACTGATATATGTGGTAGAAATCTGCGGTGCAAGTGAGCAATGTTCTGTACAAAAACATACAAGGGACGAGCTCAAGACCCGTAGCTGTGACATTTGAGTGCAGCAAGAGCATCCCATGTCGAGGCATTTCAATGCAAAACGTTAAACTGGTCGACCAGACTCAACAAGATGTCGTCTCCACAGCTTCATGCTCCAATGTGAAGTTGGACACACGAGGACACGTTTCTCCTCTTTGCACTTAATTGATAACTTTTGATCCCCACCCAATTTAAAACCACATAGAAGTTGGTCGTTTTCTCTTATATTATTGCATTTTGGTCGTGAGTTGTGTATATATAGACCATGTTTGAAGTATCAGTTATTCAAATAAAAGTTAATTAGAGTTAAGATTATTCTAGTAGTTACACTAAACCAAGTAACTAACCTTTTTTTTTTGAACACACAACCAAGTAACTAACTATTAAATAATTTAACAGAGAAATATTATCCTACTTCTACTGAAAATATATCTTAGACTTTATTAGAAAATTTGGGACTGGATTAGTCATTGATATTGTTCATTTGATGGATTAGTTGTGATTCGATCCATACACTTCCTTAAAACAAAAAAAAATTGTCAAAGCTTTTTTTGTTTTACCAAAATACTCATTTTTTTAATTAGATGATGTTTTATATAAGTGCACACATATTACAAATTTACATTTTTCTCGAAAACAATATTAAAATATAATTTATTTAATTATAAATGTAAATATTAAAAATGAATTGGTTACAGAGTTTTTGATAAAATAAAGTTATATATATATGTGAAAACATCATCAATTATGAAATAAACAAAAATCACTTAAAATATCATTTATACTCAAACAGAGAGATTACATTTTTATGAAAAAAAGAAAGTAAAAAGCAATTTTGTTTTACCAAAATACACCTTTTACCAAAAAAAAGGAAAAAAAATCTATAGAATTATTTTTTTGGTCAAACTGTGAATGTATTTCAGTTTCTCAGTTAGCTAGTGGCGAACTGATCTGTTAAGTAGCTGTAAGTTTGACTTCGAGAACAATAACTGTCTCCCCCACACTCACTCTCTGAAAAGTCTTCCAAATCGTGAGGAACTCCAAGAGTTTCAGATCTAGCTCTCTTAGATCTGACTTCATGGATTGTTCTCTTCTTCTTCTTCTAGTCTCTCTCTTACTCACAGTTTCTTCAAGTTTTGTCTCTTCTTCCACATATGTAGAAGAACAAAAGAGAGACAGGATCACTGAGTTACCTGGACAACCTAGTAATGTCGATTTCAGACAGTACTCAGGCTACGTCACTGTGAATGAAGAACGTGGAAGGGCTTTGTTCTACTGGCTGGTCGAGTCTCCAACGACCCGTGACCCAAAGTCTCGACCTTTGGTTCTGTGGCTCAATGGAGGTCCAGGTTGTTCCTCTATTGCTTATGGTGCTGCTGAAGAAGTTGGTCCTTTTCGTGTTGGGTCTGATGGGAAAACTCTACATCCAAAACTCTATGCTTGGAACAAATGTAAGATCTTTCTACAAGTCTCTCCAGTGAATGGCTCCTCAGATTTGTTTTCTCATTCTCTTTCTCAGTGGCGAACTTGCTCTTCTTGGAGTCTCCAGCTGGAGTTGGTTTCTCATATACAAACACAACTTCAGATCTTTACACAACCGGTGATCAGAGAACTGGTAACAACTCTTTTGCTGTCTCAGAACCTTATCTTTCAGGCCCTCTTATGTCTTGTCTTGATGAATCTGCAGCTGAAGATTCATATAGATTTCTTGTTAACTGGTTTGAGAGGTTTCCACAATACAAACATAGAGACTTTTACATTGTTGGAGAAAGCTATGCAGGTTTCAGTTTCTATACCTTCATGCTCTCACCAATGATAGAAACAGCAACTGATGCATTAGTCTTAAATCTTTCTCATGAACAGGTCATTTTGTTCCTCAGTTGTCTAAACTTGTCCATGAAAGAAACAAGGGATTCAAGAACCCGGCTATAAACCTCAAAGGTTTTATGGTAAAGATTTGAAAAATCAACATTTCAAGAACTTTGTACAAAGATTTATAAACTTTGGGATTTTTTTTATATCTCTGCTTATTCAGGTGGGAAATGCTGTTACAGATGACTATCATGATTACATAGGAACATTTGAGTATTGGTGGAATCATGGTCTCATATCTGATTCCACTTATCACCAGCTAAAAAAAGCCTGCTACTCAGTTTCCTCCCAGCATCCTTCCCTGCAGTGTATGGAAGCTTTGAGAAATGCTGAGCTAGAGCAAGGAAATATCGATCCGTACAGCATTTTCACCAAACCTTGCAACAATACTGTACAACTCAAGAGCTTCTTAAGAGGTCGCTACGTAAGTTCCATGCATCAGAAAGCATTTTGGATTGGTTCTTTTTGTTTGTTTTTTTATGGGCTAATGTTACCCTTTGTATTGGATAACTCAGCCATGGATGTCAAGGGCTTATGATCCTTGTACAGAGAGGTATTCAAATGTGTACTTTAACCGCGTGGAAGTTCAGAAGGCTCTACATGCAAATGTCACTCGCTTATCTTACCCTTGGAAGTCATGCAGGTCTATAAAAGTTCTAGTTCTGATTTTATCAAATGTTATATGTCTATATGTATTGAGTTTTATGGTCTCTTTGCAGTGACATTGTAGGAAACTATTGGACAGATTCCTCTGTTTCTATGCTACCAATATACAGAGAACTGATTACTGCAGGTCTCAAGATATGGGTCTTTAGGTACCAATTTGTATTTGAACTTCCTTTAATGTTACCCTAATAGCAAATGAAAGTTGCTTGATCAATCTTTCTCTACATGATAATGCAGTGGAGATACAGACGCGGTGGTTCCTATAACTGCAACTAGATACTCTATAGATGCACTGAAGCTGGCAACTATCACAAACTGGTACCCTTGGTATGATCATGGCAAGGTTAGAAAAATGGATCCTTCTCTCTGTACGGAATCAGAAACTTATTTTGAGGGACAATGTATTGTAATGTGTAGGTTGGTGGATGGAGTCAAGTGTACAAAGGGCTTACATTAGTAACAGTAGCAGGAGCTGGTCATGAAGTGCCTCTGCATCGTCCCCGTCAAGCCTTTATTATTTTCAGATCCTTCTTAGAGAACAAACCGATGCCAATGTCGTGAACACATACCTTGATTGGATCCCTTCCCCAAATACCTATTCTTTCTTCTTTTTCTTCTTCATGAATAAATTCTATGTTTCTTCATTCATTATCTTCCTCAATCTGTTTAGCACAAGTCAAAAACTACTCTTATCATCTGTGTAAAATCTTTATAAGCATCAACGTTTTTGCACACTACAAAATTTGATATCATATAATCCATTTTTAGAAATTATACAAACCAAAGACCCAACCATGGGTTTATGCAATATTGTCATTTGGTCAAGAGTCATGAAAGATCTCTATGAGATCATGCGTACATCACTTGAAGACCTTCTCTCTGTCGCTCTTGGGTTTCCCAAAACGTTGAACAACCACAGGACCACCACGCACCCTCTCCAGTGCAAAACTTATCCTCAATGGCCGACCCAGTAATCCCTGTAACAAAGATTTATTACTTAACAACAACATTCATAGTGATAGCAAAACAAACCCGCTTCCTTTTTACCTTTCCATCCATGGCGTGTTTTGCAGATAGAGCATCGTCTTTGTCAGCAAAATCAACAAAACCAAATCCTCTTGATCTCCCACTTTCTTTGTCGTACGCAATCCTAACTGAAAAACACACACACACATATATATATTACACATCAAAGACATTAAGTGGTAACTAAAGCTCTACATTGTCAGGATATGAATTTTCCAAGTGAGAGCACTTGAAGCTTTAACAAAACAATTAAGAAACTAAAACATCCTACAAAAGACCAGATAATGTCCAAGCCAAATACTCATTCAGACATTTCATCGAACACCTGGAGGACTTTAAAGATTAACAACCAAAACACTTACCTTCTTCCACCTCTCCGAAGGAAGAGAAAGCGTCTTTGAGACAGTGTTCATCCACAGAGTAAGATAATCCTGCATACATTACGGGTATATCAAAATCTTCATGTTATCATGTAAATAAATGTATATACTTTTATAACTCATTCAAACCTCCAATGAACAGCTTGGAACTAGGGGAAGCAGAAGAAGAGGAGCAAAAACGAGGAAGACAATGTAAAGTAGAAGCAACCGAGTGTTGAGGTACCGCTATAACTCGTCTCACAAGCATCTCAATACTATACCTCATGACCAAACTGATAAACTTATTTCTATAATATTGAGTACCCTTTTTGTTTTTGTTTTTGTTTTTGTTTTTGTTGTGTTGTTTCTCTAATTCAAGACGACTTTAGATTGTGTTGTTTGGCTTTCGGCTTCTTGTTGAGCTTACCACCACCATCTCAGTACGAGTACCATTTCTCCATTAATTTGCATCTGATGGCCTTCAGATCTGGTTCGGGCTTAATAACCGACCTTTATATCTGGGCCTCCAATGTATGAATCAATTACTGGGCCCTGTATGTCTCGTATTGGACCTTCTTTATGGATCCTTATCTTTACTTCTCTCGGGCTTCTTGGACCTTTTTTTTAAACTAGCTTCCTTTTATGAGCTTAATCTATGTTTTCATTGTTTTATCTCTAATATATAATATCTAGTGTTACGAAAGTGATATTGTTGCATCTAATATTCCTCGTAACACTTTTTGGTTACAACAGTTAAATCCGTTGAAAGAAAAAGAAAATGCAAGTGAGAAAGAAGAAGATAAAACAAGAGTATTTGAAAATTATTAATTGTAAACAAGGCCGCGTGGGCATATAAGGCATAGTGTTGGATACATCACTAAATGAAAAATGGGAGTATGACCCCACATAAACGTAATTATGTGATGGATGTCACATGCGTTCACTGCCAATAACATAAATAATTAGGAAATATTGCACATGCGTCTGATTTTCTTGCCCATATGTGTTAGATAATTCATTTAAACCCCTCAATTATTATTTGAACCAGCCAAAGCCAAGTATTGTCCACACCTTCTCTCACTTCATAAAATACACAATTACAGTTACGGCTAAGCAACATATCCGTAAATTTCGATTCGATTCGTTATCCGATTCAATTCATTATCCGTTTCGATTCAAACCGAAAAATTCGAATATCCGTAATTCTACAAAGCAAACCAAATACTAAAATGCAATATATGTAAAAAAACAAAAAAAAACACAAATACTAATATTTTCAGAAACAAATATTTGATCCGATATATGCATGTATAAACATATATTTAAAGAATTATATATATTATATTATATCTAAATTTTATAATTTTTTATTTCTTAGTTATTATTTTTTTCAAATCAAAGAAAATTTTATTTTTGTAATAAAATATTATTTGAGATTTTTTTTATTTTTAAATTTTTATTTTATTTTTGTGGATCGAATCGGATATCCGTTTAAAACTTAAATTTTTCGGATATTCAAAACACCGAATATGATTATTCCGACGAAACGGATCGAATCATGAATACTTTCAAATACTTGGATATTCGTTATGTGTCAGGCCCTTAGTACAGTTGCATCTGCCGAGAATCGCGTTAAGAAGAACAAAAAGTCCTATACATGTTACTTACATGATCTTTGTCAAACATTAACAAAAGTTTTTTTTGTTGTCCAAAGATTGGTATTCTATTCAAATGTGGAGAGTAGGAAAAGTTGTGAAGCAGGGCACAAGTGCCAATACGAAAATAATAGAGAGCATGAATCAAGGAGAAACTCTGTTTTGGCTCAGTGAGACATAATGCATCAATGGGGTCCATTCCCATTGACTCTTTCTACGTGATTTACTCTCTCTCCTCCCCAACTTGCTTTAAACCCTTTTCTTCTTCTTCTCACTTCTCTTTTATAAAGTTGCAGCATCTCGAGATAGTCTTCACTCTCTCACAAACCCTCACTGAAGCTCCTCACTCAACTCTTCTCTGAGTAAAAGTGAAAATGGCTGTGCCTAAAGCCATTGTTCTACCTCTCTTACTAGTCTTATGTGCTGCTGCTCTTGGAGCTCCTGCTTATGAAGGTAACATACCCTCTCTCTCTCTCTAAATTTGGAAGATGGGTCTACTCTGTTTAAGAACCTGAATCTACATTTGGTGTTTCTTGGAGTAGAAGTTTCCATCTTTGTATGTAGTAGATCTAAGCTTTTTCTGTTACTGTTTACTTCTTCAGGATTTCTTCGTAATGGCAACTTCGAGTTGTCACCAAAGAAGACCGACATGAAAAAAACAGTTCTACTCGGCAAAACCGCCTTGCCCGAATGGGTAACCACCGGTTTCGTCGAGTACATCGCCGGTGGTCCTCAACCGGGAGGCATGTACTTCCCTGTTGCTCACGGTGTCCACGCCGTGAGGCTCGGTAACGAAGCCAAGATCTCTCAGAAACTAAAAGTCAAGCCAGGCTCTCTCTACGCGCTCACGTTCGGTGCGTCGAGAACTTGCGCACAAGACGAGGTCCTTCGTGTCTCTGTGCCTCCTCAGTCCGGTGACTTGCCGCTTCAGACACTCTACAACAGCTTCGGTGGTGACGTGTACGCTTGGGCTTTCGTTGCCAAGACCTCTGTAGTTACGGTGACTTTCCATAACCCTGGAGTTCAAGAAGATCCTGCTTGTGGTCCTTTGTTGGATGCTGTCGCTATTAAAGAGCTTCTTCATCCAATGTACACCAAAGGGTACTATACCTCTTTGGTTTGGTTTGGTTCGGTCATTGGTTTTACCGGTTTACTTGGTTAACCTCTATTGTAGGACTTGTCTCATATTTACTTTAAATGCAGGGAACTTAGTGAAGAACGGTGGATTTGAAGAAGGTCCTCACCGTCTAGTGAATTCAACACAAGGAGTCCTTCTCCCACCTAAACAAGAAGATCTCACATCACCCTTACCCGGATGGATCATAGAGTCACTCAAGGCAGTTAAGTTCATAGACTCCAAGTACTTTAATGTCCCTTTTGGACAAGCCGCCATCGAGCTAGTTGCAGGGAAAGAAAGTGCCATTGCACAAGTCATTAGAACTTCACCAGGTCAAACCTACAGCCTCTCCTTTGCTGTTGGAGATGCTAAAAACGACTGCCATGGATCCATGATGGTTGAGGCTTTTGCAGCCAAAGATACACTGAAAGTGCCACACACTTCAGTTGGTGGAGGTCACTTTAAGATGGCAAGTTTCAAGTTCAAGGCGGTTGAGGCAAGAACTAGGATTACTTTCTTCAGTGGTTATTACCATACTAAGAAACTGGATATTGGATCTCTCTGTGGACCTGTCATTGATCAGATTGTGGTTTCTCGTGTCGCTTAGATTGATCGATTGTAAGCTTTGTGACCATTGTATCCTGTGCTCTTATTCTAGGCGTTAGCCTGCTCATGGACTTGGTTATTTGCTTTGTATGTCTTGCTCTGTTTGGAATTAAGTTATATTGTGATAAGAGAAGTTTTGAGTCAAATAAAGAGTAATAACCAAAAACTTGCTTATAATTCTGAAATTATTAGAAGTGCTACAAACCTTTAGCTATTGAATAAATTATCACTACACCAAAGTTTAAATTAAAGTGAAATTTTGTAATCACTCCTCCATAGAAGTGTAAAAAAGTTGAAGTAGTGGAAAAAATTAAAAAGAATTCCTAAAATAAAATTAAAATATTAAACCTGAGAAAGAAGATAGGAACCTTTAATCTTAGATAACAATTTAAAATTTCCCTTTTGTGTTTAGGAAAGATTTAAAACTTAGAAATGGTTAGCTGAGTTTTCAAATTTGATATTGTTCATAGCCTTTTCAACTTTGATATGATCGTATTACTACTAGTGCTAATCAAGTTCAGAACTAATAACAGTTTCTTTGTTGTTCTTTGGTAATCACCAAAGATAAGTTGGGACTTCTCTGAATCCTTTATGCGTGAATATGCAGAAACACATAAACGTTTATCCGAGACTGTTTAAGAGAACAAGATAAGAAACACAAGAGATAAAAGAAAAGAAAAACGAAAAAGATGCATATCTAAGTCCTAGGAAGATGAAGGGTCTCGACCGTATCGTCCACGCAAGAATTTCCACGGTCCGGTTCCAGTTGCTAACCTGCATAAATTCACAAAAAGTCAAAAGACTTGCTTCGTCTACTATAAATGGGGTTACGTACAAGTTAACTAAAGGCCCGATAAGGCCCAATTAAAATACCTGCCAATTCCTGTAATAGCGCGGAGACCCATATAGATCGTAAGAGCTATCCATATTCCTACAAAACCATTGAACTTCGCCATGTATATAACTGCTCCAATGCTTACTGCAGCAACTCCTACCTGATTTTATCATTAACCAAGAAAAACACATCAAAACGTAAGAAAATAAGCGAAAATGAGTAAAGAAATAAACATTTCGCAGTATATAACAAAAAAAAAATATACTGATTATTAATGAAAATAGTGTGTACCATGGAGTATGCAGTGTAAGCAAAATCAGATGCTCCAAAATTGACTCCGTCCAATACAAAAGTGAGTGAGTTTATTGGCTGTGTCGCTGCTACAAACTGATTTATACCCACCAAAAGTAACATAACCTCTTATTATATAGCCATTAATTACCAGGGTTAATCCGTTTTAATTACAGTAGTATTTTTATTCAGCCTCGTCGAGTATGATATCATTGTGGATCTGTTTCAATAGTATTTAATGGTAATATAAGTACCGGTATTCCAATGGCTATGATATGAAGAACGGCAGGATCCTTGGAGAATACCCCGGAACCAAAGTATAGACCCACTCCAACCAAAACGGACAGTCCAAGTCCTAACACAAAACTCATCTGCATATCAAATTGATTTGTTTTATTTACAGTTTTTTTTAAAAAAGATTGAGAATAACAATTGGTATCGTTCTAAAACTATAAATATAAGAAGGAAAATGATATATATATATTTAACCTGTATAACACGTGATGCAGCAGCAGTCACTTTGTTGTAGTCCTTTTCGGCAAAATAACAAGCCAGAATGGCCTGCAAAAGAATTAAATTATACAAATTATTTCTATCAAACCATATTATATACACTATGCAAAGCATGATCGATAAATTAAATAATAGTTGATTATACCTGACCAGCAACGGCAAGACCATCGGCGAGCATAGAAGACGTTAACCAGACTTGTAAACAGATCTGAAATGCAGCCATTGGTGTTGTTCCTAGCCGAGCCGCCATTGCTGCTGCTAAGGTCTGACAAAACGTCACAGCTATGGTCCTTGCCAACATTAATCCCCCTTTCATTTTTGTGTCAACAAACTTGTTAGATATCCACATACCACATTCATGTTTGTTTTTTTTTCATACCCATTTTGTAGATAAAATACTTTCCATCACTACTTCAAATAAATAAATAAAAAGTAAAACCATATACGGCCCTATGAACTTGAATATTTTATGTTTCAGAGCATAATTGAAATTTTGATAAACAAACAAAATCATGTTTCACGTTACTTTAGAAAAAGGTGTTTTGTTTTAGTATAATAAGCTTTTACTTTGATCATTGCAAGAAAAACAAGTTTATCAAATGTGTCCCTACCATTTCTAATAAACTTTCCGAACTGCAGGTCTCCAAATTTTGGTGGCATCAAATTAACTTCCTTAGCGAGGCGGATGAACAATATGAGAAGCATGAAGTACCTTCACACAAACCAAACAAATTAGTTTTACTTTTATTCGTTTAGACCGGAAATCTTGAAATCTAGACTAATTTGTTAAGTTTCCTAAATTTTCAAATTAAAATCAATCGCAGATAAGTGTACTAACCTAAATAATTTATATATTATTCATGTCTCATCTCCAATGTGTGAATTTTTATATTCACACACTCTTTAATCTTTAGGGATTAAAGTTCATAGTCCTCTATATAATCCTAATATAATTCTCACAGAAACATGTATGAGAGCCTAGAAGGACTCGATTAAAGCAAGTTTTGAGTTTACTAGTTTCACTTTCATATTTGCATGTGTGAAAAAAAAAGAAGTGAGAGCTTTCTCATACTGAGAAATAACATGGGCAATGGCGGCACCGCTAACGCCAAGACGAAGCACAAAGATGAAAATAGGGTCGAGAATGATATTGAGACCATCTGATGCGACTGTTTCACGTATCAATACGAGATATGTAAATATTAGACTCAAGATATGGTAAAATATGTTATAATTAATAAGAAAGGTTATATAAAGATGATAACTAACCAGTAGCATAGAGAGGAGTTTTGGTGTCCTTGAAGCCACGAAAGATGCCTTGCATAGAAAGCGAGAGAAGCAATGCAGGAGCACCTAATGATCGTATGATCAAGTACTTGCGTGCTGGTGATAACACTGCCGAACTCTGATCATCGGTAAGTCAACACTCAAATGAGTCAAAACATTTTGGCCTATCCAATAATATTTGCACGTCTTTTAATTTATATATAATTTTAATTTTAATACCGGTTTAACTCCCATGATGCCTATTAGAAACTTCGAGCTGAAAATCAAGACAATAGCTTGCACAAGGCCTAGGGTTAACCCTATGATCATGGCCGTTGATGCCGATTTGATAGTCTTCTTTCCTTTCTTTTTTGTTTTGTTTCCGTTGTTTGACTTTTTATCCGAAGTAATCAGTTTCACATCATCTAAACAGAACAAGATTGGTTCGTTACTTCATTACTTTTTTTTTTGTAAACATTGTTTAGTTATTTTTTTTTCAAAAAATATTTAGCCAAGTGTAAACTTAAATTACAAAAGACGTGTAAACATAAACGCTAAGCTCAAACTGGAAAGCTAATAATCCGTTTGCATTAATTCGACGTTTATGACTCCAAAAAATGTTTTATTCACCTGTTTCTTAAAAAAAAAGTCATTTAAAAATTTTAGTTTTGTTTCATAAAGCGTCACTTTACATTTTAATGCAAATTTATAACAATATTTCAGTTTTAACCACAATAATCTAGTGTATTGATTGGAGAGATTTTTTGTTAATATATTAATGATTGACAAGAATGAATTTTTAATAATTCTCTTAATTTATGTGAAAACATTTAAAGTGACTCTTTTTATGAAACATAAGGAGTAATGTTAATGACTAGGTTATATCAGAAAACTGAATAAAATGAATCAAACTTTTTTTCAAAAAAAAAAAAACGAAAAGCAAATGCAAATTAATGGGAATAATTAACCTGGCGTTTGCTGCGGCTGGTTTTTGTTGTTACTTGTGGTTGACGCAGAAACGCCTTTTTCCAAGGAATCTTGAACAGCTAAAGTATTTGCATGAACAAGATTGGCTTTGTTTGCTTCTTCTTCTTCTTCTTTCATTTTTTCCATTGTGTCTTCCTCAGCGACAAAGGAAGTTGTGACGCTCACGATTGGGAATATAGTGATTCTAGAAGCTTGTTGGAATATCGCAATGGATACTCCAACCGCTGCTAGCTCAACCGCTCCTAAACGTCCAATAAAAGCGGTGTCAATAAGAGAGGCTACTGGATCAGAAGCTAAAGCCAAAGCCGCAGGAAACGCCATGCTTAGTATCTCTCGCCCAATCGCATCCATACTGAATACATGGCTGCAATTTCAAATAAATATAAACGTTATATGCTTCACTCCCTTTTTTTTTATCTTTAGTATTAGTCTTCATCCATGTCATGTCATATAAACACACACTTACGTTATATCTTTGAAAATAACAAGAAATGGGATCGGCCTGATCACGCTGGCTGGAACGGAAGTAAGATCACCAGCTTCTGTCATGGATCGGTCTTCTCCTTGGAGACTGTCTCAGTGTTAATTTGTCGTGTCTGTAAATGTCGTAAGTGTTTTCAAAGAAACGAATAAGCAAAGGGAGCGTTCATATTAGCGACTATGTACAAATAAATCTATATGTATTTGTAGATACTTAAGATCAACCCAATTATGGGTTCTAGTTCGGAGAATTTTCAAAATATATATAAATATATATATGTATATATTAATATTAGTATTTAATTGTGAGGTTTTTAATTTGACGGGAAATCTAATTCAAAAACTTTTGGGTTAGGTTTTTTATAAATTTAAAAATCACACAACTAAATATTAATATAAATATATATATATATACAAATATATGTATTTTGAGAACTTCAGAGCTAGAATCACGCATTACTTTAGTAAGTAATTTGAAAAATGTGTGATTTCTTCCTTCTATATTTGTTGAAAACTCAAATAAAGGTCTCCTCTAAACTGTGGAAACCAGTAATATGGATTTTTACTGAATGGAAATAGATATGAAAATCGTATTAACAATTCTTATAGATTTTTTTTGGACTGCGGAGTGCCCTTCTTGATTATTTTTTATCTAAAGTTTTCTTACATGATCCTCCTCATGAGCACCAAATATGGTACTGAAGCTGACTGTGAAATCCCATCTTTTTCTTTCGTTGAAAGTTTCTTACATGTATTCGTCCTAGTGGGAAGCAGTTTTTATTTCTATTTAGATATTCATTTAATTTTTGATATCTTCCACTAAAAAAAGTGAAATCATTTTCCATATCTGAAATTCCCTAGTTGCCAAAACTGTTACTTTAAGGTATGTTTATCCTATATCTTTTAGGTCGGGGATTCTTAACTTATAATTTCTTTTTTTTTTTACATTTTTCGCTAAGAGACGTCTCTTAGGTCTCTTATTTAAGAGACGATTGTTAAGTTTTCTTAGTTAAAAGTTAAGAAACGTCTCTTAGAAAATCTAAGAACCGCATGTTAAGAGATATGCAATAAAGATGCCCTTATCATTTAAATAGATTTAATTATTTGGCAGCTTATTTTTCGACAGTTAAAAACTTATAAGTGTTTTTTTCTTTCTTCTTATAAGTGTTTTTTTAGTACTACTATTAGTTAAAGGAAGTTGATAGTTGGAGGGGAAAAACTTAAAAGATGACAACACAAACCAACACTACAGGTGATTTTGTATTTGTATATAGTGCGTTTTGTGTGTGTAATTGTTCCGTAACATAAGGCAATCTTTCTCAAAGCATTCACGTCTACTTCATTACCAACATTACCATTTTCCCTCATTCATTTTCCCAAAGCATACACGTCTATGTTGTCAATTTATCAGCTAGTAAAAAAAACCTAAAATCATATACTCCATATTAGAAACGAAGCAATTAGATATTGACCCACTATTAACCAGGCATCTTAACATTTTACCAAAAGAAAAAAAAACTACTCCCTCTGTTTCTAAATAATGTATATTCTAGCATTTTTCTTTGTTTCTAAAAGATCAATATTTTCAATTTTCTATGTATTTTTATTAATGATTTTTAAGTTTCCAAGAAATATTAATTGGCAATTTTTGATTTATTGAATTGTTATTGGTTAAATTTTATGAAAAATTGTTATATTTTAACAAATTAGCACATTAATTGTTAAATATTAATTTTTTTTTAATATGTGTGAAAAAATTAAAGTATGGATTATTTAGAAACAGAGGGAGTATTAACTAGACGTGTTAATTTATGCGTTAGCACAGCTGCACACTGTATATATAGTCTTTCTCACAATCATAACAATACTCTATAGACACATGAAAATGCCCTTTCTATGTTGAGGTATATACACTTTTTTGGATAGCGAACATAAATGCTATACTAAAGCAATGAAAGAACTTAGCTATGAGATATATGAAGAAAAATTATATACTGCCTTTAGTCAAAAAAATAAAAAATAAATTATATTTACCTGAATGTAGTCAACGCTTAATCACGTGAACCTGAGATGAGTTGTGATACAAATGAGTGTTTGAGAGAGTTTAAACTGGATAATCAATAGGCGTTGTGACAGTAGTAGACTAGTAGTACTTGGCTCAAATTTAATAAGTGTGTGCTAACCCTTGGCTCCAATTTATACACAAATTCCATTAAAATCATTTCTTTCATTTTCGTCCACATATTCTTTAAATTTTGCTTTATCTATAAAGTAATGCACATTCTACTTTATTTTACTTTAGGTATATTAATTTTTGTTCAACGTTGTGTAACTCAGCTGTGGAAATTATCGTACTTGTAAAAACATATGCTACGTATATAACACATAACACATCAATATTCTCAGTTCCTACAAGATACTGAAACTTTATATAATATGTTTGTAATACATATGCATGCAAGTTTTCGGAATTGCATGCATTTCTCTTATTACAATGATACAATACAATACCAGTCATCGTCGGTTAAGATAAAGATAAACCGACGGCATGATCAATTATCATAGGAAGTAACACCAAACCGAATCGAAACACATATATAGGAACCTTTATATAATATGTTTGTAATACATATGAGTGGTTCGAAGCATCTTTGCTTTACCCGTATCAAATAAAAACAATTCTGACTCTGGATTAGTGGATCATATAAATTAGTAAATCATTTAAGCGGTCGTTGAGTCACTAATTGATTATTGATTAACAATCAACAATTCGTAAACTATGGCAAACATTCTGGCCAAGAGAAGTGGAGTATGAATAGAAGTATTCGATATGCGTCTGAAACAAATCAGTTTATATAGCAAAAGTTGGCTACGTAGGATTCCCAATTAAGATGCAATCATGCAACTATCATTATTAATTAGTTTAATTAACATTCGTTTGTCTTTACTTTCTCATTAGTTAATACTTTTTTGGAACAAACATTTGTTTACTTAATACAGTTTTATATATACATGTAAATATATTTTTCTTGTTATGCGCCTTCACCTTACTTATTAATATTTTTTTCAATCACGATACCCATTCAACTACATTTGATAACCTCACGTTTCTTATCATCTACTTTAATGACTTATCCTATGTTTAATATTATTATACTATCTTAATATGCGTTGATCATATGGTTCATATCTTAAACTATTCGCAGATGGAATGCAAAATGATTCGTGGATGAAAATATTAGGTTATTTTATTAACTTCTTTTTGAAATTTTAGTCATGTAATGCGCACTTTAAATTCAAAAGATATAATTATTTGACAACACACAATACTTTCTATAAAGATAACATGAAAAGGTAGAAATGTACATGCCTTAAATATTTCATAGAAAAACACTTGACGTCTCTCCGAAATTATATGATCACAAAGACATCAACACTCCAGAATGACACCATTATGTCTACACTCCCAATGGCACGAACAACTATTTATATATTTTCTGGTTGCTTTATTAGTATCTTTTTATATATTAAATATCAACTTTAATGTAATACGGTATTGACATTCATTGGCTACTAAGAGAAGAGGGGCAGCATTAGCATATACGATTAAGTATACCAAGTTAATCTGTAATAGTCACATCTTCCATATAAATTAAATTAATATTAACCAGTCTGATGTATTCATAGATATGGAGAACGGAGCCAATCAGGTGGGAGACATTTGTGCTCTTAATTAGAGCAAATTTATTGCAAATCTCTTAACATTGAGTTATTAGCTTTTCTAAGAGACATTTTTTAACTTTTAATTAAGAAAACTTAAGAACCGTTTTTTAAATAAAAGACCTAAGAGACTATCTCTTAGCGGAAAAATGTAAAAAAAAATGGTGAAATTATAAGTTAAAAACTCTACCCTAACAGACCCGGATAAACATGCCCTTATCCACCCAAGTGAGTTTATAGCAGTAGATCAATTGATTTGTTGGGAACTAAACTAGAAATATTGGTAAACGTTTATTTATTTATTTTAATTTGATATTCGTTCTGTATATATATTCACCATCACGACTTGATAAGCTGTAGATATTTAGCTGATCATAAAATAAGCACAAGAAAAATTCCATTGCAAGTTCATCATGGCAGCTCATTTGCATGATGAGAAGAATCTCTGATAGATTAAGCCACCAATCTACATTTTTCTCTTACCACTGTAGCTTGGCTGAGTCTCCCAATGTTTGAAAGAAACAATAAACATTCCACATTGTGATGGTACTTAGGGTTTATGATATTCCAGACAACTCGAAAGTCAGAGATTAGGTTCATCCTTAGAATTAGAGGCAACCCAGCTTTCGATTGAAGCATATCCGCCATCTCTCTTCCTGCCCCATACATTGCATGGTTCTTTGTTCCTATGTATAGCTGAAACGTTGTTGACTCATGGCTTGACGCATACATTCTAGTTCCCTAGTTGAAGAAACACTAATCAACGAGTGGATTCATAGATGGAGGATTATGTTTCTAGGATTATATTAAAGACTTACTTCCATCTTTGCAAAGTTGAGGGGGCCAAAGAAGAATTTGATAGATGGGGGATGAATGTGAAGGCCAAATACATTAGACTTGTTATCCACTATGAGATTGGTAGTGCAGTTGCAAGTGAGTAACATAGTCGTCACTCCATGTGAATCCACACCTTCTTGTAATATGAACTGACTGATCCTTCCAACCTGTGAAATTACATGCATTTTAGGTAAGAGTATACAAATATAGCTCTATTATGGTCAAAAGCATTTTTTGAGAAATAAAATTTTCATGCTTCATGTTTTTGGGAGATCTAGAACCAAAACTCATACTAATCATCAGATCCTATGTAAGGATCATGTATTCTTGCCATTTTAAATTATTCACAATGATTGAGACCGCAGGAGAAAAAAAAATAGTTCTCAAATTACATGAATGCTTATTTCGACTACATGACCACCATGATGAGTTTGCTTTATAATAAAAAAAGCTGGTACTAGGAAATTAAGAGAATGTGCATATTACTCGAAGAGAAACGTTAGGGTGAGGAGGCTGAGTAGCAATGTAGAAGACAAGCAATGCCACTCCAAAGCTAAACAAAAACCTCCACAGTATTTGTAGCACAATCCACCAACCCGACTTGGGGCTACTCAATGGCATCAACATCTTCTCATCATCATCCTCAAACACACATTTGTTTTCAGAGTATTTCAAGAAACTTGAGTGCTCAGGGGAGTCATTGAGACGAACCAAGACCAATGGCACTGAGTCATATTGGCATGGGGATTGATATTCGGATTCCGGGTCGTGGGAAACCGATGAAGGGCTTTGGACGAAGTAGTTTGAGTAATGTTCTTCCTCTCTTCTCTCCATTAATAACCTAAGTTCCCTTATGATTTTTTTTTTTTTTTGGGATTGGTTTTGTGAGTGTGTGACGATAGAAAATTATTTGATCGATTGGTTCATATATATATTTACAAGAGAAATGTGCATATGAATCATATGATTGATGTTTTTCTCTAAATTGTATTTCACTGATGTAGAGTAAATTAAGCATCAATTATGGCGTTTTTAATGATATGGTGGAGAAAACTATAATTACTCAAGTCATGATTTGGGTTTGTTGTTTTTGTAATCAAATACTCTTCACGCTTAAGTTTAAATACATAGGTGATAATTACTTAACCAATCATTCTACCTAGCCAACTATATAATTAGTTTTTTTTTGTAGTACTTTACATTATACGTAACGTAATTATACAAAAGTATTTGTTTATTAAATTTATCTTACGAAACTTCTTCTTATCGTTAGTTTTGTTTCAGTTTTTTTTATGGCAAGAAATTATTCATCAATTATAAGGAACGAATTTCTTGAAACTCATAAAATTAGATCAAAATCCGACTCGACCAGACCAAACAATCAAACATAATGTTTCCCGGAGAAATTACAATTCTACCACAAATTTGATAGCATTTGTAAATTTATTTTTAATAAATATAATTTTTAAAAATACTTTTAAATTATGATGAAAATAAAGTAAATTATGTTTTCTAAAGATTTATAAAATACTTAGAAACTCAACTCCATTTTTTCAACACTAAACCCAAAATAATAACCACTAAAATATAAATTCAAATATTAATATATATTTAACTGAATGTATTTTTGCAAATTAATACTTGTTATTATTAGCCATTTGTCATGTTTCTTTTGGGCTTAGAGCTTCTATTGGCCCATGAAGTCATTTCAATACGAAGTACACCTCAGGTCCAACTCATAATCCAACATTTATGATACATATATTTGTTTTCACTATGATAAAGACATAAATGAAGCCGAAACACATTTTGTTTTCTTCAAGTATACGTTTATTTTATTTTGTACAAAATAGATATCTTTAATTTTCTACGTAATATCTCTTTTTCCAACTTAACCATACCAATAAAGCCAAATCAAGTGATAAGTTGTTGTAACTTTGATGAAAATAGATATAATCCTTTCTTATTACGAACCGTGTTTTACACATCAAACTCGGATTTGTACCAAAAAAGAAAGAAAAAAAGAGAAAACTATACAAATAAACCAAACTAATCAACTCATTGCGTGGACCATCATTATTTAAGTACTTCCGCAGCAGATAAAGTCTCAATGTACCTTCCTATTCACATTTCACGTACTAGCCATGCATGGTGACTAGTTCCTTGTCCTATAGATATTTGCATATATCTCTTGCTTCCAAGAACAATCTTATTGTGAATAATAGACATTGTGATGAGAAACTAGAAGGATAAAAAGAGAATAGACCAAATTTTATGGAAAGAAGGAAAAAAGATTATTCTTAGAATAGAGATGACCATCTTCAAAATGAGCTCTGTAGTATGGAAGTATGGTAACCGGTTCTTGAAGATGCATATACTGTCACTGAATTATAAAAAAAAGATATGTATAGAAGAATGAATGAGGAGGAAGGAGTAAAAAGAAGATAGTTGTCATTCAACATGGAAATCAAGGAAGGGAAAAGAAGAGTTGTTATCAATGAGACCATCCAAATCCCAATCTCCAATTTTAGGGTTTTCTAATTCCCAAGAAGTATTCTCCATCACCAACATGTTCCCCACTTTGAAGCTTTCTGAATGACACATACTTTTGCTACTGAAGCAAGGATCAAGGGCTTCTAAGTTTAGGTTGTTGCTTGTGGTACAAGAAATGGCATTGGTATTCTCTGACGGGGGAAGAAACCATTCACTTTCTACTGATGCTCTATTGCTGATCGGATCAAGAGTTGCATTTCCATAATCTCCTAAACCGTTAACGTTGTTCCCTGTGTTTCCCATTTGTTGGTATCGGTTATGAACCGGTACTGATATCAATGAATCTGGCTGGTTTGATCCCACACCACTAACCACGGGTGGAAAACTGAATGAAGAAGAGTCCATGAGTATGGAGTTCCCCAATACCATCATGTCATCTTGATAACGATAGCTATCCATCATTGGATTTGAGTTGGCTCCCATGTCCACATGTTGATCTGTTGGGTCCAAAGAGTTACTATTACTATTGTTAGGTGATGAACCTGAAGATGTATTGTTGTTGTTGTTGTTCTTAAGCCTCTTCTTCAATGTCGAGTTCCAAAAGTTTTTGATCTCGTTGTCTGTCCTTCCTGGAAGCCGAGTAGCTATTTGAGACCACCTAATTACCAACAAATAAGAGAATCATTCTACCGCTAAACTGTTACAAACTTTGAAAGTGTTTACATGTGAAATGATATGAAGATATAGAGTTACTTGTTCCAAATATGTGAATAAAAATAAGACTCATTCTAAAGGCTTGGTTGCTCTAAAATCTATCTTAGGTGTTTGCATTTACGTTTACATTTTGAAAAAATTACCTGTTACCAAGAATGGAATGCAAATGGAAGATGAGATCTTCTTCTTGAGGAGAGAAGGAACCACGTTTAAGATCAGGCCTCAAGTAATTGATCCAACGAAGGCGACAACTTTTGCCACAACGTAAGAGACCAGCATTCCTAGCAATGTCACTCCAACATCCTTGTCCATTGGTCAACATATACCTTATGAGCCTCTCGTCTTCATCAGGAGACCAAAGTCCCTTTCTTAGCTTCGGTTTGTTGTTATTACCACCACATGCATGATTTGGCTTGTTCTTGTCTCTGGTCATAGTACTTTCCTTATTCCTCATCATCATTTGGACTTGTGGAGTCTTTATGAAGTAAGACTACACCAGAAAAATTATTTAGAGCGTGGAGAGATTGTAAGAAGGAAGGATGGGGAGGATGATATGATTTGTGGGGGATTGCTTTGAATGATATGAATATGTGTAATGGACATGAAAAGAAGAGAGAGAGAGAAGTGTTTGTTGAGATTGATGGGTAGAGTAGAGAGAGAGAGAGAGAGAGAGAGAGAGAGAGAGAGAGAGAGAGAGATAGGGATGTGAAGAAGAAGCAAGAGGTGCATAAAAAAAAGACATGTATTCGTTAAAAACATGATGATAGACTTGTGAGTGAAGAAAAATGCAACGAAAAAGACTGGTTAGAGTCAAAGACAAGAACAAGACCAACCTCTCTCTCACCCCCCACACCACACACGTACGTACGTGTGTTTGAAGCATCATATATATATAAGCTTACATGAGGTTTAGCTTACGAGTATTTATTTATTTATTTGATTAATATTGTTCTCTAACAATTTATTTCTTTCTAAACAACAACTAATAGCCAATTTTTAGTATAAAGTAATATTGTATTTGCCGACAAAAGACATGTTTATTTTGAAGCAACTTCCAGTTTACGACACAATCAACCAAATCTAATAAATAAAGAATATCTATAAGCGATTAAAGATCCTTCGACAAAAATATAGAACATGATAGGATATTATAGAATTGATAGACAAGAAAATATAATAGTATAAAAAAGCATAGCATATATATAAACAGAGGATATGAAATCAAAACGTAAGATAAATATATGTGCAAGGTGAATGAAAATTCTCTGTTCATTTAGATGAATTTTAGGGGATTTCACATAAATTTTAACGTGACATAAAAACCGTATAAAACCATCATCTTGAAAATAAAGATAATGTGCATCAAATAAACGTTTCTAAGAAAACAAAATCATGCCCCTACTCAACTGATAAAGATGGACCAAATCAAAGTGTTGATGAGACATTCATACTCTCCATATTAAAAGACATAATCATCTTGTAAATAAAGATAATGGGTGCAAGGTGAATGAACATTCTCTGTTCATTTAAATTAATTTTAGGGAAAATTCACATAAATTTCACGTGACATAAAAACCGTATAAAACCATCATCTTAAAAAATAAAAGATAATGTACATCCAATAAACGTTTGTAAGAAAACAAAATCAGGCCCTGCCCAACTGATAAAGGATAGACATAAGATCAAATGTTGATGAGAGCATAGAATATACATTCATACTACATCTTAATTCTTAAAGCACACAACCATCCTGCATCACATTCCGAGGCTAACTAAATTCCATTCTCTACCCTTGTTCTGTTATAAATGGCAGACAAATCTAATTCTCTTATAACAAGCAAATCACAAGCAATTATAGTGACAAGATAAAGATGATACGTCTATCTAAAACTGACAAATGCACAAGCATAGGAGAAAAATAAACATATAGAATGACATAAAACCATGTGTCGGAAAATTCTAGTTAGTAAACATAAACAAAAGATTTACAAATTATACTTTCTCCGTTTTTTATTAGATGATGTTTCACAAAAATACATAAAGATTAAGAATTTTACAATTTTTTTTTTTTAAAAAATTTAAATATATAATTTTAAAATCATTTAACCAATTATAAAAAAAACTGTAAAATGCAATTGGTTGCAAAATTTCCAATAAGTATAACAATAACTTTTAAACTTGAAAATATTATATATTTTAAAATAACATAAACCTTTTAAAATATAATAAAATATAATGTAACTGAATGACTATGTTACATTATAAACTGATCATTCCAATAGTCTCTCTGTCGCACATGAAACCATTTGGGCCTTATAATCTGTAAATGGGCTCAGGCCCTCTCTATTGGGCTTTTAGTTAATCACACTTTAATATTTTCTCAACTCCCTTTGGGTTTGTAACTTTGAACTCGTAGTTTCTCTTTTGAGGGACTGAGGTAATGCTCCCCCATTGCTCAATGGACTTTGTTCAACGGCTTCTTATTGTGCTCCGCACGTCGCCACGAACACCTTTTTGGTGTCCCTGTTAAAACAGACAGTTGGTAATAGCCATTAGTGCCAGAGTTTTTGGTTTGAGAAACAGCTATGGCTTCCTACAATCATTACACAGCCATGGCCTTTTTCACCACAATGACGCTCTCCTCTGCCTTCACCGCCTCCGCACAGTACGATTCAGAGTCGTCTACACAGACAGGAGAAGCCTCCTGTTTCCAAGGAATGTCTATACTCATGATCATCTCTTCTCTCATCCTTTCTGGTTTTGCCATTTTCAGATGGTAGACCCAACATGATATACATTTTCTTTGTATCCTAAATGTTCTTACGTGTATCTTTTACTTGAGTTGGTTATGATTTTATGAAAAGGCTTTATTTACATCATTTGCTAAGGTTAATATATATATATGCATCTCATACCATTTTTAACATGTCCCATCTTCCATCTACTTCCGTACAAACATTTTTAATATATAGACCTTCACACTCCCATCTTAAAGCAGACAAATTCGATTCAAATATGTTGAGAGATTGTTGAGCTCCTTTTGTAAATTGTGCAAAGCACAGAGCTTGTAGAGTTCCCAGATTCACCCACTAAAGGCAGAAGAGCCTTATCTAAACCAATATCTACCTACTGTAAAGAACACCATAAAGAATAAACCTTTCTTCTTAGGCATCAAAAAGGAAGAAAGGCAACCTACCACCTAGCTCAAAAATTTTCAATTTCCATAGAAACAGAGAATAATATCCATGTGACACACGAAACCCATTAGGCTTTATAAACTCTCACTGGGCTTCTATTGGGCCTTTCTTATGTTACAGTTTAGTTTTTCACCTCCCCCTTTGGATGGGTTCAAACTCTGCTTTTCACCAAACCAAACTCTTTGATTTCAAGAACTCTCTTAACATTTATCAAGTGATCACCTCAACTCCTCTTATCTTGTTGAAGTCCTCCAACTTATCAGGAGCATTGGGAGATCTCAACTAGAAAATCTTATCCCATATATTTTTTATTAGAATATAAAAATATTTTCTGACATATTCTTGATACGAAGCATCTGCATAGATAAAAAAATTCTTTCATTAAAATATGATGAGAAATTCTCTTTAAAAAAACTCTTTAATATATATAACCTTAAACTATCTACCGATAACAGAATATTAAAATCTTTTAGCAAAAGTTAAAAAAAATAAAAAGACTTAAACAAACTTGAGAAACGCTTATTCCATTTGACACTTTCTAAATGGACAATATTTTCAACCTTAAAATTTAATTTCACTATAAATTACTCTTTCTAGATTTAAAAGATTGATGTTTTAGGATTTACACACATATTAATTTATTTGTTTCCTACTAAATATCTACTACTCATTTCTTCAAAATTTAATTTATATTTTAGTTTTTAAATAAAATACATTAATTAAAATTAGAACATCAATAATTTATATACAAATAAAAAAAAGCTGAAACATCAATCATTTGTATATAGAGAGGTTATTTTTTTTTTATATAGTAATTGCAAGAAGCTCTGATAAAAAGATAGTCTGACAATGATGCTCTTATTATGCTCTTCTATCGCTATTACCCAACACCTTCGTATTATGCTCCTCACGTCCGTCCACACGCCCCCCACGAACTTTTTTTTGTCCCTATAAAACAGACAAAAAAATGTTCATAGCCAAAAGCCTTAAGGCAAGTGACAGAGTTATTGTTTGAGAGAGGTAAAGATTCAGTAAAGTAAACAGTGATGGGTTCCACAAATCATTACACAGCGATGGTCTTTTTCGCCACAATGACGCTCTCTGCTGCCTTCACCGCCTCCCTACGTTACGATTCAGAGACTTCCACACCGACAGTCACAGAGACAGGAGAAGCCTCCTGTTTCCCAGGAGTGTCTATAGTCATGATCATCTCTTCTCTCTTCCTTTCTGGATTTGCCATTCTCGGATGGTAGACACTTAACAAGAAATACATTTTTTTCTTTGTATTCTATATGTTCTGAAGTTTTGCTGTCTCAAAAATATCAATAAAGGAAAACATCACTATACTCTCTTACTTGTAACCATGCGTTTGTTCAAAGTATCTTAATTCTTTTTACATATTGTGTAGCATGCATGTCCCCGTCTGCCATAGCACAAACATATTCATTTCTGATAGAATGTTACAGCTAAACTCACACACGTAAATAGTAGAGATTGAAAAGTAGTAATCATTAGTTTGAAGGTAAACAAGAAGAAGCAAAACACAAACCACAAGCATGGTAAAATAGATTCAAGTATAGTGTTACACGAGAGCTTCAGCTACTATATGAAATAAAAACACAGGAATATATACAGAACATAGAAACAGGAGACAAGACCATCACTCTTGCCTTTTACTGTACACATATAATTACACACAACAAATAAAGCAATCATTCTCTCTCTCACTCACACACACAGGCACACACCAAATCCTTTGAACCCAAATTCACAAACTCAGTTTGAAAGTGTTTTTTTTTTGACCCAATACAGTATCACACGAACTCACACCTCACGAGAAGCTTGACGGATTTGTACTTCTCCCCTTTGCGGTTATGTAAAGGAAACGCTCTTATTCCTTCCTTTAGCTCCCAAACCGGCAAGCATGTCTGTCCTCCAAAATCATCCTTCTCTGACATGTCATATTCATGCACTTCTAATCGCAGTAGAGCCAGCTCTGGAACCGTTAATGGGAACTCAAATACCTCATCCCAAGCTGGTACCCAGTTATCCTCCAACGTCTTTGTCTTCTTCATTATTGTATCTGCTGGAACTCCAGCTATCCCAACCTAAATTTTATATGATCTTGTCATTGGCAAAAACTAAGAGACTAAGAACAGGTTCTACTGCTAAGGGAATTAAATTTACCCTTGTGTAGAAGTCAGGAGGTGAATATTGATCGAAGTGGGTGTGGCGGAAATCAAAGTACCAGCCTTCTCCCATGTATATTGTTACCTAAGGACAAGGTAAATAATGAGTTCACCGACTTCCACTCGGATTTGCAATGGAAAATACCAAACAGAGACTCAGCTATCTCACCCTCAGTGTTGTTTTTACAGGTAGAGTAGCTTTTGGGTCAAAGATGTCACTGTCCGAGCCACCTTTCAGCAGAATATCAGGTTTCTTGATGTATCCACATCCGCCATTGGCTCTAAACATTCCTTGCATTAGCCACAATGATCTTCCATATCCCTGTACAAGGGAAAATCATAATAGACTTAGCTGAAAGGTTGATGTCCTGTAAAGTGATGGAGAATAGCTTCTCTCCATGATAATGATTTTTTACTACTCTGTGAAAAGAAGAAGGTGATATAGCAAAAGAGGAAACCTGCATATTGAAAGCCACCATTTGAGCACCGTGGCTCCAGCCAACCAACGGGTTGTAATTTGATGAAGTAACTCTAGTTCCTTTTGGGTAAATCCTCAGCAGGTTCCGCTGAGTAAACCTGTACCACACCATGATTAACAGGATTAATACGGAAATGACAAACTGCAACTGTTACTTTGAATAAGATAATCAAAATTACAAGACCATAATCCATGGGATTACCTCACAATCTGTTTGGCATATTTTTCTGCTGCCTTTTCAAGTTGTTCTTCGCTCAAGCTAAGGCGTCTTACCTTATCAGGATCAACCTTTAAGCACTCAGTAATTCCACCTTTTGGTTTCCCAGCATGAATTGCAATCAAATGTTTATATTGCGGTGGTGCATTCTTCTTGGACTTGTCTCCATCATCATCATCTTCGTCATCGTCCTCATCATCATCATCATTCTCACCTAAGTCATCCTGCAACACAAAAGAAAATTAACACCTTTTGTATATGGACACCAACAAGACTGAATGAAGATGATTTGTCTCCATACAAACCTTGTAACCACTTTTGTTCCTGTCAATAAAGCTCGGAACTTCTCTTCCCCAAACTTCTTCATCACCCAAGGATTTACCTTTCTGCACCGAGTCCTCATCTTTGCCTTCCTTGTACTCTTTTGGGGGTTTCGTTGAGATGATAATCCGCCTTTTTAAAGAGTTTGGCGATGGGAACTCCTTCAAAGATTCTCCCACAGGAGGAGTGAACAAGATTTCTCCAAATATCTGGGTAACCATCTAGAATACAGCAAAAACACCGCATCTCTAAATTCAATGTAGTAATCTACTAAAATAGAAAAGTAAAAATCTCAATAAAATGAGGCTACCTCAGCAACTTTAGACTGAAGTTCTGGAGTAAGATGATCTTCAAGAGTCACAACAACAGGATAGTCAGATACATCAAAGGCATGTGCTCTGATAGCTTTTAGACATTTGATTAACTCCACAGGTGCAGTGAGAGTCCTGTTAGAATGGCTCAGTCAGTGTACACAACCTTGACTTCACTATATCAAAATTTCAGTAAAACTATACCTTCCGTGAAGAACATCAATATCATTTTTGTTGGAGTTGGGCCATATATCCAATTCAATCACCCTGACACCTTTCTTCAAAGCATCAATAATAGGTACCTCACTGCAGTCACTACTCAGCTGGTTACCAGTCAAATAAGAATTGTGACCAGTGAAGATGAAGTAATGCGATATAGGAGCATCCATGTCTTGATGCACCTGTACATTAATACAATGAATTCATTAGAAAGATTTATCGAGAACCAATCTAAAAAATAAAAACCTAGCATAATATATATATATACAATACCATCTCTGAACCTGAAACTGTCTCAATTTTTAATAAACTGCATGGAATTTGTGTCAGGGTTCAGACAAGAGTTAAATGGCCCATGCCTAAAAAGAACATAGCTCCTACCACTTTCTGAAAATTAAATTACTTTCAAAATTTATTGAATTCGAGTGAAACACCCAACAAGATTATCATTCCAAAAATCTCGAATTTTTCAGACTTTGAATCAATCATAGATTAGAAAAAGAGAAAATTGAAAAAAAGACAGAGAGACAAGAGAGTTTACCACATGTCCAGCAAGTGGAGAGTTGCTGTCAGCAAAAAGGTACTTGAAGAAAGCATCAAGGTGGAGACCATTGCGATGAAGAAGAGAAGACGCCGCATTGATAATCGACTGGGCATCCTCTCTGGTGGCTTTACCTTGCTTCTGAACATCGATCAGAAACCTGTGGAGATGATCAACCGTCATGACCCCATTCTCCGAGTATTTCTCGAAAAGGGTCTTGATCTCACGCGGTGCCTCCGATGCCGTGTAACGAAACCTCCGGCGAAAGCAGAAGCACACTCTGTACGTTTGCTTCGACATGACGACAAGGAAGATCCTTTGGGTGTGGGAGGAGATGATGATTGGAGAAGAAGACGATGAAAGCAAGTCAGAATAATTTAGGGTTTGTTTTGTTTGTATTCAACCAAAAAATTATTTCTTTTTTGTGAATATTTAATGAAATCAATCAATACCTTCGCGGAGATCTGTCTCTTCCCTTGCGAATATACCCAAAGGCAAGTATCTATCTGTCTCCATGGCTGGCTGGCTATGAAGCTACAAAGGCTTTGGGCTTTGTTGGTTTTATTAGGCTTTACTTGGCCCATAATCAGCAGAGCCCATAAAACGAGTCGCCAGGGTTTCGCTGCGACGAAGGATCTCTCGCTGACAAAAGAAGCAACGAAAAGGTATTGGACCCATGAATAAGTAGAACTCTCATAAAACGTGTCTCTAGACTTTCGCTTCTTCGACTTTATTGGGCTTTTCTGGGCCCATAAATCAACAGAGCCCATAAAACGAGTCGCAAGGGTTTCGCTGCGACGAAGGATCTCTCGCTGACAAAAGAAGCAACGAAAAGGTTCGGCTTTATTGGGCCCATAAATAAGTAGAACTGTCATAAAACGTGTCTCTAGACTTTCGCTTCTTCGACTTTATTGGGCCTTATTGGGCTTTACTGGGCCCATGAAATAAGTTTTTAGGGTTTCTCTGCTTATAAAGTTGCAACTGAGCACGGGCTTAAAAAAAATCTGTAGCTAGCATCTCCGCCTCACTTTTCATCTGAAATCTAAAGACAAATCCGAGGAGAGGAGAGGGAGTGATCATCTGCGAAACCCAGGATGAGAGCTAAGGTAAGTATAGCGTCTTATGTTGATATGTATTCTAAGCTCAGTTTGGTACTTATAGGTTATTTATATTGTTTCTATTTTTGGGTTGTAATAGTGGAAGAAGAAGCGTATGAGGAGGTTGAAGAGGAAGAGACGAAAGATGAGACAGCGATCTAAGTAGTTTTCCCAAACCGACATTTTGTGAGAGAGTTTTGTTGGGTTTTTTTTAATCTGAATTTCAATGTTTTTCTTTTTGCTGGACCTAATAGATTCTATGTTTTCAGTCAGAACCATGTTTTTATTACATGATTGGTTCTCGTTTTTAATCTTTTATTTATCTACAATCTGAATCTAATTAGGGTTCAATGGTGTGATGCTATAGTTAGTGTATGCGTAGGATTGCGAGGTCGTCGAACATAAACAATAAGCTGGTAGATTATATCATCATCCGACTTCGAATCCCAATAAAAACAGAATTTTAGAGTTATTATTCAAACATATAAAACTCAACGACGGTGAGTGTGTGCGGTGTCTTAGTAGCCACCACCCATTGTTGGCATTCCAAATGTTGTCATTGGCATGGGAGGCATCCCTCCCAGTGGTTGTGGTGGTGCCGGTAAAGCAAGTTGCATCGGTGGTGCCGTTAAAGCAGGTGGCAACAGTTGGGCGTACATGTTCTGATTTTTATGAACAAAGAAACAAAACCAAAGTTAGTTTTGTTAAGGAAAGACACGAGATGATGTTTTAGTTCTTAGCTGTTTATGTTACCTGTTGAGACATGACTTCCTTCTCTTGCTGCTCTTTGGTCTTCACCTCTTTTTGTGCCTCCAGCTTGTCTTTGATTATCTCATCCACTTTGCCTGTGTACTCTCTCATTACCTGCAAAGAAAAAAGAAGAGGATTAGGTAAGTTCACCATTTTGGTTGTTATGGAGGAGAGCCTAGGGGATAAATTACCTGGAGAAGGTAAGGGAAGGCAAAGTCTATCATGTTGTTGATCCATGCAAGTTCTAGAGCAACGTCTGGTCTGATTAAATCATAACATACAAAGAGACATGAAGCAAAGCATTCCTTCTTCCCCTACCACAAGCATAACACAACACAAAAGTGATATTAATTTCATCTTCTTAAACCAATAGCTTTCCCAGTTTGCTTTCAGACAATTCCATACCTGTTCAATGAAGTAAACTAGTAGCTGTTCTGCAAGGTCATGGTCACCAGATTGTGAAGCAGTTTCTATACAGTCTTTGTACAAGTTATCTTTCTTTGACAACTCAATTGATTGCTTCCATTTACCAGCTTTCTTGTATATATAAGCACCCACACGTCTCATTTCAACAAGCTCGTGTTTCTCTATCTGTTCATTCACACCATTCATATGAAAGATATAACATGTTTAGTTGAGATATAAAAGGTCTAGTAGGTAGATATAGAGTAGTCGTCTACCTTCTGAGCGAGGCCTATCTGGTCAAAGCTGTCATGTAAATCAATAGACTCACGCAACCTTTCATAGTCTTCTTCTTCCACGTATATCCCATTCAGAGCTTCATTAACAGCAGTGACATTATTGCTCTGGACTGCAACCATGTATGGCTTGACAAGACGCAACTGACCAGCCTGAGACCAGAAGAAAAGTAAGACAACCTTGTCTTGTTTCTAGGAGAAAAAAATAATCATAAGGTCAGTTTCTAACCTTCCGCATAATGTCAACAACACGTGCGTGATCCAACCGCAAAGCAAGCACGTTGAGAAGATCATTGATCATATCCGGATGCTCCTGTAAGTAAAAGTGCACAGCCTTGTAGTACAGCTCAACATTTGCAACCTTGCCAACAATGTCTTTGAACTGCATGTGCTCCCATGCTTCAGGAGAATGGTTCATGACAGTGGTCGCAGCATTATCAAACTCATCATATTGAATGTAGAGATAGGTAAGTTCCTGCCAGTGCTGTTGTTCATCACATGCCCGTATAAGCTTAGGAATATTGAGGCGAGTGGAGAATAACTTGATGTGTTCGATAAGTTTCTCATAACGATATCTAGCATAGAGTACACCCAACTCAGTGAAGATACCCATGTGAGCACGTTCTAGCCCAAGTCCACTCTCCATAAGTGAGATTAGTTCATTGAAGTAACCTTTGTTCTGGTAATACTCGCTGACTTCTTCTAGGTTATCCACCTATCAACCACCAAAAGATGATGAGATACGTTTTGTGGTATTAATAATAATAATATCATACATTAAGATCAGATTCTTATTCACCTGAATGATGATGTTAAGGCCACAGATCTGTGCCAACCTGAACTTCTCTGCATCAACACAAGCAAAACACACTTCCTTCCATGTCTTTGCACTGTTTGCTTTCCTTGCAGCATCAACAGCACCTTGGAACTGTTGCACCTTCACAAGCGTGACAGCTAGCTTTCCCCAGTTTGATACAAACGCATAGATTACTTTTGCAGCTTCATACATAGCTTCATCATATAGACGATCACCAACGTTTTGTAAGTTAGCAACGTTTGGCATCAGAATGAACTCTTCAACCTCACTTAACCTATCAATCTTTGCATATGCATAGATGAGCTCATTATCAACCTTTGGTTCCTTCACCTTCTGTCTAACCATCAAAAGGTATCTGACCAAGTCATCGTAGACATTAGCATCTTCATTAGCACGTATGACCTCCAAGAAATGAGTAGCGTCCTCAGCACGGATAAAAGACTCAATTGCATCGCTGACTAGTCCTTCCCTGAGTTGAGCCTTTGCAACTTGGCTCCAAACACAATCTTCTTCAACCCTGGAAGCAAACTCAACAGCACGCTCAATGCTTTTGATGTTATCCAGCAACACCTTAACAGCTTCAACATTTAAGTTAAACTTCTTAAAAATAGCAAATGCTTCCTCAAATAGTTGAGCTTCTACCGCCATTTCTCCAACAACAGGTCCATCAAAGTTCTCAAGCCTGTTAACATAATCCATAACTCTAGATGTATCTGCCTTAACAGCTGTAAGTATCAGCAGATTCTGCAGATTGATATTCCCACTGAAGTCAGAGTTTTGAAGCACTATCTTTTCAAGAAGCTCAATAAGCTCATGAGGCAGATCAGCAGTCATGAATGCTTTAACAGCAGAGGAAACTTGCTCTGGGCTCTTGCTTTCAGGTAATGCAGTAGACACAACTTGGTCAATAAGTTGTCTTCTGTAATCATTGTTTTCATCAAGAACCATATCCCAGAGATCACAGTCCATCCTCTCCACTACATACCTTGCTTGTAACTTGAACAAAGAGTTTTTGTTGGTGACATTGATGAGTTCCTCATCACATTGTCCTCTTCTGTAGGACATAGCAGCCAGTGTAGGATCACGTTTCTCGCAGTACTTACCAACAACACGTGAGTCATAGTAATGGTTTGTGGTCAGGAAACGCTCAGGGTTGTTGTTACTGTCAATGATGATTTTACCCAAGGCATTATGGACATGCACATCTTGGCTTCCCTCGGTTACTAGATGCTCCAAGAACTGGGTGAGGAGACGTAGTCGGTTCCTGAAAAAAAAAGCAGAAACATATTAGAGCTTTCAAGAATGAACAGAGAGAATGAGAGTAAAAAAGATTCACCTCTTCTCGCATTCCTCAACAAGATGTTCAACAGGCAGCAGTGAACGCACAGAGATGATGAGACCTTTTATGAAATCTTCAGGGCATTCATCATCAAGCAACTGTCCCACAACTAAGGGAGCATTCCCAGGGTTCACCTTTTGTTCAACACCACCAAACGTATTAGTGTCTAATGAAACACTGAACACTCCAAAAAATAGTAGCAAAGCTCCATACCTTTTGAACGTAACCTTCAATGTAGCGCAGCATGTTTTTTGTGTAGAGGTAATGAGTAAGATCAGGTACAAACCCGAAACGGTCACAGACATTTATCAAAGGTCTTGCATCAGGAAGCTCAGCTTTCATTAAAAAGTTCTTTGTCTTTTCAGCATCATAGAAGCTAGACTCTCTAGTCACTTGCTCAACCTCTTTTATTTGACCAGTCTTGGCAGCTGCTTCAATGTACTTGAAGTGAATCTCAGGATCCTCACTAAAAAAACATTGTCATCATCAGCATACAAACACAAGAATCATGCTTGTTTACAGGAATGACAGTAGATTATATAAATCACCTCATTCTTATATATGAGCCTAGGAAAAAGTATAGCCCTTCATATGATTTGAACTGCTCAAAGAGCTTAATACATGCATCAACACCAAGTTGCTCACAGTACTCCTTGCAAGCCTGTGGTTACATGAAAACGTTAGTGTCACATTGAAAAATTAAGATTCATCATATTATACATAACTTACTTGAACAATTATCTGCAGGTTGCCTCTCGGGTTGACCAGCAAAATCTCCTTCATGCACTCCATAGCCCAATCGCTAGAAAGAGTTCCTAGAAACTCAACAAGAGCCTGCATTGCATTTTGACAGAGTGATGTTTAACAACTTTTAATTTCTAGTATCTTTTAGTAGCTAAGAGGCATTACCAGTGGCTCAATAGCATGTGTGTTGACAATCACACGTTTTATATCATTTAACTCTGAGTAATGCTGCACAATTCAAAAAAGTAAAAGAAGTTGGAGATGGAAAGATAATTCTACTTAGCCAGGAAACAAAAAAGCAAGACAAGGAGATCCAACCTTTAAGGATTGGATATAAAGTCCAGCCTTTTCACAAAGCTGAGCAACACGAGGCCGGTCATAGTGGCTGAACACCTTTTCTGCTAAAATCCTATCAGCCACGTTAGGGAAGGTTACCAAATTGATCTCCAGAACCTGTATTGACAGTTAATCTAAGAATGTGAATAGAGAAAGCATATAGAAACATATAAGTTGGCAACTAGTTTCAACCTTAGTTTGCAGAAAAGCATGCTCAGGTAAATCTAGCTTTAGCACATCCAAAAGGAAAGCAGTAGCTTCTCTGATTAGATTCCTCTGAATATGCAAAATAAATACATTAGCATGCATTGAGTAAAACTCTCTACAAATATTAGTGCATACACAAAGTCATACTTGTTCACCTACCTGAAGAAAAAGGTCAGTGATGGTGTTTATGTCCACTGGACAACCTCCTTTCATTTGAGACATCATTACTGCAAATTTTCCGGCTCCCTGAGAAAAGAAGTTAACTAATTCATGAACTCTTCTTGTTAGTATTCAATCAAATATCTAGTAAACTAGTTTAATATCCTGCAAGTATCAAAAGTGCACTGCACTAACCTGAGGATCTGTACGTAGTATGGTATGCAGAAGAAACATGTAATCAGGTGTGTACTTAGCCTAAAGTCACAACATGAAACAATGATTACTTCTTGAGCACAATGAAACCATAATTGGGTCAGGCAAAGTTTAGATCCTTTGTTTTTATTTACCTTCTCTGAGTAAATCAGTATTTTGTCAAACTCCCTTCTCTCTGCAAAAGCTGCTACAACTTTTGGAGATGTCTTGGCTTTGATATATATTTGCAGAGCAAGGTCATTATCCAAAGTCTGTAACACAAGTATTTTATGTCACAAAATACAAAATGAGACATATCACACACTTAGCAGTATAATATATAATACTACCTTGACAAGGTCTCCCAGTTCTTCACTGCATTCTAACTTATCCTCTTCTAACCAGTTTTTCAGGAGGTTCTTCTTGTTTTGATTCACAACAAGGCGAGATAGTTCTAATGACTCATATGAATTGAGCTTTCCTTTAGTTAAAAGAGTCCCAAAATACTGTAACAATGGAGGAGTTTGTCCAGCTTGTACAGGAACACTCTGCACACAGAGTGGTTTTTAAGGACATTTAAATACACATACAAAACATAAATTTGCTTCAATAAGGAAAGAAAAACAATACCTGGAACTTGGTCACTGTATCAGGTGTCCTTAGAATTCCATGAGGAGATTTAGCAGCAAGCTCAGCAGCCTCCTTGTACTTTGTTTGATCGAACAGCACTTTGAACCGCTCTTTAACCTGCAACATCAGAACTGAATATGATACCCTTCACATAACCAACTAGCTTTCATTTTTCTTCAGAAAGATAACCATCTCATACCAGATCTTCTGCACCAGGGAGGTTTCCTCTTATAGCAAGATTGACAGCAAGCTCCAGATTCTTCAACTATGATACAAACGCTTAGGTTTCTTAGCATGACATGATGATGAAGGTAGCTTATATAAGGACAAGAGAATAAAAGTTCAAAACATACTGGACCACTAATAAAAGGTATTATAGTAGCCTCGTTCACAGTAGCCAAAAGAACTTGTCCACGCCTATTAATGGCATAGAAACCCCCAACTGAAGAAGCTTCAGAAGTCAAGAAAATTGGGTCTGGACTTATCCGGTTTCTGTAGATAGGAGAAGCAGTCTCAAGATCATATACCAACAACCAGCCAAGCTTGGTGATGACATATATCAGGTTAAACTTGTTAGAGATCTGCCAGGAAAAAGAATTATTATTCAGAGATATTTTCACCAAAACATACTATACATGTAATTGAAAGGCTAATGCAACTACAAACCTGCATGCCAACAGGAAAATCATCAGCAAACTCTGGTAGGAAAGAGAGTTCTGCCTGCTTTTTTGTAAATGATGGCTTTCCTGCAATATAGTTTAAGACATATACCAACTAAAAAAAATGTAACCAAAGACAGTAACTAACAGTGACAATATCTAAGGATACTAACCAGGTTGGGCACCAAGCTCAAGGACGTGCAACTTTGAAGTTATCTTCCCAGCATTAAAGCTCTTGGTTGCAAAGGATATAAGGGTAGAAGGATTCTCGTTCCCTGGGACCTGATATTTTAATAATGTCGCAAGAAAGTCACACACTACAGTTCAAGATCTTAAACCATAACTCACTGAAGAACTAAGTAGTTTTACCTTAAACTGAGCAAATGACGCAGCGTGTGCTTCAAGGGCCTGGCTCTGCTTTTGATCCACAGAAAAAAGCTGCATGTTTCCTTTTACCAAATTTGCTCTCTAGAGATGACAATAATGATGACAAGATCAGTTAAGAACCTACAACTTTTGATGTAGCTTTTATGTTCTTATTTAACCTACCTCAGGAGGGCCAGGAGCGATTCCAATTAAAACCAACCACTTCTCATTAGGAGAGCATTTGTAGTTAATAATTTGATTGTTTTCCAACTTGGTCGCTCTATCAAACATCTTAACTGGCTCAGAATCACCTGGAAGGTATGTGAAGAACCATTAGAATCACATATACATTGTAAGAAGATGGGAGTAAGCTATAAAATATACAAAACCTTCAATAGACCAGTGATACACTGAGTTTTGTGTGACCAGCCCCAACATCTTGGGTGTAATCCACTTCCAAAACTCAACCTATAAAAAACAATGGATGGTTGGTTAATATCCCAAAACTAAAATCATCAGAGTCACTATATAATATTTGCATCAAAACCTCACCTGGTCAGGCATCTGATGTGATTTCAGCTTTGCTTTTCCTTCAATGTTAAATATCTGTAGATTATCCTGAGTAGTTCCTGGAACTTGAGCTATATTATACAAAATGAACAAAAAAGTAAGGAATAAAAAAAAGGGTAATACCTAATATAAAGGAAACATCTACTGCAAACAAGAGTTCTAGGCTAACTACTAGAACAGAGATTGTGGCACAGCAGAACACAAAGGGAGGGGAAGTTACATACTTTGGAATAAAACTTGTAAAAATGGTTACCTTTTAAGGCAAGGAACATAGAGTTAGGGTTCATAAGAGCAGAATCTGCAGTAATAGGCCTCCTAAGAGGCTGCATGGGCATATTCATATCAATGATCACAACAGTGTTTTGTGGTGCCGTCTCTCGCACGCATATATACTTGTCAGATTCCATGGTAACATTTCTAAACGTGATGAATTGCTGATTGATCCCAACGCTAGGAAGCTGGAATAAAACAAAACAAAACCAAGCGTTATATATGTCACATAGACACGTATAGTTCATATATATTTAATGAGATCCTATCCGAGCATATCGGTAACATGCATTACACAAACTCGTGAGGACAACGTCCAAACTCAAGCTCAAGTCCATGAGATGAAGAAGAAGAAGAAGAACTAACCGTGAGGACCTCCTTCATCGTGATGGGGGCGTTTGCTGCCGCCATGTTTGACCACAGTTCGAGGTATGCTCGGATCTGGACAAGACGAGAGAGAGAGAGTGGAGAAGGGACTTGAAAACGGTGATGGAAGAAGTAAGGGAGAAAACCAAATAACAAGAGATGTTTTGTAATATATGTAAGTAACTTAGGTGGTAAGGAAAATTGCTATACGATGCAATTTTTGCTAATTAAAGGGTGGTCACATGACTCTCACATCATTATAATTATCGCTAATAATTACTTCCTTATTTTCAGATTTTTTTCCTTATTCTAAAAAGAATCTATTCTATTAATATAATTCCCACAAATATATTTAAATTATAAAAATACAACAGACAAATTTTAACTTAATATTTTCTTCAAAAATTAGTATATAAGTAAAATTAATTAAGCATTTAAAAAACTTAAAAAATATCCATCTATCATATTAAAAATAAATATATTTTATTTGACGTAAGATATTTTATTTTGGAAATACATAATTATTAATATACATAAATATATTAATTGATATTTTAGCTTATAAATAAATACATTAAAATAATTAATGTAATTAAATTATTAATTGATGAATATTTTATATAACATAGTATTCTAATTGATTTAATATCCAACCATACAATAAAAAATCGTTGATATATTATAAATATTATATTAATCGAATAAACACCTATATGAATATATGATTGTGCAATATTATATTTTTGTGTTGCGAAAAAAAAATATAATTATTCTATTAAAATAAACATCCGTGTGAATGTACCAGTCAAACTTTTGTAATTTTCTTATTATTCACTTTTTAATCAATGTTAATTTGTTGACTTACGGTTGGAGTCAGATTTTAGGATATAATTTTTTGGACTACAGTTGGAATCAGATTTGTTACCAAATAACAATTCCTTGTCAGATTTTTTCTTAGTCTATTAGTCTATTATTACTACCAAAAATGAGTTTATAAGATTTTTGTTCATTTTCAAAAAAAATCAATTCTCTAAAAAATTTATTGATTTTTTCTAACTTTCAACTTTTGCGATCGTGTCATGTTTTACCGAGAATTTTGAAGTTTAATATAAGTTTAGATTAAAAAAACAAATAAATCTAAAATTTTGATAAATTTTCCTGAAAATCAATTGGGCTAATCAATTAAGCCCAGTTTATCGTAATGGATCATGCTTGTTAACAAAAGCGTAGAAGCGACGAAATGTTTTGATTGGATGTTCTAATAAAATGTAAAAGCTGTCTGACGTGGACACCATATGAAACTAAAGAAAAAGTATCTACGAAGAACATCATAAGAAACAGAGGAGGGTTCAAACTTTATAAGATTTAGATCTCAAAAAATCAGAAAAATCTTCCGTTTTTTTTTTTCAAATTCGCCAATGAAATCGATGCATCACCACAGAGCTCCACTAATCTCTTCATCTTCATCTTCATCTTCTTCCTCTCAAAGCCACTCTTTCATCTCAAAGCTTCTTCTTCTATTGACTTTACTCCCAGTCTCCCTCGCCTGTCTCGCCTTCATCCTCCAATGGCGAGGCGGTGGTCTCGCCGATCCCGTCTCCGCTTCCGTTAGCTCCTCAACCTCAGTTCCTGGCGGAGGAGCCTCCGATCTCAACCACGAGGTGTTCCCCGGGATGGAGACTGTTTCATCAGTCTCACCAAAAGCTCACCAATCTTCTTCATCCTCCTCCGACTGTTCAAATCTAGCTCGAAGCTCTTCCCCTTCCTTTCCTTACTATGGTGATTGGAACTTCGATGTTGATTCTAATCTAAAGCCTAAGGTGTATAATCCTTAATATTCCTCTGCTTTCATGTGTTTCGAGAATGGGTTATAAGATTGTTGATTGATCAGGTCTTTCTTTGGGGTTGTAAAGTTCTTACCTTTATGATTTGGACATTATACTAGTTTAAAGCCTAAGGTGTATAATCGTTAAAGTCCTCTGCTTTCAAGTGTTTCGAGAATGGGTTCTTGTCTGCTGTAGTCAAAGAGATTGTTTGATTGATCAGATCTTTCTTTGGGTTTTGTAAAGTTCTTACCTTTATGATTCGGGTATTACAGATATGTATCACGACTAGCACATCAGCTGGATTGGATCAGATTCTACCATGGATGTTTTACCATAAGGTTCTTGGCGTCTCCACGTTTTTTCTTTTTGTAGAAGGGAAAGCTGCTACGCCCGCCATTTCTAAAGTCCTCGAGTCTATTCCTGTGAGTTCTAGCTTCTTAGTCCTCTAGGTGTATTATTTGAGGCAAATTATTTTCCATAAACGTAGTCCGATGTCTCTTCTAGGGGGTTAAGGTGATATACAGGACAAAACAGCTCGAAGAGAAGCAGGCAAAGAGGTTAGTCTACATAGATTTAGCTCTTGGAAGTCATTACGCACATCTTTTCTCTTCCTCTGTTCTAGAAACTGCTGCAATATTGTATCTTCTACTACTGACGTCATGTTATTTGGTTTTGCTTCATCAGCCGGATTTGGAATGAGACGTGGCTGTCTTCTTTCTTTTACAAGCCTTGCAATTATGAGTTGTTTGTCAAACAATCTCTCAACATGGAAATGGCTATTGTCATGGCAAGGGTAAGCATTTTTGGGTTGATTTTGGTTCATGTCTCATGTTATATTCACTTTTTTGAGGTTACAATCTTACTAAATATCAGGATGCGGGCATGGATTGGATACTTCACCTTGACACAGATGAGCTAATACACCCAGCAGGTGCTCGTGAGTACTCATTGAGACGGTTGCTTCTCGATGTTCCTCCAAATGTGGATATGGTTATATTTCCAAATTATGTGAGTCAAAATATTTCTTGCATCGGTTATTTAAGCTAGTTTGGTGAGTGTTAGAGTGCCTTATATGATCAGAGGCTCATTATGAATATTTTTTTGGGGTTTATTGTTTAGGAAAGCAGTGTAGAACGAGATGATATCAAGGATCCTTTTACAGAGGTATAACTCCCCTTAGACAGTTAACTAAACTGAAGAGCTGTGGTGTCAACATTTCTATTTTTTGTTATGTTAGTATTACTTCTGAGATATGTTTTGATGCAAGCAGGTGTCAATGTTTAAGAAAAATTATGACCATCTTCCAAAAGAGACATATTTTGGAATGTACAAAGAAGCAACACGAAACAATCCAAACTACTTCTTGACTTATGGTAACGGCAAATCAGTTGCTCGGGTTCAAGATCACCTCCGACCAAATGGAGCACACAGATGGCATAATTACATGAAGACTCCCAAGTATGTTATCATATTTTCAAGCATAAGTATTGGTTGAGGAACATGATAAGAATCATGTAACTATCATAAGGAAGTTTTGCAGTGGAATGTAGTTACGGCTCATGGATTTGCTTTTGTTTATGAGGCCAAATCATGTTATGTAAATAATGACCTGTTAATTATTGGCAGTGAGATCAAATTGGAGGAGGCTGCTGTGTTACACTATACATATGCCAAGTTTTCTGACTTAACATCCAGACGTGATCGATGTGGCTGCAAGCCTACCAAAGAAGACGTGAAAAGATGTTTTATGTTGGATTTTGATAGATCTGTAAGCATCTTTTTCCTGATATTTATTGAATTCCTGTAAAGCCATTTCTTAGACTTACTAATTTGTAATGATGCCCGTCTGGATGATGAACATTGTAGGCATTTATAATTGCGTCAACAGCCACTGAAGAAGAAATGTTAAGTTGGTAAGAGCCTTGGCCGCAGGATTGCATTCTTTCTTGAGCACTTGTGTGGATTTTGATCACGCAAAAAAACTGATGTTGATATGTAATCCTGTTTAGGTACCGTGAACACGTTGTGTGGGGCGACAAAGAGGTGAAGACGAAACTCCTTAGGAAGGGTATTCTTACTCGCATTTATTCACCAATGGTAAGAAAACAAGCGTTCTTGCAAGTCAAAAAAGTGTAAAAGGTTACATAACGTTTGGTCGTATACATGCAGGTTGTTATACATGCATTGAAAGAGTCTGGTGTTTTCAGCTCAGTTGTCTCATCAGCTTCAACAAATCTTTCAAAGAAAAAGTTGTTAGCATCAATGCACAAAAGCAACTCCACAACATCTGAGTCCCTTCCTTCAAAGGACAAGGAGTCTCAAGGTATCTCTGCAAGACACCTTCTTGGGACTGAATCAGCAGTTCCTCCTTTATCGCCTCCTGGGATGGAACACGCTGGACTTGTCACAGAGGATTAACAGATTTTTAGCATCGGTATGATGCCCTTTACTTCCTCCTTACTGAGTGATATTAATACTCGATGGAAAGCTAGTGTTGTGTAGCTTTAGGAGAGTGAGTGAAGAAAGTGGGTAATCATCTTTATTACCCCGATAGAATGACACTTCACTTTGGTTTTTTCATCTCATTGATTTTCACATACGGGTGAACATTAATTCAATGCTATATCATGTGTATATATATTTTTGAGGTTATCGTTCACTATTTCACAATGTAACATAATATTTCATGGATTTTGAATATTTTCCCTTTGATTCGAGTATCGTGAAGCATAATATTTCCTACACTCCAAATAATTTTATGTAATTAGTTTAATTATTATTAAACCTTTTAAATCAAACATAAGTTCGTGCCAAACAAAACACCAAAATGCAGTTTTTAACTTGACCCACAAAGACAGCTGATAGTGGCGAGTCTAAACTATCGCCACCCCACAAAATCAAAGGGCCTTATTAAAGGAAGAGCACGAGAACCAAAAAAGAAAAACGTAAACAGAATCGTGATTTAGAGAAGCTCAAGTGGGACTTTCAGAGGGAACAACGATCACCACACCATCATTACTTGTCGACTACTTCAATCAGACTCGGCTCATAGTCGTCCGGAGCCACAAATCCATGGAGGTTCATCACCGTTGCAGCTACATTCGCAAGCCCAGGTGTGTCCAAGTCCTGTCTGAACCTAACTCCTGCTGACAAACCAGGACCTCCTATTGCAATTGGCACCTGCACCGCACATCATGTCGGAATTTCACTTCTGGTAATAAAACCTCACGTACTTAGTCTAATCTTTATTATGCACATTTACACCTTCCACATTCTGGTCTAGAACTTACAGGTTTCAGGGTGTGAGAGGTGAGAATCTGAAGCTTTCCTTCCTTGTCGAGAGCGGGCTTGCCAGCTTTGTCCCTTTTAACCATGTCCTCGGCATTTCCGTGATCTGCAGTCACAACATATATCCCTCCCACCTTTTCTATGGCATCAAGGATCATCTGCACACCGAGCAGAAGCATTTGTGAGTCATATTGCTTCTAAGGCTAGCTACTCACATCCACATGTCAAAGACTTAAATGAAATCTTACCCTCACAGCAATATCAGCAGCCTCACATGCAACAACAGTAGCCTCAAGATCACCGGTATGACCCACCATGTCTCCATTTGGCAGGTTGACACGCACCTGCAAAATTTCATTCACACCATAGTTAGAAACCGAATTCTAAAAGGGATTGCAACAGTTTTGATAAGATCATACACTCACCTGGTCAAAGTTGCCACTAAGGATAGCGTCCCTTGCCTTCTCAGCAATTTCCAGCGCTTTCATCTTTGGCTGTTCATTGAATGAAATTCCGCAGTCACTCTGAATCTCAACGTACTTCTCTAGCTTTTCATTGAAATATCCAGAGCGGTTTCCATTCCAGAAGAAGGTAACATGGCCAAACTTAACAGTTTCACTGTTTCACCAATATAAATGGGTCAGTAACTCATACCTTCAAGAATATAACCTCATCACGAAAACGAAAGCTAGGACAATTCACCAGTTTCAAATAGCAAGTAACCCCAAGCATAAAATAGACCTCTAACGAGCACGTAGAGAATGCATGTTACTTATTCACTTGTTGACTCAAATAAATAAACCATGCAAGATCTCAAAGATTAACGTCCTAAAGAGTATAAACTTGTAAATGAGGAACAACAATAGAAGGCAATAAAGATTTAAGATATTCTGAAAGTTAACCTGCAAGCAAAAGTACGGACTCCATTATGTGCAAGATATTCACCAGAAGTTCTGTCAATCAATGGTGGAGAAACAAGGTAATGGCTAGGAAGCTTTAGCTCTCCATCATATTGGAGCATTCCTGCGTAACGAATCTTTGGGACTCGGACGCGATCAAACTTGTCAAAATCTTCATTATCGAGCGCCTTGGCAAGCATGACCATTCGATCAGCACGGAAGTTAAACGTAACAACCGCGTCACCATCAATGATTGGACCCACAGCTTTCCCACTGTCATCAACAATGACAAACGGAGGCAAATACTGGTCATTGGCTTTAGGTTCAGCCCTCAGTGTCTTAACTGCTTCAAGAGCATTTTTGAATTTGTGGGGAGCTTCTCCAAGGACTTGAGCATCCCACCCACGTTTCACAACAGTCCAATCATTCTGCAACAAAGGAAAGCAGAATCAGGAATTGATAAAGGTCAAGTCTAATCCTTTCCCCCATAATTAGAGTTCATGGATTCTATTCTCACCTCATAACGGTCCATTGTGACATACATACGACCTCCACCAGAGGCAACCTGAGCATCAACACCTTTGGAACGTAACTCAGCGAGGTCACCTTCAAGAGTCTCCACAAATCCAACACTAGACCCGTCCAAAACATCACGACCATCAGTAAGAATATGAACACGGATTCTTTTAACGCCACGTTCTGCGAAACCCTTCAACAACAACTGCAGAACAAATAAAGAAAATTAACAAAGGCCAACACTTTTTAACACATTAAGATTCAAATGTATCAAAAAGCTACCTGCACTTGATCTAAGCGGGAGTGTACACCACCGTCGCTTAAAAGTCCAATAAGATGCACAGTGCCTTTCTCAAAAGACTCAGAAATGTATTTGAAACCTTCATCTTCATAGATTTTCCCGGATTCAAGTGCGAGATCAACAAGCTTAGCACCTTGAGCGTAAATCCTACCAGCTCCAAGAGCATTGTGACCAACCTCGCTGTTTCCCATGTCATCCTCGCTGGGAAGACCAACGGCTGTGCCGTGAGCTTTGATCAGCCTCCATGTATCAGGACGTCCCTGTTGATAAAACAAAACGAGTACTAGAACGGTTAAGTCATGTTGGTTTAACCGGAAATCATGTCACTATATAAGTGAAGATGGTAAACATTTTGATATATTTCCGGTTAACATAACAAATGAACCAGAACTAAACCACAGGGATTAAACCGTTCTAGAGATTTCATGGAGGTATATGAACGAGAGAACATACGTTTTTAAGGGAATCCATGGCAGGAGTTGGAGCTTTGTGGATGCAATTGTATTGATCAGGCTCAGATTCACCCCATCCATCAAGAACAATCAACCCGATTGTTTTACCTTTGGGGAGCTTGGGGTGGTCCTCAAGTTTCCAGTTAACGTTGCCGGAGCTACCCATAGCTGGATTCAGATCTACTCGTGTGAAATCGAAAGAAAGAAACAGATGTAAGACGAGAGAAAGAGAGAACGGGAAGCTTACCAGCGGAGAAACAGAGAGAGCTTGTATGGAGATTGGCAAAGACGAAGAGGTGATGTGGAGAGATATTGTAGGTTGATCTAACACTGAGACAATATGGGGTTTTAAATAGTGAAAAGTGAGTGATGACGTGGTGTCTTGATAACAGGCTTTCTTTGGGCTCAAGTAAACATTTTCTAGCCCATTTAAAAGTATGAGAAACGAATATTCTAAGTTAAGAATGTCCTGGAACATGAGGTAGGTAGCGTAATTAAGAGTTGTGTCTTCCTCTAGATGGATTTACAAAACTGTATTTTTTAATATGATTACAAAAAATTGTATTCTTTATATAAATGTATGAATCGCATGAACAATTGTAAAATTTGCAATATTTCAAGATACAACACAAGAATGATTCTAAAGCGATACAAAACATCTGAGAGAGGCGTAAGAAAAACCTATGGCTGAGCTCAAAATCTGGAAGGAGACTCCGCACTTTTCTCCAAGTAAATGAGAGGCGATGATTTCAAGATGGGCTTCCTCATAAGGTTTGTTTGGGCTACTAAATATTTTGTTAATGGGCTTATATTAACCAGCTGAGGCCTCATCTGAGTCCATATCGTGGTCAAGGTAGATAATTAGGAAAGATTTTATTAAGAATACCCTATTGTTAAAATTTAATGAAAGGAATGACTAAAATAAATGTTATTAAATGTTATAAATATATGTTTGAACAAAAAAATGGTATAAATATATGTAATAATGGTTTATTATGACTATAATTTCAGAGGTGTTTAATTTTTTTTTTAAAAAATAATATTAAAATTTTCAAAATAAAAAAATTATTTTAATTTTTTTTTTAAATATGTTTTTGTCTTCAGAATCTGACAAATTATATTTTAGAGATTTGGTTTATTTTTATTTTAATTTTTTTTGTCGAGAGGATAACAAAGGTATAAAAATAGATATATACGGTTGATATGGAAACATATATATACAGATACAGATACAGATAAGAAATAGAGGTAGAAGGACAACTGTTACGGCGAAACGAAGGGTGAAATGTAACAATATGATTGGTGGAAATAAAGTTAATACTTAAAAAAGATATGAATGTGAAGCATATTTTAATTAATTGACAAAAAAAAGAAGAGAAAATGCGATGAACAGGCTGTATAGTTTTTGTGAACAAATGGGACTGAAGACAACACTCTTCTTCTCCTCTTTGTCCTTTTTAACTCTCTCTATCTCTCTTCTTTTCCCACCGGAGACCATTGCTTCTCTCTCCTCCTTTTCCACCGCCGACCATTCCTCCATTTGCTTCTTCTTCTTCTCTCCTCAATTCCCAACAATAAAGTTTCAATTTTGATAAAGTCTTCTTCACTCTCAGACGTGACGGCGACTCTTTACTGAGTCTCACCGGTTTGACTCGCCCTGGGGATTATTTCTCCAGAGGCGACAAAGAAGAAAGACACCAACAATGAGGTTTCTTCTGCTTCTGTTTCTCTATCTATTCTCTGCTCAATCTCCTCCGACCAATGCATCTTCTCTCGATTCCCTCCTCCAAGACTACTCCTTTAGAGCCTTTGTTCGTCCTCGTACCGGCATTCTCTACGACGGCACCGTTCCTTCCAATTTAACCGGGATCAAAGTCGCAGCCATGAGACTCAGAAGCGGAAGCTTGAGAAGACGAGGAGTCCCTTCCTTAAAAGAGTTCTCAATCCCCAAAGGCGTAATCGTGAAGCCGTATGTGACAAGACTTGTCTTTGTTTATCAAAACCTAGCTAACTTCTCTCAACTCTATTACCCTTTGTCTGGTTACGACTATCTCGCCCCCGTGTTGGCTCTCCTCGCTTACGACGCCAAGAATCTCTCCGCCGTTAACTTGCCGGAGCTTGATGTAACGGCGTCAAAGGATCCCATAAGAATCGATTTCTCTGATCTGGAACGGATACCACAAGGGGGAAGTGTTCAGTGCGTTAGTTTTGACTCTCGAGGTAAAGCGAGTTTCAGTGATTCGATTGGGAACACATGCGTGACGGTGAAGCAGGGACATTTCTCGGTGGTGGTGAAGTCTGTGGCGTCTGCTCCTTCTCCAGCTCCTCCGGGGAGTGAGGAAAGGAAGAAGAAGAAGGAGAAGAAGAGCTCTGAGTCCAATTCAAGAACTTGGATTACTGTTGGTTCTGTGTTGGGTGGATTGGTACTTTTGGGGCTTTTGATGTTTCTGGTTTTGAGGTGTCGGAGTTACAAGAAGGAGGAGAAGATGAAGGAGATGGAGAGAGCTGGTGAGACAGGGGAAGCTCTGAGGATGACTCAGGTCGGTGAGACAAGAGCACCAACTGCTACCACCACTCGTACACAACCTGTTCTTGAAACTGAATACGCTGCTTAGCATAATCTTTTGATTGCGTTTTGTGTACATCTTCATCATCTTGTCTCTTTTTTTTCCTTTCGATTATTTTTCTTCTGGTAAAGTGTTTCTCTGATTATTTGTTCGTTGTGATTAGCAAGTTGAAAACTTACATTCATCTTGTTTCTCTACGGGTGATTTTAAGGAAATAAGTATGATTGTTTTTTTCACCTTTTGTGCTCTCTCAAATCACTAACTTTGGTGGAAGATATGGATTGTTTCTGGAGTACACTAACATTGTTTTCTTTCTAACTACTTTTGCTGTAAAGCATTGGTCTTTTTTGTAATAATGTCATCATCTTTTGTTTGACAAGAATATAGCCTAAGACGATGATGTCATGGATAACATCAACCTTGAGTTTAGCATTCTTCAAGAGATTTCTCATTGAGATTCAAGTTTTTTGTTGTAGCTAATAGCTTCATGCTACTTGTTCATCCTAACTGAGTTTTGTTATTAGAAGATCACAAATAAAAATAGATTTGGAAGTAAAGAGCTTGACATCATGGAGGATTGATAGTATTATACTCTGTTCTTGAGGAGATGGTTTGCAGTGGACAGCGCTAAATATCATGTAGGATTTGATTGTATTTGTAGAATTCAACTTCTTTCTTTATAGTCATTTTTTTCTGTCTTCTCTTGAGAACATGACTTGCAATGCAGGCCCCATGTATCCTATAGAAGCTGCTTCATGATACAAACATTCATTTTTATCATTCAGAATTTGTTTCTCTTAGCTGCTCTTCATAAGACAAGTCAACCCCCTCATGCGGCAGGTACTGACTAGTCTTTGCTGGTGAACAGAGCTAGAAACAAGTTTTAGTCAAATGCAAAAAACATGATTGGATTAGGCTGGCTTTAGGTCTCATTGTGCTATCATGCATATTTTTATATACCATGACAACAATGTCAATGCATCATTGCTATTATACCTTCTGACTTCTGCAGACAACAAGAGATTCTTAATCATTTAGGTTTTGTGTGCTGTCTCATCATTGCCTAATCTTAAAGTCTGGAAACAAGTGCATTACATAAACGTTGCATTAACTATGTTTAATAGACATCCAGATGCTTGCCAATTTTGCCAAAAGAAAACTATTGTTGTAGAATATTCGTCTCTATTGTTCTCTGTCTGTAACTTTGGTTGAATTGAAGAGAAAGTTAAAAGGTATCCATCCACATTAAAGTGAGGTCTCAACGGTAAAATATATAAACAAGCTTCGTTTTCACTAAAGAGCAAAGTGATTCCTCTTTAGAATCATGGAAGGTATTTCTAAAACTGCCAAAATCTATGGTTCTGTACTACTTAGAAGTGAATCTATGAAGTTGTTTTAGTTGGTAAGAGCAACTTAATGGCATGAAACAAAAATTCCTCTGAACATAGTATTAAAAATAAGGGTTTGGTAACAAGAATGGACCATTTGGAAGAAGAATTAAGAGATGAGCCCACTTGAAAGAGACATAGCGAAGGGACCCCATGTGAATCTGCAAGCAAAGACAGAGGCTTTGACCGACCTCATTCATCATCCTCTATTATTAGTTGCAGCCATAAAACCATTATCACAACCTTTCATTGGACTCTCAAATATCTTCAAAATATCCCCTTTCTATCTAATAAACAACCACACTATGGATCTTACTTGCAACAAATCGCACACCTGAAGAAGGTAATCCCTCTTTATATCCGCACTGTAAAGTTTATGATAAACCACATATCAAGATTATTATTCATTCACACAGCAAGAGTGTAGTTGTAAAAATGTCATTCACCTTAACAATATGTCTCACACACAAATAGAGACAAGCTAAAAACCAAATGTCATTAAGGTCTGAATTTTGAAAGCAGAAAGAAAAAAGGTTTATAAGCTTCAAAGCTTTATCGGAACTTGTCTCCAAGAAAAATCAAACGGGAAATAACAGTATTAGACTCTCCAACTTCTTCTTCTTCTGGAATACACTTTATTTGTGACCTTAACTTGTTCACCTTAAGCCCCTACATCACATCAACATGTTACTCTGAGTTACATCGCCAACCAAAAGGAGAAAGCACGAAGACGTAAGCCGAGAAGAAAGAAAATTACAGCCCAGAGCTTAATCATGACAAAGAAATAAGAACAGCTACAAAATAAATGATCAACTAACGCAAACCATAACAAGAATCTCAGTCATTCCTAGACAGGACAAAAACAGAGAACCACCATCCACTTCAAGAGGCAAAGAACTAAGCAGAAGTGCCTAGGAGAATCTATTGAACACATAAAACACTCCCTCAAAGAAAAGACTTTTCTACAGAGAAATGACTGATACAGTAGCTATCACCACAGGGTCCATCATATTAAGCGCTTTAACGCATATACATTATCGAGAGCCCAAAAAGCAAAGAGCTTTACAAACAACAAAACTGGCGTACTGATATTTTCATGCGATACGATACGATACGACCAGCAAAATCAAATCTTTCCAATAGAATCAGACTAACAAAGAGTACATGCGGAAAGAATCAGACCTGATCGGATCATGAGGAAGGAGCTGCGGCTTTCTCGACGACTTTCTTGTCGCGTCTCTCCATAGCAACATCCCATTCATCATGCCCGATGTGCTTCGGCTGCTCAATCCCAATTTGAAATCATCAAGCTCAAATTCGAGATCCAATCGAGAAAACCCTAAGAGAAAGAGATTGAGAGAGACGCAATGAAAGAAGAAAGGGGAAGAAAAATCATACACGGCCATGATAAGCTTTGTGGATGTAGTACTGAGAGTTTCCCATGATACAGAGCATTCCTCCGATGATTCCGAGAGGCAGAGCCGCTTCTAGCCACACCAACGACATCTTCTTCTTCGTCTTCTTCTTCTCTGTATCACAGATCCAAAACTTGTACCATCGAAATCGAAACGATTTGAGAGATTGACAAACCAAATGGGCCTTGTGGGTTTATTTTATCAAAGCCCAAATATTTCACCAATGACAAACCAAATGGGCCTTTAAGCTTTTGGGTGTGTGGGCCTTTTGGTTTAAGTAAATATCTAAGCCCAATAGATATAAATAAAAGCCATCTTTTGTTTTTCTTTTTAAAATGGGATACATCTATTACATGGTCTCGGTGGAGACAACTAGAAAACCAAGTTTGGTACATGTAAATTGCGTGAAGACAGTAGAGAGCAGCAAAAACCCTCCTCTCTACCATGTCTGGTCTGTATAATCCGACCTACTCACCTTCTAGAGCCGCTTCTCCCCAGATTAGAACTTCCTCCGATGTTGACAGGTTTTTCTCCTTTGCTATATCTTATGGCTTCTTCATTGAAACTATCTAACTATCTCTCCGTCTTTTGCTCATCTTCTGCAGCCAGTACTTATCTCAGTTGCTAGCTGAGCATCAAAAGCTTGGACCTTTCATGCAAGTCTTGCCCATATGTAGCCGTCTCTTAAACCAAGGTCTCACTCTCTCTTCTCATTAGATCTACAATTTCTTGTTAACTGCTGCTTCCTCTATATGTTTATTTCATGATTATGCAATAGTGATGACTTCTACTGGATCGTGGGTATATTTAAGCTTTATTCAGCTCTCAATTGCTCAGCCTCTTGATGCTTTAGAGTCTTACTAGCTCTTGATTGTCTTTACACTAACCAATAAAAATAGGCAGTGGATTCTATTGTGGGTTTGCTTTGGTACGAAAGTTTCCAGCTTTGGTAGCAAAACTAGATGTAGTTGTGAAATTAATTTTCAAGATCATGTAATTCTTATTGAAGAAACATGATTGAATAAGTATTTGGAAATGAAGCTGACTGCTATATAATTTATAGTCCGTGGAAGTATGCTACTGCATTGGTTCTTACTCGTTTTTGATTTGGTATCATAATATTCTTTTTATTCCAATTTGTTGTGCAGAGATCTTCCGGGTTAGTGGAATGATGTCCAACCAAGGGTTTACTGATTTTGATCGGTTGAGGCATCGAAGCCCTAGTCCAATGGCTTCACCAAATCATATGTCTAATGTTCCTGGTGCTGGTGCTGGATATGGTGGTTGGAATGGTCTCCCACCAGAGGTAGCCATTTCTCCTTTATCTTTGTTTTAATGCTCAGGGTTCAGATTCTGTGTGTTTGTCAGAGTTTTTCTTTATCTGTTTTGTTAAATAAGCATTCTTTTTCACCCTCGATTATCTTAATAGAAACATATAGAATTTCTTAACAGAGGATTGTGGTGGTTGATACCCACTAGCACATGAAAATATGTATGGATGGCTCATGTATTCTTTTGTTGGAGAAGCCTAATATTCCTACTGCAAGGAATATTGAGGTATGAGTTTAGCTCTCCATCTCCTTATTTGAATATGTGGTGCCATCTTTAGCCTATATAGTTCATTAGTTAGTCTAGAAAATCTCACTGGGGTTCCAAGTAGAACTTTTTTCACTTTTTGTATAGACCTGATAAACCCTTAATATAGACTCTAGAGTGGGATGATGTATTGGGTTTCATTTCCAGTGACTCATTTTCAGAAGACAATGAAACCTTTGTTGTTTCATGTAGAGAATGGTTGGTCCTCATGGAATGGCAATGGAGTGGCAAGGTGCACCTGCTAGCCCAAGCGCATACACAGTGAAGCGTATCTTGCGTTTAGATCTTCCAGTTGATACTTTTCCGAATGTAAGTTTCGTAAGATTTGCGTTCTTTTGAGACAATGAAATAGAGGTAAAAAAAACATTAGTTGATAAGTCTTTTGCTTTTGGTTGTTAGTTCAATTTTGTTGGAAGGCTTCTGGGACCTAGAGGGAACTCGTTGAAGCGTGTGGAAGCAACTACGGGTTGCCGCGTGTTTATTAGAGGGAAAGGATCAATTAAGGACCCTGACAAAGTAAGAGATGCCTACAATTTTTTTTTTCTTCTTGTAAATTAATCTTTATTTGTTCATTTTTTGCTTTGATATGTTTTGGCACCCAGGAAGAGAAACTGAAAGGGAAGCCTGGCTATGAGCATCTCAATGAGCAGCTCCATATCCTCATTGAGGCTGATCTTCCTGCTGATATTGTGGATATAAAGCTTCGACATGCTCAAGAAATCATCGAGGAGTTAGTGAAACCTGTGGTATGTGCTTTAACTTACTTCTACTCAATTTTTTTATAGAGGCCAGAAGGTTTTAAATGGTATAGGATCTTGGTTTAAGCATAGTTGAAGAGTCAAAAGACTTCTCTCGGTTAATTAAGCCTATTCTTTGTGCAGGATGAGTCACAGGACTACATCAAGAGGCAGCAATTACGAGAGCTTGCTTTGCTGAACTCGAACTTGAGAGAAAACAGTCCAGGACCGAGCGGTAGCGTCTCTCCATTCAATTCAAACGCAATGAAACGTCCAAAAACAGGACGGTAAGAGAGCATATGAGGTACCAAGCATGTGTATATGTGTATAACCAGCCTAATGGTGTGTGTTATGTTACGTCTACTCTTGGTTCTTGTGCTTTGATCCACCAGTGATTCTCAAGCACAAAGCACCAAGAGAAGTACTAATGTCTTCCTCCTAAACCGAGGAAAACATTGAAAAAAAAGTGAAATTAGCGTGATGCATTGTAACCATTAAGATAGATTGTTTTTGGATTGATTCATGTGTTGTGAGTTTGTAGTATGGACATCTAATTACATTATATTCGTGTTTTTGAGCAGCAATAAGTTATGTCTTTTCTGAGTACATAGACAACAAGATCAGTATGTTAGTCCTAGGAAAGCTTGTCTCTTTCCGTCGTTTCCATCTATATAAACGTTGAAAGTGCAATACTTTTGTCCAATAACAGCAAGTTGAGTACAGAGAAGACCAAACAACTGTTAGAACTAGGAAAGCTTGTCTCTTTCATCGTCTCCATCGATAAAAACATTGAAAGTGCAACACTTTTGTCCATAATAACAGAAAAAATCAACAATGGTGGTGGGTGAAAGTAGTTGGTGAAGTTAGTTTATTGTTCCGACACGTGGTGGGCTCAGATCCAGCTTTAGCTCGCAGGTGGGAAGTGGGCCCCGTTGATATGACATTGATTGTTGTGTTAAAAAAGGGTTTTTAAAGTTGGACAAGATTCTATTATTCGCACCAGACCAGAGTCCATCTCTCTCTCTCTGTCTGCACGCCGTGATTGAATCTAAAGATCTCAGATCTCAGATATTAGGTCGAGAAGATGGCTGCTATAGCGCGTCTTCACTTGTCGGCAAAACCGAACCAGAGCAACCTGCCATCGCCTAGAGGGATCAACCTCACGCGTGATCCAAGGATTGTCGTCTCTTTTCCACGTAATGGATCGGTTTGTTCGCTCCGCACATCCTCAAATCTCGTGGCTTCATCCGTCGGAGGAGGTAGCGGTGGAAACTTCGGTGGAAGCAGCGGTGGTGGTGGTGGTGACGGAGATTCAGGTGGTGAAGAAGGAAAACAAGAACCATCTCCATGGGGACCAATAGGTATGTTCATACAAGGATGGAGATCACGAGTTGCAGCTGATCCACAGTTCCCTTTCAAAGTACTCATGGAAGAGCTTGTCGGAGTTACCGCCAATGTACTCGGTGACATGGCGTCACGACCAAACTTCGGCTTAAACGAGCTAGACTTCGTCTTCTCAACTCTCGTAGTAGGTTCGATTCTCAACTTCACACTCATGTACCTCTTAGCTCCCTCTGCAGCATCAGCTACCTCCTCGAATCTTTTGCCTGGAATCTTTAGAAGCTGTCCAGCGAGCCATATGTTTGAACAGGGAAGCTTCACCGTCATGAACCGTTTCGGAACTCTCGTGTACAAAGGAATGGTTTTTGCCACCGTGGGGTTAGCTGCAGGTCTTGTGGGAACAGCTATCTCCAACGGTTTGATCAAGCTGAGGAAGAAGATGGATCCAAGCTTCGAACCGCCGAATAAACCGCCACCAACGGTGCTTAATTCGTTAACATGGGCGGCTCATATGGGACTGAGCGCTAATGTGAGGTACCAGACATTGAATGGTGCAGAGTTTTTGATGGAGAAAGGGTTGCCGCCGTTGGTGTTTAAGACAGGTGTGGTGGCTTTGAGGGTTGTGAACAATCTTTTGGGAGGGATGTCGTTTGTTGTGTTGGCGAGGATGACTGGTTCACAGTCCGTGGGGGAGGAGGAGAAGACGGAGGAGAAAGATGATTGAGTAGAGTTTTGTTAGAACTTGTTGTGTTTGGTTCCTCTGTTGTTTCTTAGGTACAAGGCGCATCTTCTTGAGTTGAAACCTTTTCACATGTTCTTGATCACAGAAGCAGAAGACATTGTTCTTGTATGTGTTTGGACTAAATAAAAGACAAATCCTTTTTATTTCTTTTAAGGCCAAATCTACTGCCAAGTTTGCTATGTCTTTATCAACAGTTGCCAAGATTATTAAATACAATCGAAAGTTATTAATCACTAATTGAATGATTTACCTATAACTTCATTACCTATCCGGACAGCCCATGCATCACGCTACTTATGTTGTCACTAGCCCATTCACAAGCTAAGTTCCTCGCCAACTGGCTTAAAGCACCTTTGGTTTGCACCATAGTTAGATCCTAAGCTACAAGAAACAACTCCAGCAACAGAGGAAATGAAGACGATGATGCTCGCAGATCCAGAGGATGAGCACTGATTAAGCCTTTCATCTTACATTCTTGTAAACACTGATTAAGATGAGATTCGTCTCTAGCACATGTATGGATTCTTGCTCCAAGGCTTGCAAAGCTCCTCCAACAGAGCATGCCTAAAGAATAGTCGCAAAGATTTTAATACATGTGTAAGCAAAGACAATGTTTTGTTTTTCATTTTTGTTGTTGCTTGTAATGGAAGAAACATGAGACTTGGAAACAAACCCGATTCTTTTGGTTCATCCGGTAACAAGAAAGTTCACCCCTTGAAGACTCCACGTCTTGTCTCTGCTGCTTTGTTCTGCTCTAGCCATATTTGATTTGATGAAAGATGAAAATGTGGAAATGTGGTATTTTTATATGGTACGAGGTCACGAGCAGTTTAGCAAAGATACCATGTCGTACTAAAATAACGTTGTGACGCTACTTGTTTTACCGATTTTTTTTTATTTCAGTTATATTTTTGGTTTGAATTTGTTAAAATTTCGGATAAGTTTGCTAGAATTTTCAATAACCTAATACTGAAGTGAATGTAATTTGGTAATCCTGCTTTAGTACTTTGGACCCGTTAAATCGTTACATGATCTGGAGAGAAGTGATTGATGGGGTTTAATCTCTTTTCCATTCACAATAAAATCCGACAAAGTTTTGTATAGACACACGAGTTCAGAAGGCTCATGAAGTGTATATATCATACAACATAGGATAAGGGAGTGTATGTATTCACAAGAGGAGGCTCTTACTTTAATGAATCAATCATCTAACAGCCTCTGGTGCAGAATTGCAGTAAGGAGTGTGCAAGCAAACAAGTCTAGTGAAAGTCAGACACACAACGGCACATGCTACTCCTAGCACCATCCCCACGATGCCTTTCTTGCTCTCTAACCTCACCGCTCTCTGAATCACCTGCCAGAAGCTAGGCAGTAATGCACCACACGCGACCATCATCACGTGATCCAGTCCACTGTAATCTATCCCGGCTAGTATGGATCCTATGGCTGATACGGGTCCCACAAACCCGATCAAAGCTGCTGCTGCTAGAGCTGCATGCCAACTGTCTGTAGCTCCAAAGACACAGCTTGCAACCGCTGTCCCTCTTGGGAGACCGTGTAAGGAAACCGGGAGCACCATGTGTCTGCCGAGCCCATAAGCAGATGGTGCAGCGACCCCAAGAGCAAGCCCCTCGGCTAATGCGTGGAACCCAACAGTTCCACACGCTAATAACGATTGGAGTGTTATCACACTGGTTGGAAAATTGGTTCCTGTGGTGATTACACTGCCAGCCCTCGACTTTTTCCGACAAGTAACATTCAGGATGGTTAAGCTCGCGAAATGGCTCAGTGCAGCTCCAACTGCGTATAGACTAACCAGAGGGATGAATCCCATTTTCGCAGATAGGAGCAGTTGAAGCGGACGCCAGATACCGAGGACAAAAGCAATGCCTGATGCTACTCCCATGAGAAGGGCGTGCTGTAGGCGGAAGGTGAGTGCGGATGCAACCAGAAATACACCTCCAAGCAATGGACCCAGACCAAAGAGGAGTGAAACAAAGAAGCCAGAGGCATCTTCTGAGCTGCAGATTGGAGAAAAATGAAGCATTAGTTGTAAACAATCAAATGCAACAAAGTATAACTATTACTTGAACTCTATTTTTTACTTGTAATCATGCGTGAAATTCTCGAAAAGAGTGCTAAAAGCTTCCATGGATGCTACTGATATTGTGGCTGCAGATGCCACTTGCGACGGAGATGCTTCCTGTTGCGGTTACAGAGAAGAGATATCAAGTAAGTACACTCAGGTGAGCATCAACGTTTCAAAAATGACTACATGCATTTCACCTTGAATGCATCAGGAAGCACTTCAGCAATAACCATCCAAATCATACACCCAGCAGCAAACCCAGTGCAAAAAGGCAAAAACTTGCTAAATGCATCTGCACATAAAAAAGCTGGCACTGCAACAATAGGCTGGTATTGAATACAATACAGACCGAACAAGAATCAGTTACCTGTTATGCAGACAAAGAATTTCAGATCACAGAGCATCGTATGATTACCTGAGGTAAAGATGTTATTATACTCCAGAGCATGGCATTTTGTGGAGACACACCCCTTGATGCCAACACCATGCTAACAGCCAACCCTTCTGGAATATTATGAACGGCAATGGCCAAAGTGACAAGAAGCCCTTGACTAAAACCCTTTGAACCAGCAAACGATACACCAACCCCCGATCCCTCCCCGAAAGAATGAAGTGTCATAATTCCTATGACGAGAACAACTTTTGCTGCATCTGCGCCTTTAATATCCAGCATGCTAACCTCACCATATTGTTCAAGAAACTGTCCAAAGATAAAAGTGAGTTTTCAATCCTGAGATTTCATGCAACTTGGCAGGGAACTACGGAAAGTGAAAAACTAGAAAAAGACAATTTATCGGTGTGCTAAGCTAAACGTTATGATATTCTATAACTCTGAGGTTAATGATAAGAATAAACGTTATGTCAAATGTCAAAACATGAGATTTTAGTTCAAAGTATCACGCAAATCAGTAACTGGGTCTTAGCCCGCCAAAGAATCAGTTTCAAGTTACCTGCTTGCAGAGCCAAATGAACAACCCACCAGCTAAAATCCCAGTAACAACCCAGTTTCCAGAACCATGCTCCTGTCCCTCCTTTACAAGATCAAAGCTAGCAGCCAACATCACACCAGCAGCCATGCCATTGCATATTCCAGCCCATTGAGGATCAAGCTCAACAAAGAAGAAAGGCACTGCACCTAACCCAGTGGCAGCAGCCATTGCCAAGGTGAACAATGCAACTGTTGAGACAGAAACTTTGTTGTGACTGACTCTCTTATCACCCATGTCAATGTCATGTAAGGTTTTCTCCACACCAGTTCCGTCTATAACATTTCGTCCCATGTTTCCATGAGGAGCAGTTCTTACTTTATGTGAGATCTCCCACTGAGAGTTTGCGTTAGTGTTCCCAGCGACAGATAAGAATATAAGCAGCAGCAGTAGTTTGTTGCCGCCTGAATGCATCATTTTGATGCTGAAAAATCTTGACGCAAGTTTCTCTCTTTACTAAAGATTAGAGAAAACACTCACTGATTTAAAAGGAAACCAAATAAACTCCGATGCTTTGTAGAATCAAAACTGCATCAAGGAGAGGTCACAGTTTCCTGTATTACCATATCACACAAACGGAATTTAAAGTCATTAGTTTTAATAGATTGATCAAAATCTCGTTATTAGGTAAACTCAAATATGAACGCATTTCATTCAAAAAAAAAAAAAAAAAATATGAACGCATTAAAAGAGTTTGCAGAGAAAGAGAATGAGAATCATCATCCAAAAACTAAAACTCTGAATCTTAACTAAACCCATTACAACAAAGAAGCAATCTTCATAACCCACAGTTCATACAGAATCGTTCCAAAGGAAAAATGCGATAAGAGTCTCTCATTTCTAGCAATTCGCTAACCCAATTTCACAATTTATCGATTGGATCCATCATTCTACATGAATTGGATCATCAAATTAAATATATTCTACCATGAATCTAGGTCAATTACAGTACAGGAACGGGATCGCAGAGCTTACCAGCACATGATGAATCGAAGCTCGCGGAAAAAATGTCGGAATCCGTTGATCATGAGCAAAATTTCAAGCCGATGAAGAAGAATTTGGTGATGTGGTCAATGGATGAAAAGCTTTGGACCAACAAAAAAGCTGCATACGATCCCTTCTCTCTCGCTTATGATACTTTCTGATTTAAAAAAACAATCATGGAAGTCAAATTTTAACAAAGAAAAACCCTCAAATTTTCTACATTTATCTAATTTTTTTTTGTTAATATTATTTTGATCAATTCTCTAAAATAGATATTTTTAAGTCTTAAAAATTAGTGAAATAGTTCTATTTAAAATATTTTAATATTTATTTTTATTTTTTAAAATTTTAAACTTATTGAACTTGTTGTTTCATAAAATATTTTGAATTCATTATTGTTGAAAATATTTTAAGTTGTTATAGTAATTAGGTGGAATTTCTTAGTTAAAAAATTAAAATTAAAATTTTATGGTTTTAGATGATATTTTAAGCGATTTATTAAAAATTACTTAAAATTAGAATTCAAATCATTTAAAACTTTAGATTCAATATATCCCCTAAATTTAAATTAGTTAATCTAATTAAATGATAGACTTTATTAAAATCTATTTAGATCATTTTTTTTGTAAATTATTTTTGTGGTAAAAAACTTATTTCAAAACTATCCTAGCTTATTTTTCTAAATTTGTTTTGTTCAACTTATGAACGTTTGTTAGTAAAATCCTCGAGTTTTTTAATCTCCTAAAAGAGTCGGTGATTCTGTAAAATAAATAAATTGACGTCCACTATGTTAGGTCGAGGCTTCGTGTTAGGATGATATGTGCTAATCGTGAGTTCACGTCTGATGTTTTATAGAGAGCTTTACCATTTTGTCTACTTTGGGTTTTGTCTTTCACACTTTAATGCATTTTCAGCTCGAGGAGTATTTTAGATTTGGGACTAGTTGTAGTTTTGTAGATGTGGTATAATCCAAAATGACACTTAAAGTAAATAGACTTAAACGACATGTTTAGTTTAGGTTTGTAAACATTAGTTTTATGTACGTACAGATGATAGCTGCGAGTGCTCATCTACTCTGAATAGCTGCGACTAAAGAAAGCTCTGTCTGAGAGATTTAGAGGAAGGGTTGTTTCACCAAGATGCATCCTTGAAGAGAGAGAGAGCAGAGATGAGAGTGGGAGTAAGCGAGTTAGAGAAGGAGCAAATGTTGATGAAACAGGAGATGATGAAGTCTGGTAATAGCGGTGGAACATTCTTGACCTCACTGTCCAAAGGGATCTTTGGTGGAAAGGTTAACCGAAAATCGAAGTCAGTGTCGGAGAATAAAGATAGTAAGTAGAAGGGGAAGATGGTATGGATGACTAAGTGACAAGTCGTAAATAGTTGCTGCTATTGCTATCTACATAGAGACAAGTCACATGCAGAGGATAGTATAATGGGCCGGATAGAGGGTGAAGTAGGCCCATAATAGAACAAATGAGGAATCGTTATCAGGCTATAAAAGAACAAGGAAAACATGGGGGTTATAACTGTGGTCGGGTCCAAAGCCGTCTTTATCCACCATGTCTATTTTTTTTATTTTTTTTTTGTAACACATCCACCATGTCTATTATTATTTGTTTTTTCTTGGAGAAAGCCTTCCATATTATTATTCATACCAGAAAGAAAAGTATAAAACAACTTCTTCTCTATTTAAATTATCACATAAGATGCGTTGTTAAGGTTTCCCAAATATTGATGAACAAATATTTTAATTGTATTTGTAAGAGGAAAAAAATCACTGGTAAAACCTGCTTTCGTTTGCTAATGAATCAAAAATGATAGTTAATGTTCAGAGACGGATCTAGAACTATATTTAATCGGAAGCACATAAAATTTTTCACTATATATTATAATTAAATAAGGATATTATTATTTGATTAATCTTAATTGTTTAGAGCATCTCCAACAGATCTTTATCCTCTCATTTTTTTAAGTTTTTTGTTTTCCAACAGATCTTTATCCCCTCAAATTTTAAGGGGTGAACAGTACATCCTCAAATTTGAGGGGGCACTGTAGCGCCCCTTAAAACACTATTTAATTTTCACTTTAGTCATTCTATTTATATATGTTTAGTGATTGTGTACTTATTATTTCTTATTTGGCATTTTACTATTTTAATTATATTGTCACTTCAATATTATAACTGTGGTATTATAAAATTATTTTAAATAATATTAATATGTTAATAAATATTGTATACCACTATTTTAATTATATTGTCACTTCAATATTATTTCTTTTTTATATGATTCTTGCTTGTTCAAATTGGATAAACTGGCGAATGTTGATATCATTGATGGAGTTTAAATTTTTCAACAAGATTTTATTTTCAACCTCCATTTCTTTTATAGCTAATTTTTTTGCTTGATTTTACATGTGTAGCTGAACCACCTCATAAGTTTTTTCTCTAGATGATGCACTTTCTTTTAAGAAATTTAGGATTTGTTCATTTGCTGAAACCACATCATCCATAGAAGAAGTATTACTTTCAGAAAGTTTTCTTTTAAGTTTTGCTTTCTTCGATCCGATAGGACGTTGTGACGAATTTGAGCCACCATTGTCACTGCTTAAATTGATTGAGAATGAAGAAATTCCAGGAGATTGTGATGCTGGAGAGCCGACAGTATCACTCTCAATATCTGGGATACCGATATTGACATTATCTGAAAACTTTGGAATATCTTTCATTGGAAGCAATCGTGTTGATTAGTGTTGTATTTTATATATATATATATATATATATATATTGTAATTTGAATTGTTTGTGTTTTATTATTATATGTTATTTTATGTTTTCTATCTTTTATTATAAATAATTTGATGTTACATTTAAATCTGTTTACTAATTATGTCAATATTATATATTAATGTGTGTTTATTGTTTATTTATTAAATTTTAATGATTACAATTAACTATTAAGTAAATTGAGGACTAAAGTGTAAAATATAAGTTTTTAAGAGAAAAAATTTGAGGATCACCGTTGAAGAACACTTCCTCTATCCTTTTATTTAGAGAAAGAAAAGAATGAGATAGGGCTAACTTCCTTACTACGCCCGGCCCTAGTTAATGATGAATAGTATTTGGAAAATCATATTATTATTTTTCTACTGTGCTTAGTGTAAACTGTGGTTTACATCAGGTTTCGTAAACAAGAATACATCCATCACCTGTAACATTTAAAGATATTGGTTTACTCTATAGTTTGAGTGAACCCTAAATGCGAAACGTAAAAGAGAAGAGCACACCACGTGGGGTCTCTAACTCATACACATTCATAATTTCATAATAGCATTCATCATCTTCATCTTCTTTCTTAAATAATGTAATGTACACCAAGAAAATAATTAGGAAACGACACCTTCCTTTTCTCCACCTCATAAAGAAATATACTAATAAAAAGAAAAAGAAAAAAAAAATATATATATATATAAAAGGGAGCATGATTGATGAAGGCAAAGATGAACATGCATCGTGATAACATTAGGTGGTTACTAGTTAGCACACAACAACTTGGAAGTGACACATTATAACAAAACTACTTTCTTTGGCTTCGGTCGTTAGATCTGAATCTCTTTCCTTCTCTCTCTAATGGCGTAAACACTAAGCATCAACAACTCTTTCTCACATACAGCCTTGATTCCAGGCTTCTCTCTCTCTCTCCAGCAACCATGAACAGGAATCTCAGAGAGTCTCTTTCCGGTGGGAGGAATGCTCCGGCGATCTCACAGTTTCGCAGAGGCAATACTAACAACATCTCTCAGAATGGGTTCTCCAGAGATTCCGATGAGAATCTCGATCTCTTCTCCAAGATCCGTCGCTCTTTCCCACTGGCTTCCTCCGATGAATTACCTGACGGTTCGTTTCAGATTCACTTTCCTTTTTTAGAAACTTTGTGAAAGTCGACTTCTTTGTCTCGATTTAATGTAATAGAGTTTCTAATTATAAATCTGGGGATCACAGTTTGTCTGATTCGTAGAGACAAAAACGATGCTCACTCTAATCAAAGTTAATGGCTTTGTGTTGTCTCTTCACTAAACTGTCTTCATCTCCTTGCTTTCTCGATCAAAGTTAATGGCTTTTGGGACCAATTAAGAGTTGGTTGATCTTGTTTTTACTTCTTCGCTTTGATTCTTTTATTAATTGTCACTAAATCTCTGTGTTTTCTTACGAACTCCAGTTTCTGCAAAACTCGGGAGGCTCTCTGTCGGATCCAAACCAGCTCCAAGAGGCAAAGGTGATGATCTTTTGTCCTCTGCTGAAGGAGGCAAAAATGATTATGACTGGTTAGTTTCTTCTTCTGAATCTCTGGTCGGTGGCTTATCTCTCTGTCTTAATCCTTCTAATCCAACAGTGGATTCTTTACTACTTGTAGTGTTATTTGTCGTTTGGCCACTATGTGTTATTTGATTGTTTCTCTTTGTTTTTGCCTCTGAGAATATTGAAGTTTTTTTTAGTAACTGTAAATTATATTACCAAAAGAAAATTGGTTACATGAGCTGCTAAAGCAGAGTACTTCTATGGCCAAAAAGAAAAAAAATTAAAAAACCAGTGAGAAGCTAAGTGTTTGAAACAACCAATTTTTAACAAAAGTTAGCTATACTTGAAGTGGGAATAGTGAAGTTATGTATTAGAAACTAACGCTTTTTAACCCCTTATGGACATTTATGTTATCTATAGGCTTCTTACTCCTCCTGGAACACCTCTTGGAAACGACTCTCATTCATCTTTGGCTGCTCCAAAGATTACACCATCCGCTAGAGCCAGTTCTGCTTCAAAGACATCAAGGGTATGAAGTGAACCGTCTATTTACTTTACCTACTCATCTTATTGCTGACCACAATCTAGAACCTTTAAAAATTGCTTTCTTATAATAGACATAGCATTACCTTAATACTATTTTTTTTCCCATTTGCAGCTTTCGGTTTCACAGACTGAGAGCAGTTACCACTCCTCACGTCCGGCTAGAAGTAGCTCAGTGACGCGCCCATCCCTTTCTACCTCACAATACAGCTCTTTTACTTCAGGCCGTTCACCATCATCTATCCTTAATACAAGCTCAGCTTCAGTCTCATCCTACATCAGACCTTCATCACCTAGTTCCCGTTCCTCATCTTCTGCTAGACCTTCCACTCCCACCCGTACTTCTTCTGTATCACGTGCCTCAACTCCGTCTAGAATCCGTCCAGGGTCATCTAGTTCATCCATGGACAAGCCCAGACCGTCTCTGAGCTCGAGACCATCAACTCCAACTTCTAGACCACAACTCACAGCTAACTCCCCAAACATAGTTGCTTCTAGACCAAACTCTCGTCCTTCAACCCCTACACGTCGAAGCCCATCCATCTCCTCGGCATCTGCAACACCAGGAGCCAATATTTCAGGTGGACGTGGAGCAACAAACGGTCGTGTCACACCTTCATTGTCTAGGCCAAGCTCTCCTGGACCTAGAGTCAGAACCACCCCGCAACAGCCGATTGTGTTAGCAGACTTCCCTCTTGATACACCACCTAATCTCAGAACATCTCTCACGGGAAGACCAATATCAGCTGGCAGGTCTAGACCAGTAGCTGGTGGCAGCACAGCAAAGGCAAGTCCAGAACCCAAGGGTCCCCTGACAAGAAGAAACTCATCTCCTGTAGTGACGAGAGGAAGACTCACAGAGACCCAAGGAAAAGGCCGTTTTGGTGGTAATAATGGACAGCAGCACCACACAGATGCACCAGAGCCTCGAAGGATTTCAAACGTAGCAGATGTAACATCACGGAGAACCCTGAAGACTTCTTCAACTGTCACTGACAATAACAACGGGCTTGGGAGGTCATTCTCAAGAAATTCACTAGATATGGCCATTAAGCACATGGTACGTTTATCTCTTGCGACTCTTCTCACTAAGAGAAAGTGACTTGTGCATTAATATCTCCATGTTTTGGTATTGTGTATTAGGACATAAGAAACGGCAAATCAAACGGTTGTGCACCATCTACAACGACGTTATTCCCTCAGAGTATAAGACAAGCATCGTCCAAGATACAGCCAATCCGTTCAGTAAATAACCATTCGGATTCTATTAGCAGTAGCAGCGCAGAGAACGGCAATGAAGCAAACGATGGAAGAAGACTAATGGGGAAGCTGAGCGAGATGGACATGTATGAGAGCTCAAGGTATGACGCGTTGTTGCTGAAAGAGGACGTCAAGAACACAAACTGGTTACATAGCATTGATGATGGGTCATCAGATCATGGACTCATGTTTGACAATGGAGGAATCGAGCTGCTTCCTGAGCCCTTTGGCCCACTATAACACACACACACACATCACAAGTAGACAAACTTTTTTCTTTCTTTTGAAAACCACTTTTCTCCTTTTTCATTTATTTATTATTACACAACTTGTTTGCTTGTCAATGGTGTGGAAAGAGACGGGTTGTCAGATGGTTAAGGCTCTACTGGTTCTTTGGTTATTGATTCTTGGTTATTGAGTAAGGTTTGTAACTTTGTAGTTATCTAAATATTTGAAGAGATAGGTAACGTACGTAACATGGGACCTCAAGTTCTCTCTTCTTGGAAGTTACTACCATAATATAACAATGAGAATGTGAAAGACTAGTAGAGAGAGGTTCATGCGGGTAACGTGATGAATCTGAGATACAGCTGAAGTTAATAATGATAGACAGCAAAGCACAACCAACAACGCCAGTAGTTTTTTGTAATTTCATTCCATAAATTGACTTTTCATTAATGACATAGTTTGATATTTAAAGAATGAGATTTAAATATTTGCTTTTTTCAATGTTACCTCCGAGTCATACCCTCATTTATGTCACATACCAAACTCAGGGGTCCATTTTTATGAAAGATAGTTCCACCTTACAAAAAAAAAAAATTTGTATAAATTATCAAATGATAATAAGCTCAAATTTGCAACATAGTTTTAAATATTCCCCACTTTTGTTGTTTTCCTTGTACCCATTTTTGATCTTGAAATACCATCCTTCTCATTTCTTAAAAAAGAAAATCACATGTGTTTTATACAATAATATAAGTTGAGTGTTCTCTCACATTAGCTATAAAAAAAATATTCCAAAATTTATCATGATGAAGCCACATTTTAAGACATTAATAATATAAGTTGGGCAGTTTCTCACATTACCTAATTAAAATATTACAAAATTTCGGATTAATCAGGCAGCTTCTCACACTACCTACTTAGAATATTACAAAACTTCGGATTAATCAATTGACCCGTTCAATAATTACGATTATTTTTTTTACTTAAAATATTTTAAAAAAGAAGAAATGAATTGAACGTTGGGAACTCAAGAGAGAAGTAGATCGTAAATGGTCCCCTTAATAAAAGCTAAACTCGTTTTAGAAAAGTAATTAACAAAAAGACAGATAATTAAGCTACTAATTAAAAATCTAACAGAGTCAAAGGCATCACAAGCCAAAGAGCAAAGCAAATCGCAGATAAAAGAGAGAGAGAGAGAGCGAGAGAGATTGGAATCTGAAACTGACCATCGAGATTTACGTTTCCTCCGTTTTCGTCACGCCGAAGCTTTTAGCATCTCTCTAGCTTTTAGCATCTCTCTCTCTCTCTCTCTAAGTTTTTATCATCTCTCTCTCTCTCCTCTGAGTGTTCATCATCACTTGGGTTGTCACTGAATCTGTGTTAATGGCGATTCGAGATTCTCTACTCTTTTCCGCTTTTGCTTTTCGCTCAAGCTTCTTCTTCACGAAATGCCGTTGTTGAAAAGTGATCTCTCCACTCACTATCCTTTCTCTTTTGCATTTATTCCACTCTCACTCGTCTTCTTCTTCGATTAGCTTCCATTGTCAGCTCTCTCTGAACCCACCTCTCAAAGGTATCTCTTTCACTTCCAATCTTTTGTTTTGTTTGTTTTTACTTTAGCTTAGCTTCTTAATTCTTAATACCATTTTCGAATTTGGATAAAAACCCTAGTTTTCTAAAATGTTGATCTGTAGATTACAGATCTGGGTTAAACAAGTACATGGGCACACTTTTTTCTCACTATTGGTTTCTAAATTTAGCAACTTTCTAATTAATTTGGGTTTTTGATGATTGCTTATAACAATGGTACTCGAAAATTTAGCAACTTTTTTATTGATAACTTTAACTTGTGTTGATCTTTAGTCCTGATACCTGTGTAGTGTCAGTGTCATTCTTGGCCACTTTGGGAAGCTACAATTCTTATTTGCAAGTTAATTGTTATGTGAGCTTGACGTGTTTTTGTGTTCTCTTGCAGTTACAGGTGAATGAGAAAGCTTTGATGTGAGTGAGTGAGCCTAAAGAGTATTTCAAAAAAAGACTGTTGATGATGATGAGGATTGTTGCGGCCTTCATTTTCGTTTTGGTCTCGCCATTTGTTTCATCTGCAGACATAGACTCAGACAAGCAAGCACTGCTTGAGTTTGCATCTCTTGTTCCTCACCGCAAACTCAACTGGAACACCACAATTCCAATCTGCACTTCTTGGACTGGCATCACCTGCTCCAAGAACAACGCCCGTGTAACCGCACTGCGTCTGCCTGGATCTGGACTCTATGGTCCTTTACCTGAGAAGACATTTGAGAAGCTTGATGCTCTCAGGATCATTAGCCTTCGTTCCAACAACCTTCAAGGGAACATTCCATCTGCCATTCTCTCCCTTCCTTTCATCAGATCGCTCTACTTTCATGGCAATAACTTCTCTGGTTCTATCCCACCTACTCTTTCTCATCGCCTTGTTAATCTTGATCTCTCCGCCAACGCGCTATCTGGTAACATTCCCGCGAGTCTAAGGAACCTGACTCAGCTCACTGATCTCAGCCTGCAGAATAATTCTCTCACTGGCCCAATCCCTGACCTCCCTCCTAGCTTAAAGTACTTGAATCTGAGCTATAATAACCTTAATGGGTCAGTTCCTTCTTCTGTGAAGTCCTTCCCAGCATCCTCGTTTCAAGGTAATAGTCTTTTATGTGGAGGTCCTCTAACTCCATGTCCAGATAACACCACTGCACCATCTCCTTCCCCGACTTCACCAGCCAACAGTCCTGGTACAACCGAAAGTCCTGATACTACCAAAAGAGTTCTCTCTACTGCTGCTATTGTCGGCATTGCAGTTGGAGGTTCGGTTCTGTTGTTCATCCTTCTTGCCATCATAACTCTTTGCTGTGCCAAGAAAAAAGATGGTGGCGAGCAAGGTAGCACAGCAGTGCCAAAAGCCAAACCCGGGAGGAGTGACAACAAGGCCGAGGAGTTTGGGAGTGGGGTGCAGGAGGCGGAGAAGAACAAGCTGGTGTTCTTTGAAGGAAGCTCATACAACTTTGATCTTGAGGACTTGCTCAGAGCCTCTGCTGAAGTTTTAGGAAAAGGAAGCTATGGCACAACGTATAAGGCCATCTTAGAGGAAGGAACCACGGTGGTGGTGAAGAGGCTGAAAGATGTAGCTGCTGGGAAAAGGGAGTTTGAGCAGCAGATGGAAGCTGTGGGAAGGATGAGTCCACACCCGAATGTTGCTCCTCTCCGTGCTTATTACTTCTCTAAAGACGAGAAACTACTCGTGTATGATTACTACCAAGGAGGCAATTTCTCCTCGCTTCTTCATGGTAATAATGATGTTTCAAATATGTTATTTGCTAATTGCTATTTCAAAAAATGGCTTTGAAAGTGACATTTTTGATGGATCCTATGCAGGAAACAACGAGGGAGGAAGAGCTGCGTTGGACTGGGAAACAAGGTTAAAGATCTGTTTAGGAGCTGGAAAAGGAATAGCTCACATACATTCTGCATCTGGTGCTAAACTCCTCCACGGGAACATCAAATCACCAAACGTCCTCTTAACACAAGACCTCAATGCCTGTGTCTCAGACTTCGGTATAGCTCCACTGATGAGCCACCACACCTTGCTCCCATCAAGAAGCTTAGGATACAGAGCACCTGAGACCATAGAAACACGAAAACATACTCAAAAATCCGACGTGTACAGCTTTGGTGTACTGTTGCTAGAAATGCTGACAGGGAAAGCAGCCGGGAAGACGACAGGGCATGAGGAAGTGGTGGATTTGCCCAAGTGGGTGCAGTCAGTGGTGAGAGAGGAGTGGACTGGAGAAGTGTTTGACGTAGAGCTCATCAAGCAGCAACACAACGTGGAGGAAGAGATGGTGCAGATGTTGCAAGTAGCAATGGCTTGTGTGTCAAAGCATCCAGATTCAAGGCCTTCCATGGCGGAAGTTGTTAACATGATGGAGGAGGTTCGGCCTTCTACAGGTTCTGGTACTGGTTCTGGCAACAGAGCCTCTTCGCCTGAGATGATCAGAAGCTCTGATAGCCCGGTTTAGATTGGTTCTTTTCTTTCTTTCTCAAAATCATTATTTATTTCGCGGGAATAAACCTTTTCGTAGTTGACTAATTCAGCATGTGATTTCTTCTAATCATTATCTGGAAAAGTAGTGTAATTGAAACTCTCTATCCTTACTTCTTAGATTTTTTTTTTTTGTCATTGTGTGTGGTTAATATATTTTCCATTTCTCTTTTGGCATAATCTTAAAAATATTTTATTGCAGTAACTATTTACTAAAGTTATTCTTCAATAAAAAGTTAAAAACAGTCTCTAGTTGAGCAAAAGAAACAATTCAGTGTATATCCTCTACGGACTCTGCTACGGAGTCTGAGGCAATACACCTTCAGTTATTTGGGCCTATAGGCCTGTTTGAGCCCATTAAGTTATTCTAATGAGCCACGCTTTAACCCACAACTAATAAATAATTCATTTATCGTTTACGAGATAAGATATCCTTGACCGCATGGGCCATGCAATATGGTTAAATTACAAAAAGAAATTAAAAAAAAAAGCCTTTGGCACGTGAATTGATAGTAACGTAGAAAAAGGAAACGCGGAGCCTCTGGACGAATCAGAAGGTTCGGGGGTGCCGTCTGGAATACATTCTCTGACTGGACTATAAAGAAAAGGTAAGTAGGAGAGAGCGAAGGATCTCATCCGTTTTCTCTTTTGCACCGCATCGTCTTTGGCTTTGTGATCGCTTTCTTTGTTGGTTCGTGATCTCTTGTGTTATAAGTTGTTTGCTTTAAGGATCCACTGTTCTGTAATATCAACTGTTTTCTTGTGCAGGTTTGTTCGTGTCTGAACCATGGCTTCGAAGAGGATTTTGAAAGAGCTCAAGGATTTGCAGAAGGATCCTCCTTCTAACTGCAGCGCAGGTAATCGCTGAGTAAAGATCCTTACTTTGAAGTAAACCAGCTAGGGTTTGATAAAAAATCAATACTTTGTTTCATCTATCTGAATTATGCATTTGAATTTGCCTGGTTAAGCTTTGATCTGTTAGTATCTCTTTGATTGACACCCGGTTTGGTTCACTATGTTATATGCATGAACCTGTGTTGTAGAAATTCATCATCTAGAGCTCAGCATGGTTTTGATTTTATGTCTAGTGTCTTATTTTTGTATTTTGTAGATATGTCTCTATTGATGAGGTTGTGAGGTCTGAGAGTTAATGGAGAGATTTGAGTCTTAATTGTTTGTAGGTCCTGTGGCTGAGGACATGTTCCATTGGCAAGCAACTATCATGGGACCTCCTGACAGTCCTTATGCAGGAGGTGTATTCTTGGTTTCCATTCACTTTCCTCCCGATTATCCTTTCAAGCCACCAAAGGTTTGATTTTCTTTCGAGTAACTAAATCATCTTTGTGTTTATTAGTGAACTCTTATGAATGTGTATCTCTTGTTGCAGGTGTCTTTTAAGACAAGGGTGTACCACCCAAACATCAACAGCAATGGAAGCATTTGCCTTGATATCCTGAAAGAACAATGGAGTCCTGCTCTTACCATATCCAAGGTTCCAGCTTTTTTCGATTATGCTAACCTCCCTGATTGTTAATGTAAGTGATGATGATTGATTGATATGGATACACAGGTTTTGTTGTCGATTTGCTCGTTGTTGACTGACCCGAACCCAGATGATCCTCTTGTGCCGGAGATAGCTCATATGTACAAAACGGATAAGTCCAAGTACGAGTCAACCGCACGAAGCTGGACACAGAAGTACGCCATGGGATGATAAGAAGACTTGAGAGAAGCAAAGAGGGCTAATGTTATTCTGCATCTAAAAATATTTTAAAACTTTTAAGAAGAGACGTATGTGTTGGATTTTGGTAAACGCTATTATGTGATCATAAATCGAGCAACTTTAGATGCTCTTTACTCCTCGGCTCTGCTTAATCATTATTATTATTATTCAGCTATTTACTGAGTTTACCACGCTAAAATTGGGAAGCTAAAAGATTGCAACAAGCCAGATAAGTCATCTACAAATCATTTTAAAAGGACATCTAGAATCTTAACTCTAGTAGATCTGAGTTGCAGTAAGAAGCATGCACATGCGTCTCCTAATCCTAAGAAAATGAATGAGATGTTACATAAAAGAAAGGCAAAAACAATCTAGTAAAGATAACATCTACACATTCATTGTTGAATTGACAAAGCAAAAAGAGCTTAAATACATTGAGAGTCTTTCTTATACTCCCTCCATTCCAAAATAGTTCACATTTTAGAAAAAAATATTTCAAAAAAAATACATATTTTACATTTTCAGTTATTTTTTTTAGTAGATAATAATGATAAATTGCAATTTTTTTAAAATTAATTATTGTTATTAAATTTTGATTATGAAAATAGTTAATTCCAAAAAATAATATATTTATAAACAAACTTTAATATATTTTATTAATATTGTTACAATTTTAAAATATACATATTTTGAAAGAGAAGAAATAATAATTCTCACCAAAAGAAAAAGGATACATCATAGCAAGTAGAAGGCAAAACCTTATAAATGTGATTGTTGCGGTACAACCACTACCTTTGTCTTCTATAAACTTTTCATATCATGTGATGTGTCGAACAAACTTTGCTGCTTAGATATTTTCTAATTTAAACCGAAAAAATGAGGAATGTAGGGGTCTCTCAAACTGTTATTTGGTATCTGAAAACTGTAAAAAAGAAGTTAGCAAAAAAGAAAACTGTAAAAAAGAATAGTAAATAGTTTTTAAATAAAACAATAACTGATGTATCCTTGTAAAGTCAAAGTCGATAGTCAACTTCTCGTTGTGCGTTGTTTCGTGTTGCGTACTTACTTTCCTTCAAAAGTTTGTATCATAATCTTTAACGAAAAAAAATAAAAGTTTTGTTCATAATATTTAATTTTCTTAAAAATGAAAAGCACGTTGACAATTAAGAAACCAATAAAAGTGATATAAAAAGAATAGTTTGGTGAAACTACATTGCTTTAAGGAAAACAACAAACATAAAAAAAAGGAAGTGGACAGAGAGGCAGAGGGTAAAAGCGTAATTATACGGAGAAATTGGGTTCTTGACGACGCGGTCATAATGGGGATCCAATCAACGACTCTCCTCTAATTTGGTATTTTTCTCAAAACGACGCCGTTTACATCCTTCATTCAGTTCTCTTCTTCTTTCTATCGTCTCTTCTCTTTTCAATTGTCTTTCCTTGTTTCTTAGTCTTCTCTCCAAAATTTTAAACCTTTTTTTCCCTTTCTTTCAAACGTGTTTAAGCCTCAGATCGTATCCGATCCCTAAAGGTGCGTTTGTTACCGTTTCAGATTCTCTTAATCCGTTTTGTTCTATCTATTACACATTTTCAGTTTTTTTTTCTTTTGTTTTGCTTTTGATGATCTCTTAGCAACAGGATATTTGCAAAGAAAAAGAAAAAAAAAAGAAGAAAGATTATTTTCTGTTTTCAAATTTTACAGAGCATTCATTCAGATGGGAAGCTGCGTCTCTAAGGTACATAAATTTTATTACATGAAGAGATGAAACTGTTTTGTTTTGTCGCCGTGTGTGAGAAAAAAAAAGATTTTGTTTTTTATTGTTTTTAGATAAATTATAAAGAATATAATAAGTTAATTATCATTTTACAAAAATACACATTATCTAAAAAATATTAACATTTGAATTTACATTTTAATAATTATTATTTAAGGTTTAGTGTTAAATAAGTCAGGTTGAGTTTTTAAATTTTTTAATAAATATTTAGAAAATTTAGTTATATCTATTTTTATAAAAAAAATAAGTTATTTTTTAAAAAATTCATTAATTAAAAATAAATTTATAAAATAGTATTAAATTTGTGGTATTTTTATGTGATTGATACGAATTAACCAAAAGAAAAAATCCTTATGGTTGCAAACGAACGCAGGAAACAGGAGACGATGATTCAGTTCATAACGTTGATTTTTCGGGTGGGAATGTTCATCTCATTACAACAAAAGAGAGGTGGGATGAGAAACTAGCTGAAGCTGGTCGTGATGGCAAAATCGTAATTTTCTTCCCTTTCTTCCCAATATGGAGTGTGTGTTTTTGTGTATCTCATGGAACCATATAATCCAAAACAGGTGATTGCAAACTTCAGTGCAACATGGTGTGGTCCTTGTAAGATTGTGGCACCGTTTTACGTCGAGCTCTCTCAGAAACATCCTTCTCTTATGTTCCTTCTCGTAGATGTTGATGAACTCAGCGTAAGTTGTTAGTTGTGTTACCACCACCATTCATACTTTCTTTTCTCTTCTTCTTCGACAACTATCTCTCATCATCTGCAGGATTTTAGCTCAACATGGGACATTAAGGCAACACCAACCTTCTTCTTTCTAAAGAATGGAGAGCAAATAGGCAAACTTGTCGGTGCTAACAAGCCTGAGTTACAGAAGAAGGTTACTTCTATCATCGACTCTGTACCTGAAAGTCCACAACAACCTTGATGCACTCTTTGTGTTTTTTTTTTGTGTGTCTTCTTCACCGTGGAGTGTATCATAAAGTCTTTGGTCTATGATTAATGGATGTAAAATGCACAAGTTTTTTTTTTTATAAATGTCATGAAAACATTTGAGTTAGATCATCCTGTTTCTATAATCTGCATATGAATGGTCTCTATCTATGTGCAAGCAAGAAGCTACTCTCTCTATGATAATCACATTGAGAGTTTCTGCAGTTGAAAAATTGCTAAGAAGAACTGATTTTAAGATTCAGAAGAACTGCATTTACTCTAGACTTAACTTAAGCTTTTCTCTTAATTAAAACATTAAATTATTAGACACTAGTTTGGTCCGAAAGCAACGTCTCTATCATCTTATCTGTCTGTTTCAACGTTTTGTCATTTTTTTTTTTGCTTTGTTTACATGTCAATGGTCAATGGTTAGTTGTCAATAATTTATAATTTGTTCTCAATCAAAACAATTCCTTCACTCTTCTAACAAGATCTCATTAAAAAAAAAAATCAAATATAAGATATGTTTCTTGGTTAAACGTAGATTTATAGTATTAAATTTCCTATTCATATACATGTTTCAGACACTTACATGAATTCTAACTTGATAGTTTAGTATAAACAGTTTGTTAAAAAGGTAAAAACGAATGTACATGTTGAGAAAGAAACGACCACAATGGTTTTGACAAGCATGAGAAGAAATAATAGAAACACAACATCAGATTATGTATATTTACCAACATCAAATCATGTTTTTCCATAAACCCATCTAATAATAACATAGAGTTCCTCTACAAAGTCGATGTGGTTTGGTTGAGGAATGAAGGAGGAGGCCTGACGTATGTGAAGTTGGTAAAAGGGTTGGCCTCAGGATCAGAGCTTGGACTGCTTGCTGGAGAGTCCAACACAGACATATCAGTCCAACATTTGTCAAAATTTGCTATGCATTGCCTTCCTGATACCTCCGGCTTGAAACTTGGCTTCACTTCTCTTGCCTCCAGTTTCTTCCAGTTCATTCCCTTGAACCATTTGTGCGTTTTTATCTCCTCTGCTCCGGTAGGGCCACTTCCAAGTCGCCTCTCTGGCTCTTTTTGCAGCAACTATACATTCATTACAAAGTCAGAATCAGATTTGGACCTAATAGAATGCTTCATAGAACATGAAGATGATGATGATACTTACCCCTTTCAGCAACGCATGAGCTTCATTTGACAGAAACTGTGGAAGTTTGATCTTGTCCTTTACTATTTTCTGCTGTATCTTTCCTTTGCTCCCAAGAAACGGTGGCTGTGGAAGTAAAAGGCATCACATAACACATATCATTATTATCTGAACAAATAACAAGACTACTTTAGGCTTCTTTGTATAAAAAACTTCCTTACCTTTCCAGTGAGCATCTCATAGAGAAGAATCCCAACACTCCACCAGTCAGCAGCCTTATCATGTCCCTTTCCTCTAACGATTTCAGGTGCCATATACTCAGTAGTCCCACACATGGAGTTTGATCTTTTGTTCTCTTCAAACTCCTTTGCTAATCCAAAATCAGTTAACATCACGTGGCCATCTGTGTCCATGAGTATGTTCTCAGGTTTCAGATCTCTATGCATTATGCCATTCTCATGGAGATGAGAAACTGCAGAGACGATCTCTGCAGTGTACACACGAGCCAAGTCCTCTCTGTTGACCAAAAAAAAAACTAGTCAAGCCTTGCAAAACTATATTGCAACTCCAAACATAGTTGAAAAAGGAGTTAAGCCAAACCTGAAAAGCCCTTGGTGATAGAGCTGGAAGAAAAGATGCCCTCCGTTTATAAAGTCAAGCACAAGATAGAGTCTATACTTAGTCTGCACAAACAAAAAGGAATGTACAACACTATGAGTTAACCATGTAACATGTATGAAGTAAAATCATTAGTATGCAAAGAGATAGAAGTGGAGTTTTTACCTGAAAGGAGTACTTAAGTTGAACAATGAAGGGATGATCAATTTTTGTAAGAATATCACGCTCAGCTTTCATATATTCAGCATGATTCTTCTCCATAATCTTATCTTTTCTCATGACCTTCATCGCGTAAATCTCAGAACTCTCCTTCTTCCTCACTTGGTACACTTTCCCAAACGCACCTTGCCCCACAACCTTCAAAACCTCAAAATCCTCAATGCCTACTACACCTGAGACCTTCTCCACAGCTTTCTTCTCACTGTCGGTGTCTTCATTACAAGAGGATTCACCTTCGAGACATTCCACCAAGTCAACAGAGTCATTGGTCTCTCGTAAGGTGAGCTTACTCAGCTTGAAAGAATGACTATTGATCAGAGAAGGTCCAACCAAAGAGTGGGATCTACTGTGGATAACAGCAGGCTCGTCGTAAACAACATCGGTGGGCTCTTCAGGGAGTGGACCAAAGACATCAGAGAAGTCAAGCTCAAGGTTATCTTTCAAGACAGCATGTGGAGGGGTGATGGTTAAAAACAGGTGTTTCTGAAACGGCTTCCCGGTCGCAGGACACTCAGAGGAAACCATAATTTTTTTTTCAGACACAGACAAAAGCTTTACAAGATTGGTTAGGGTCTCCTGTTAATGAGGAGAAGACTCAGAAAAGGCAAACCAATGTTGAAGAGGAGAAGAAGCTCTAGTTGTTTCCCTAATTTAAGGAAACAGAGGTTGCTGCACAAGTGCTCCAATGCCATAAAAGTGCTCTAAGCTCTGCAGTTCATAAAAAAAAAATTACAAGTTCAGATGCTAAGAGACATGATCATCATATCAAAAATCTTGGTCTCACAGAAAATTTAACCAAATAAATATAAAGAAACAAAAGCAGGTGAAAAGATTCGTTTTGTATTACCAAAAAAAAACTAAAGTCAACATAAAATAAGAAAACTTGGCACCGACCGAATATCTTTTACAGGATCATTCCTCCCACCAAAAAAAAAATATTTTTTTCAATGAGGAGACAAATCTCGAATAAAGCCCTAAGTAACCCCTTGAATTGCCAGGGTTTAGAATCGTTAAAAACAGGACTCATACATCTTCAGGGACCAAAAAGTTCACCAGGAATACAACGAAACCTCGAAGCTCTATCATTCAGATCTAGTCGTAAGATTAAGGAAACACGTAACGTATTCAAAATTCATACAAATCCAGATTTAGACTTTGAAAAAAACATATGACCTGAACTAAACAAAAGGTTTCGTGTCGTAGAAACAATATATGAATTCTAAACTCGGAGGGAGAGAAAAGTCAAAGAGAGAGAGAGAGAAGATTACCAGAGGAGAGAAGATGCGTGAGGAAGGAGGAGATGATGAGATAATTTAAAGAGGAAACGTTAAATCCCCAAACCTGTTTCCAACAGGTTTCTGAGGCGCGTGCCTCCTTTATGTTATTACAGAACAAGAGAAGCATCGTGGATCAAGGGATCTCGACACGTGTTCGTTTTTATTGGATCAATGTTTACAAGTTGTTTTAACGCGGCGGAGGTTTTTTGAATATTTTATTAGTTATTTACGATTACTTGTTTTATTTCCTTTTTTTTTGGTGACGTGTAAGCCAACTAATTTGTCTACTTCCATAAAGGCGACTAAAGGGAATGCACTGGACTAATGTAATTTTGGAAAGAAATATTTTTTTTATACGCACAACAAAACACTATACTACATGCTTTACTCAACAATCACGAGTTATTTATGAAAAGTATTTTGAGATATATGGTTCAAACAACTCATATATTATTACCTTACAATAGTATACTTCAATGTAAAAAAGAAACATTAAGGTTCTCTCACTCTCTACAGAGTCTATGTGGATTGCTGAAGGAAGGATGGAGGAGGCCTGACGTATGTGAAGGGTTGACCTTAGGATCAGAGCTTGGACTGTTTGCTGGAGAATCCAACACTGACATTTCAGTCCAACACTTGTCAAAATTTGCTATGCATTGCCTTCCCGATATCTCCGGCTTGAAACTTGGCTTCACTTCTCTTGCCTCCACCTTCTTCCAGTTCATTCCCTTGAACCATTTGTGCCCTTTTATCTCCTCTGCTCCGCTTGGTCCACTTCCTAGTCGTCTCTCTGGCTCTTTTTGCAGCAGCTATACATTCATTACAAAGTCGCAATCAGGTTTGGTCTTATATCCAATGGCTTACCAAGAGGGTTGCATGCTTCCTTACCCCTTTCAGCAAAGCATGAGCTTCACTAGACAGAAACTGCGGAAGCTTTATCTTGTCCTTTATAATTTTCTGCTCTATCTTTCCTCTGCTCCCCATAAACGGTGGCTGCAAATGGACAATAAAAAAAAATTGATATCACACAACACAATTATATCACCTAAACAAATAAATACGAGGCATTAGTAAGGCTTTTTACCTTTCCCGTGAGCATCTCGTAGAGAAGAATCCCAACGCTCCACCAGTCAGCAGCCTTATCATGTCCTTTTCCTCGAACGATTTCAGGTGCCATATACTCAGTAGTCCCGCACATGGAGTTTGATCTTGTGTTTTCTTCGAACTCCTTTGCTAAACCAAAGTCAGTAAGCATCACGTGGCCATCTACGTCCATGAGAATGTTTTCAGGTTTGAGATCTCTATGCATTATCCCATTCTCATGGAGATGAGAAACCGCAGAGATGATCTCTGCAGTGTACACACGAGCCAAGTCCTCTCTGTGAAAAACAAAACATAGAACTAGTCAAGCCTTGTGGAATTCTGGTGAAACTCCAAAACTAGTTGAAAATTAAGAAACTAACGGAACCTGAAAAGTCCTTGGTGGTAGAGCTGGAAGAATAGATGCCCTCCGTTTATAAAGTCGAGCACAAGATAGAGCCTGTACTTGGTCTGTACAAAAATAAAAAGAATGTACAGAGAACTATGAGTTAACCATTTACCAAGTAAAACCACTAGGATAGGATGTAAAGTGATAGAAGTGGGATGTTTACCTGAAAAGAGTATTTAAGTTGAACAATGAAGGGATGATCAATTTTGGTAAGAATATCTCGCTCAGCTTTCATGTATTCAGCATGGTTCTTCTCCATAATCTTATCTTTTCTCATCACCTTCATCGCGTAAATCTCGGAAGTCTCCTTCATCCTCACTTGGTACACTTTTCCAAACGCACCTTGTCCTACAACCTTCATAACCTCAAAATCATCAAGTCCTACCACGCCAGAGACCTTCACCACCAGATCCCCCTCTGGAGATATCTCACTGTCACTACCAGAGTATTCATCGTTTCCTTTCAACGCTTCACCTTCAAGACACTCCACCAAGTCAACTGAGTCCTCAGTCTCTCGTAAGGTGAGCTTGCTCAGCTTAAAAGAATAACTACCGATCGAAGAAGGGCCAACCAAAGAGTGGGATCGAGTGTAGATAACAGCAGGCTCGTCGAAGACAACATCACCGGCCTCTTCAGGAAGTGGGCCAAAGACATCAGAGAAGTCAAGCTCAACATCATCTTTCAAGACAGAGTTTGAAGGGCTGAGAGATAAATACTGCTGTTTGTTGGTTTTGTTCGGGACAGGACGGTGAGATGAAACCATAACTAAAAATCGATGCAGAACCACAGAGAAAGCTTCAAGAGTTCACCAAAGTGGTGAGAGAGACTCTGTACCGAGGTCGTTAATGCGGAGAAAACTGACTAAAACGAGTGGTGGCAATAGGCAAACCAATAACAAGGAGAAAAAGCGCTTCTTGTTTCCCGATTTTAAGGAAACATTCGATGCTGCAGAAGTGCGCAAATGCCATGAAGGTTTTATAAGCTCTGCATGTAAATCAAAGTTCACAAATTTAGAGGCTAAGACACAAACAGATCAAATCTTAAGTACAGCATTATGAAGCAAGTCCCATTAAAACCCAAAAGCAATACAATTTGCGGATTCAGAATGATTACAAAACTCATACAGCTTCAAAGACTTAAACTTTCCCCAGTAAAAACGAAACCCACAAAGAAAAGGAACTCAAACTTTAATAAAATCAAATCCACTCGTTACAAAATTCAAGCAAATCGAGATCTAGAGGAAAACTGTGACCTGAAGGTAAAACGTTTCGTGTCGTCGAAACAATACACAAATTTTGATGATTTGTAATGTCCCAGAGAATCTAAATTATGCGAGTGAAAGTCAATCAGAGAGAGAGAGAGAGAGAGAGGGAGGCTTACCAGAATGGAGGGCTGAGGAAGGAAACGAGAATCGAACGATGGACAAGAGGAGGATTTAAATATAGTAAGCATCGTAGATCCGGGGAGAGTACACGTGGCTATATCCTATTGGGAGAACATTTACCCAAGTAGAAATGTGCGGCGGAGACTTTTTGTCCAAGTAGTGGGCCGGCCCTTACTTAGCCCATTTTCTGATTTTATGGTTGTTGTGGTTTAAAGTAGGCCCTTTAAAACTCCATCATGTCTTTAAGTACTTGAACTTTTAAGATAATATTAAAAAACTTATTATTTAGTTTAAAAAATATAAATCAAAAACTATTAATCAATTATAAAATAAACTGGATTATATAATTTTTGATAAAGTTAAAAATTGCATTAAAATATGAAAACATCATACATTTTTTTGATACATCAAAAACTTAATTAAACATCATCTGGTTTATTCAGCTGCTACTCCAGGATTGAATTTCATATTCAAATGAACCTAGCAAGGCGCTTTGGTGGGATCCTCACGGATAGAAAAAGATTTGAAACCAAGGGAGTATACTTTTTTGTCTAATCGAATATACACTTTTGGTGTTCAAAATTTACTTTAAGAAACATACATCCTGGATTTGATATATTTGCATATACATACAAAAATGATCATAATCGCCTTCTCTCGCCTTCTCGGTTTGGATTTAGGATCCGATTAAATAGGTGTAGACACGGTTTCAAGCCCGGTTCATGTACATACCGGTTCTAGTATCCACCAAAATTTCTTCACCAATGTTAACAAAGAGTGGTACGGTAACTACTGCCCCCGTTTCCACTGTCGCCGGCTTTGAACCACCTGCATACATCCACCACACCACCTGGTTAAGGCCTTGGCCTTGGCCTTGCTTTAAAAAGAGATATGTGCGACATTATTTATTACCTTGTGCAGTGTCACCGCGAAGACCAGGATCAACATCAACCACTTTGAGCGTAACCGTATTTGGTAGGTCGAAATCGATAACCTTTAAAAAAATCAAGACAGAAACAAGTTTCAACTGTGAGCTATATAGACTGAGAGACTAGAGTGTGTGTGTTACCTTGTCTTTCCAGTAGAGCAAGCTGCATTCCATTCCTTCTTTGAGCCATCTCGTCTTGTCACCCATATCAGATTCGTTAAGACGTGTTTCTTCGTATGTGCTCTGTAGAAGAAGATTTTTTGAACAACCATTGTTTTAAGTGAAGAAGATGAGAATGTATTTTGACAATACCAAATCCATGAAAACAAACTGAGAGCCGTCTTTGTATGTGAATTGTTTGGTTTCTTTGAATACATTTGCTTCCTCGACCTATATAACATACAACAAGAGAATCCAGTCATACTCAAAGATGGTGCAATTAGTCAAGAATGTTTACATACAGAGATTCCAGCACGAAAAGTTCTCTCCACTGTGCTACCATTAACATAGTTCCTGATCTTAGTTCTCACAAATGCTGCACCCTTTCCTGGCTTGACATGAAGAAACTCTGCACAACAAAAAAAAAATACAGAGACAAAACTCAAAAGGCTTGTAATTTTTTTTAAAAAATAAAAAAAAAACATGTCGGAGTAGTACTAGTAGAGCGAGCTTTATGCAAATATTAGATGTAATCAAACCAAAAACAATACTTAGTGGTGCAAATGAACTAGTAACAATATCTCTACAATCTTCACAAAACCATAACCTTTAATCACAAAGAATTTGAGAAATACCAAGAACACGCCAAGGAGCCCCATCGACTTCAATATTAGTTCCGGCTTTGATGTCATTAGCAGACAAAGAGCAGCATATCCCTACAAAATTAAACGTTACTAAAAGAGCAATCCATATTAAAAGTGAGACCGGAGAAAACTCTAACCGGGAAATCTGCTGGTTCGTAGAGAAATCCGCACAGAGATTGCAGACCGATTCGAGAAAGATAGTGAGAGCGAAGAAGTTGAATAAGGGATGCAGAGGGAAGATACAGAGAAAGCCACTCTTCCCGCCATTTTTGTTCTCTCGCCGGCGAGAAGCTAAAGCCGCTGTGTCTCTCAAAACACTTTGGATAAGATCTCAATGGAAAGGAAGAAGGAAGGAAGGTTAAAACCTCAGTCTCCAGTCACGACCATGACTGAAATATCCGGTTATGTTCGGTTTTAACTGAAATATCCGGTTCTGCTAACATAACCGTTTCTTCAGTTTTTTAACGACCATGACTGAAATATCCGGTTATATTCGGTTTTAACTGAAATATCCGGTTCTGCTAACATAACCGTTTCTTCAGTTTTTTAACGACCAAGGTAATACATTACTTCGACTCTGAATTTTTTTTTTCTGCTACCCCATTTAAGCTAGATTAAGTTTTGGACAAGCCAATTCTCCAAAGAATATCTTCCGTCTGACTAATCTATATGAAAAAAAAATATATATTTTCTTTCGTTAGTGAGTACGCTCGACCATTACTACTCTAAAGAATATGAATCAGATTTACATGTAATCTCTAAAACAACTCAACTCAATTTTCGATACGAAACGATACAAAAGCTGGTCAGTCTATAAGCGAATCTGTATGTCTAAAGAAAAAAAATTCATTATATACAACACAACACATACTCTCTCTCGACATTCGGATTCAACACTGAAAAGGAAAAACAAACTTTTTTTATATTTGGGAATCCAGAAAACAAATCAAAGCCAATAAAAGAAAAAGAGATATGAACAAAACAAATCAAAACCCTTCAAGACTAGTTCTCCTACCACTGACCGACGACAATCTCCTCACCTCTTCCCTACTCATCTCCTCCAACGACGAACACACTCGTGGCGGAAACACCGGCGGGAACACCAACCCCCGTCCTCTCGTTGGCGAAACCGACGGTCTTCTTGCTGGAGGAGACGGTGAGAAACTCGACCTCGGTGCAGCTGATGGTGTCCAAACAATCGTGTTTAAACTGCTCGATCTTCCCATATGTTTCCTCACAGCTACTGGTGCCGGTTCTCGCAACGGAAACCTACAAGAGTACTTCATGTCTTGTATGATCTTGAGTTGATCAACGATGTTTCTCATCGTTGGACGCTCTGATGGCTCCACCTGTAGACATCTCTGTGCTATATCCGCTATGCTTCTAGCTGCTTTTGCAGGGAACCGACCTTTTAGTTGAGGATCCATTATAAGCGAGAGTCTGCAGTCGTCGGATAGAAAAGCTCTGCTCCATTTCACTAAGTTTCTTTCTTCTTTAGGGTATGAGCCGTCCATGTTTTTACGCCCTGTTAACATCTCGAGCAGTACTATTCCGTAGCTCCACACGTTGCTCTTTGGTGTTAAAACCCCTCTCTCTAGTGTCTCCACCGAGAGATTCGCAAGTGCTGAGCTGTTGGAGGTCTCTGTCTCCGGTGCATGGCCTACGCAACCGTATCCAGATAGCTTCGCGCTGAAATCTTTGTCCACTTGGATATTAGCCGTTGAAAATTCATTGTACATTGCCTGTTCAACACAAAGACAAAAGTGATCCGTTTAAGAAATCGCTAGGCGTTAACTACATTGCGATTAATAAAGGACTAACAACTATACAGACTATTCCGAATCTAAGTGACATCTACATTTATTTTATATATATAGATAATATATATATATAAAGATATTTTAGGTTTTTAAGTTTAATTATAAAATTATTGCGATGAATTATTAAAATTAGATATAATAAACAAAAGATTTTTTTTAAATTGTAGATTTGTATTAATCAATTGCTTAGTTTAACAAATTTGGATTAATTTATATTGATTTAAACCGATTTTAACCATTTTAAGTGATTCAGAACCATTTAAATCGATGGATTTTAAGAAAATGGTTACAGACAGGAGCGAGTTGCTGTGCGGGCGCTAATTATTAGAACCATGGTCCCAAGTAACTATTAGTTTTCACGATGTTGATGTGATTTTGTTGTGTACCTGAAACGGGCCTTCTTCGTGTAAGAAGGTTAGCCCCTGAGCTGCGCATAACGCGATCTTCATTCTAGTGTTCCAATCAAGCGGAGGACCATCTGATCTCCCATGTAGCAAACGGTCCAAGCTTCCATGAGCAAGCCTCTCGTACACCAACATCCTCGTGTCAGATCCATCGCGAGCATGATAGCCTACCAATTTACACAGATTATGGTGTTGCAGAGACGCCAAGGTGTTCACTTCATTAATGAACTCTCTGATACTCTGTAACATAACAAAATATAGTAAGTAACACAAAAACACAAAGGTGTATAAATATAGGGTTTATAGTGATTTAAACCTCCAACTATTTTTAATTCGGATGGAAAACCTTCAACTAAAATTTTATGTTTTTAAACCTTCAACTATTAAACCGTTAATGCCGTTAACCCTCCGTTAACAAAATCGTTTTATCTTAACGGAGACCCGTTAACTTGAAAACAACATGCGATACTTACGAATATCTTAGTGATTTAAACCCTCAACTATTTTAAAATCAGATGGAAACCCCCAATTTAAAATTTTATGTTTTTAAACCCTTAATTATTAATCTTTTAATGCCTTTAACTTTACGTAAACAAATATTTTTTAAATGGAGAATACATTGTTTCATTTTATTACAGAAACGACATGAGATTCTTAAACACTATTTATCAATGGGAAAGATACATTCACCATTCATCCCCAAATAAAAAGATATTTTATCCCTTTCAAAAACCATCGAATGTGAGATAAGTAAAAAAACTCTTTTGTTTCTAATCCTAATTATTTTCTCTCATGTTCATCTTTTTGCTAAATTTTAGGTAAAATTTTGAGTGTGAAGAGATTGATAACCTAAGTTACTTAACATTCCCAATTTTCCCTTTTGATAAATAAATGCACATGAAAGAAACAATTAATATTAGAAACAACATAGATTTTTAACTTATTTCATTTTCTATGGTTCTTGAAAAGGAAGAAGAATGCTATTTTTTTTATTTGTGGATAATCGTGATTGTTCATGCTCGGTGATAAAAAAAGTTTAAGGATCTTGTGTTGTTTCCGTGATTAAATGAAATGCTGCGATCCATTTTAACGGGCTTTCATCCAGAAAAAAAGAATTTTATTTACGGAGGGTTAAAGGTATTAAAGATTCAATAGTTGAGAGTTTAAAAACATAAAATTTTAATTGGGGGTTTTTCATATAATTTTAAAAATAGTTGAGGGTTTAAATCATTAAAATATCCGTTGATTTTAAGCATTTCGTGAAACGCCGCGTTTCAATTTAACGGGTCTCCGTTCAGATAAAACGATTTTGTTAACGGAGGGTTAACGGCATTAACGGTTTAATAGTTGAAGGTTTAAAAACATAAAATTTTAGTTGAAGGTTTTCCATCCGATTTAAAAATAGTTGGAGGTTTAAATCACTATAAACCCATAAATATATGGTAAACATAACAAGGAATGTTTTATTTACCTGAGTTACAACGTGAAGGCGTACAACAGTTGCTTCGACCTTTTTTAAGTTTGTAGATGAAGCAGCCTCGTCACCAAACGAAGCCATATACATAACAGATGAAAGACCTTCGGAGACACATCTGTCTGTAGCAAACGCGCTACAAGCAGACACTACTTCATCATACGAGAAGCTTCTAACGGAGCAGTTAGGTGGTAAAGGCAAAGGTCCAGATACTGCTGATGCAGATAACCTTCCGCTGCTTCCGTTAAACGATTTAAAGCTTCCCCAGTTCTTTAAGGAAGAGCCAGTTCTTGGTGACGGCAGTGGAAGTGGTTGTGGGGTAGGTTCCTTAGTAGAGTTACGTGGATCTCTCGGTTGTTCATCTTGCTCCTCGTGGCAAACTCCTGCAAGTAAATCTCGTTCCGCTGTACCGTGGATGCTTGAAGGAGCAGACATCACTCTTGTCCTGCTGTTCATATCTCCGTTACTGGAGTGAACTGGCTTCACTCTGGTTCTGAAACTAGGAGGAGCTGACTGTAGATTACGGCCTGGAGCTTTAGGTGGCTCGGGTAAAGCAATAGGCTTGCTTTCTTCAAGATCCAAACGCTTCATAGAAACCGAGCCGCCACGTTTCTTCTTGCTTTTCAGAGGGAAACACCCTAACACCATTTTTCTCAACTCCGTTTTTGCAAATTCACCACTTTGATTCTATTGGAAACTCAACGGTTGCTTGTGAACAAAACAGAGAGTCCTCTATACATAAAGCTCGATACTTTGAAAGCATATAAGTCTAGATGATGCTTGGGCACTGATAAATGAAGCCGAGAGTCACAAATTTATCTGAAAACGATTCAAAAACACAAACTTTTTTAGCAAAGATATACACATAAAGAGATGGTATTTAAGGAAACCCAGATCCGTTCATGCATGGGTTAGATCAATGGACATAAATTTTGTCTCAAGAGAAAACAAAGAGCTCAAACTTCCTTAGAAATGGATTATATCTCAGTTACAGATCTCGTGGTTTTATGGTAGTTCCTTGTATGAACCTTAAATATCTATCAATAAAACAGCTAAAAATATTGTAAAGATGCAATATTTAGAATCTTAAGAAACGTTTTCGATATGTTTAATAGACAACATGACATAAGATTAATCTCCCGGTAAAGACAAAGAGACAATAAATCCAGGAAATTATACAAAGCATTATCATTGGCTAAACTCAATTCAAATATTATTTTCTACTTTTAAAACTGAGATAATTCGTTAGATCAGAGTTTGAAATAAAGCACAATCTGTTTATGATAAGAGTTAGTTATCCAAAAGAAAAAAAAAACAAATTCGATCTAGTAACAATCAACGGATAGATGAAAGAGATTAGTTCAAACCTGGGAGGAACAAGAAGAAAATATAATTTTCTTAGGAGATGAACTGAAACTATGGGGAGAAAGAGAGAGAGAGAGATGGAACGAAGAGTGGAAATGAAATTAGAGATTTCTGAGAAGAAAGGAAACTCATAAGAGGAATGGTCTGTTTAGGAAAGTGAGAGATATTAGAGAGAGAGATAGGTGGGTCCCAGATGAGGCAGTGGTCAAAGTTCAAACCAAAACAGATATACAAAAGGATTTGTAATTAATTTCACTTCTTAATCTTAATTCAATTCCTCAGCTAACTATTTTGGAATTTTCTCTTTTCTACTTTTTAAATTATTTATTCATCTTTCGCCCCTTCACTTTTTGTTTTCTTCTTTATCACATAAAAAATTGCTAAGAATAACCTCGTCATACTTATAGTACATAATAATAAATATTAATAAAATAAAGATAATTCTACAGCTCAAAAAATATTTATTATTTTATATCTAAATATTTTACCTAAAAATTTGGATCTCACATCTTTGGCTATTGATACACACAAATATTATTTTTTTCTGGAGCCTAAAGTCTATTTTGAATCAATCTTAAACCGACCATGGACCATTTATAATTTCAGACGAAATTTTCATTCATTTTTAAATTAATAATTTTAAAATAGAAACTGATAAGCAGTAGGCAAAGTTTTAAAATCAAAGCAAAAGCCTAGATTTCCAGTAAAGAGGGCCATCGATTAAAGCGACATCTCAGTCAAACCTGGAAAACTTAAAATTTATTTGTTCTGATCAATAATTAAATTAAAATAGGCAGTAGCATTCATCATCTAATTGGGTTTTGTTTACTGGTCAAATGGCTAATTAGATAGGTTGTTGACTCTTATATAGAAACCGTTCATTTAGATCACATCGCGCCTCATCAACGGCTGATATCAAATCACGCCTTGCTAACGTGGGACCCGCTGACATCGTTTTTGGAAGGTTTCAAATAATAAACAAAAGGAAATTTTAGAAAAAGGTTAAGCACACGCGCCGTGCACGCACGCGTGCGAGTGAACTTTTTTATTAACTCAAACAAAAATCAGACAGCAGAGGACACGTGGGGTCCTCTCAAACCACTCTCCATCTTTTCACCTCTCTTCTTCTATCTACTTCTATAATTTACATGATAACCCCTCATATTCAAACGTATTTGAAAATTGAACCGACAGTTTTCTTGTAGTAACTTCGTATTTCCCCATCATATCCGCAGGCTGCAACTAAGTATGACATTTACCTTATGAAAGTTATTTATCTTTTAATAGTTTCTCTATCTTTAGGCAATTTCTCTCAAGTTGTAAACGATATTAAAATATATAAAAAATGAAGATTAAATAAAATTGGAATAATACTCAACACTAGTATGCACGTTTTTGTTGGTTCCAAGTTTAATACTTTTCTGGTATATCTATTTTTTTCGGCGTATACTTTTCTCATTATTTAGTAGACTTTTGAAGTTTGTTGGAATATATAATTATGGTTTGAACGGGGTCGGCTTTACTTTGGATGTTTTTCTTTGAACAAGCCACATAAACAATGATTTTCACGTTTGACTAATTATTATATTTTACTGGTGAGAAATACATATTCACTGTTTACACAAAAATACTATTCTACTTTAATGATTTGATGCTGTGATAATTTTGAACTTGCAAAAAGTGCCTTTTTAAAGTGCTGGTAAATTTTAAGTTCTTGGAGTGGAAAGGAGAAAGAAATTTTACGTAGACATAGAATAATGATCTTCTTAATCCACTTTCTTTTATATTTTCCATAACTCAATCATCTCATTTCTGAAATAATGATCATTTGATTGGATTAATAGAAATGTATATTTATATTTCATAAAAGAAATCAAAGATTCAATCTTAGATGCAATAAATCTACAATTAGATTTAGACTCGCGGATATATATTTTGTTTTATTTTTTTTGAATAAATTAAATTAAAAGATGGGTATATACTTTGTTTTAAATTTTTTGAATAAATTAATATTTTGAATAAATTAAATTTTTTATCTTTATATTTTTGTAATTATATTTATGTTTAATCATTTATAAATAATATATAATGTTATTAATATAGAAAAATAATATATGAGTAATAAATAGATGAACTAAATATTTATCAATAGGTGATGTTTATGTTTTAATAGAATTGATGGTTGATGAATCATCTAAAAGAAGGTAAGCTATCATTTTCTTTACCACTCATATGAGGACTCGTCAACTATATAGGCGCATACTAAATCATTTCTTCGCTTACTCATGTTCTTCATGTCTATGTTACTGTTTCATGTGCATTATGACTAAGGTGATTTTTGACTTCTTGTTCAGGGCTTGCAAAGAGGAGTTAATGGGCTCAAAACAATGCTTATGCAAAATATATTTCGGCTGGGGCCTGATTATATTCAAACTACAAAACACCAATCGTTTAATACAAAATAACTTAAGGCCCATAATGATAACCCAAAACTAATCTCACTTCTCACCGCATGAAGTGAAGAACAGTGTGGTGTGTGGATACGGTATTTCATGTCTTTTTTAATGAATGTGAAATTATATTCAAACAAAATATTATTTCCTCCGTTTTATTATATTTGACGTTCTAGGATTATACACATAAATTAATAAACATTTAATTTTTTATTATTTTCTAAACAAAAACATCATTAATTATTTACCTAACTAAAATTTAACTAATAATAAAATAGAAGGTATAATATCATTGGTCATCTAACATCAATTACTAATAAATTTTACATAGAAAATTGAAAACGTCAAATAATTTAGAACAAAAAAATTCTTCCAACATGTCAATTATTAAAAAAGGAAGGACTATGTTACATCAGGTGCATCTAGATGTGTTCGAAACGTAAAAAAACATGATGTGTTTGATACATCATGTCTTTTATAAGTTAGGTTTTGGCCTTCTGGGGGTATAAATATTAAATTTGCTATTTATGGGTTGACTTTCATGTCCCTAAGGGCATGATTATCCGGATCTCTTAGGTTAGGGTTCTTAACTTATAATTTCATGTTTTTTTTTTTTTTAATTTTCCCGTTAAAAGACGTCTTTTAGATCTCTTATTTAAGAGACGGTTCTTAAGTTTTCTTAGTTAAAAGTTAAGAAACGTCTATTAGAAAAGCTAAGAACCTCATGCTAAGAAACCCGCAATAAACATGCTCTAATCTTTTTTGAAGCTGGTTCAGTTCGTTAGTAACAAAACATAACGAATGTTTTCAGATTTGGCGGAAATTTGAATGTGGAACATTCCATTTTTACAATCGTTTGTTTAAGTGTTAACTGTAACGGAGGGAACGTCGAGATAATTTTATATATATATATATATATTTGGTCTCATATCATAGGAAATTCATGTTGATAATTTATTAGAACTTTCAAAAACATAGAACTGACCAAAGACTAACGTAGCTACTAGCAAACCATACGTTCTAATTTATTACTGGCTTCTGAGTTCTTGTAGTGATAGTAGTAGCTTCCTTGTCCGCTTCTCTCAGTTGATGCTGTAAAAAAAACGAAAGAAAGAGTAATGGTTGAGATTATTGTATTCACTTACAGAGCTGTTTTTATTTTTTTAACCTGTCGCAGTTGGTGGAAGGGCTGATACTAGATTCACACCACATTTAGCAGGCAGAGACTGAGCATTGTTGAGGTTGTTAGAAGAGAAAGAGACTCCTCCGATAGCATTTTTGATGCAACGGCAGACACCCTGACGGTCCACAGGGGTTTGGGCCTGACTGTTGAGCGTTCTGATACCGTTGCAGCAGTTAGCTGGGACGTTACCGCCTTGAACCACGTAGGAGAGGCAAGGGTAAAGATCTCCAACCACTGCGTTGCAAGACACGGCTGCTTCACCACGGTGAAAAGCAAGAACTAGGAACAAGGCTAGTAAGAGAGATCTCATGTTGCTTTTCTGTTTTTTTTTTAATCTTCTCTCTCTCGAGTGTTTTTTGTTTAGTAATTTGGTTAAAGAATTAGAGAAGCCATATATATAGAGAGAGTTTGGTGTTGGTAGTTGATGAGGAGTGATTGCTAGGGGACAGAGTTAGTTGTGGATGAATTTAATGTTTACCTTCGACTCATTAAGATCCAACCCTACTGATTCAATTCCATTGTACTCCATTTTACCATTAAGATCCAACCCTACTAATTCAACCCTACTACTAATTCATTATAAATGTTACTCCCTCCGTTTCTTAATAGATGATGTTTAGGCTTATTGCACAAAGATTAAGAAATTTACATTTATCTATAAAGTATTTTTAAATATATAATTTTAAAATCATTTTTAAATATATAATTTTAAAATCATTCAACCAATTATAAAAAAAACTGTAAACTTTTATTGGTTGAACAGTTTCCAATAAAATTAAAAGTTAATCTTAAAACCTCAAAACATACCTTAAAATCTTAAAACATTATCTATTTTGAAACAATATAAACCTTCTAAAACATCATGTAAAAGGAAACGGATGGAGTATTTTACTATTTTTCACGAAGATTAAGAACATTGTATAATAAACTAATATTCTTTTCGTTTCAAAATAAATAATATTTAAGGAAATTTTTGATGTTTTAAAATAGATGATGTTTTCATATTTCAATGCAATTTTAAATTTTATTAAAAATTGTGTAACCAAAAAATATTTGTAGTATATTTTGTAATTGGTCAATAATTTTTAATATATATTCTAATCATTTTTTAAATTAACAATTAAATTTTTTTAATAATCGCGCAATATCCTAAAACTTCAACTATTTAAAAATGGAGGAAGTATACACTTATTTAATGCATGATTAATTAAATACAAATATTTAAATAAAAATCTATTAGTTATTTAAAATATACAAAATTGTATTGACACTTATTTTAAAACAAAAAAAAAAAATTTAAAATAACACTTATTATGAAAGAGTAAGTATCTCACAATATTGAACATAGATGATGATGGCCACACCTTCTAGTACTGTATTATGAGCTGTGGGGCAGATTGATTGATAAGAACGCGGTTATGTTTGGTTCTAGAAACAGTATCTATACTCTTATGAACTTATGCAGTGGTCCTAAAACTCATTGTTATGTTCTATTTGTCCGCTCGATAGCTTTATCTTTGTCTTCGATGTTTTTTTTGTCGAGCCCTTTTGGTATGGTACAATTGTTGTTTTCCATTTACGAAAATAATCAAAATCACTTTGGACAGTTTACAGTATAAGCACAAAGCCATTTCATTTCCAGTCCAGAAGTAATCGAGGAACAAGTAAGGTATCAAAACGAACTCTCTGAACAGGAAAAATCATTGAAAACTTGATGATACACCAAAATACATATGTATATCCATGAACAAGGACGTCACAGGAGAGAGCTTGAGAAACTTAAAGCTCAATCCATACTAGATCATGCCTCATAACATGATGCAATCAGGTCCTTTAAAGGACAGTTCCGTACTTTTTGACAATTCTAGCTCTTCAAAAAGATCTACAGAGTTAACAGAAATATGTTAGAGATAAACTGTGATCAGAGTCACCACACACCCCCTCCCTGTTTCTATTCTCAACTATCTCTACTTCCTATTCTTATAACTGTTTCCTTTTCTTATCAATCGTTACTCTGATCTCTATATGAATCTTCAGTATGCATCTATTTAGCTAGTATTCACACTCCCATTTATAGTAAGTCTGATATGGATTAATCACCTTGTTGAATCTATGATAAAGCAATCTAACCAGCAAAGACTTTGAAACTAGAAAACAACTATAGCTTACAATAATGGTCTACATGTATTCCTATTGCATTCACCAGTGTTCTTAGCTGAGTTAACTGAATGCAGGAGGAGAAACAAATAATACCTTACGCCGAAGAACAACATAAAAAAGCTTCATCTCTCGATTCTGGCAACTCGGTATCTCAACTTCCGATTATGATTATCCTGAAAGAAACCAATCAAGATGTTACATTGGTACCAATGGATGGCTTTAAGACAGCTTTTGGGTGAATTTGGTACCAGTTCAACTACTTTAGCCGAGCTCTTCTCAACCTCTGAAGCCAAGCTCTCGACTTTCGCCAACATCTTCTCATACATCTCCTCAATGGCGCTTGTATAGCTCGCAGCTTCAGCACCAACCAAACGCTTCAAGTTTCCAACTTGAAACCCATCTGCTAACGCATCCACTTCCTTCTGATCCTTCACCGCTTGTTTCTTCGCACTTAAAGACCCTTCGTCCCTGTCCTCGTTCATCGCTGAGCTACTCAACTCGCACATCAACGGTGGAAAACCAGATTTAGGATTAAACGAACCGTAATGGCCACGAAAAGCCGGTCCGATGTTGACTATACCAAGAGATCTCGGTTCAAGCCGTTGGTTCGAGGGGCGGAACTGGTACGCACGGTACTCGTGCGTGTGGATTAACTGATCTATAAACGGCGTAGTGAGAAGAATGAACACGGAGGAAGCCATGGTTTTCGATTTAGGGTTTTCCGAGTTCTCGATCGGTAAGTGAAATCGAGACGAGAGAGACGACGAGACGGCTAGCTCACGCATGGAGGGGCGGTTAGCGGTTTTTCTCCGGGCGGAGAACCAGCCAAGGAGGCGGTCTGGTGAACCGAGTTGGAGAGAGGCGATCCGGCGCGAGTCAACTCGGCCAAGCGGGTCGTAGAAGGAGACAGTCTTACCGGAACAGATAAAGCTTGTCACGGTGGCGACGATTTGATCAGATGAAGAGGAGGAGGAGCTCGAGGCGAATGATTCCGCCGGGGAGTCGTCGGATAAGGTAGTGGAGACGATGCGGTGGATTTGGCCGAAGATTAAGCCGTCGACGTCGCCGGGAGAGGAGGACGCTCGTTGAATCAGCGACGCTAGTGCTGGACCTGAAATCTCGATTCTTTCTAGAGAGAGATCGTCCATGGTGGCTATTAGACAGAACAGAGAAGATCGAAAGATGTGAAGTCACTTAATAAGACTTGTGTCAGAACATAATGATGTCTAAATTTACCTATAACAACGTCGTGGTGTCTTGTATTTCAACGAGTGGTTATCATGTCGTTTTCTATACGAGAAACCGGCAGACATTCCACAGTCGAAGCCCGTTATTTAACCTAAAGCCCAATCAACTAGAAAAAACGGCAAATCCATCGAAGCCCGTTATTGATCCAGATTGGGCCATGAACCTCGAGATATGCGACATGGTTAATCATGAGCCCGGGTAACACCTTTCTTCACTATTTGTTCTTTTTCTCTGTTCGGTGATGAATACGTGATCAAATGCTCGCTTTTGATCTAAAGGAATGGATTTTGTGCAGAGTTTGGCCTAACATGTTAAACGTATACATCTCATTTATACATTTTGGAATGATGTTTCTTGGTTCCATACCTTTTTTTTTCTTTTTGCTTTTAGCCTTCTATGATAAGTGATTGTGTGTTGTAGGCATGGGTGGTCCTCTGCACAGTTCAGGACCAACGCATCCTCAGATTTCTCGTAACGCTAGGCAACAAGCTACTGATACATGGACAGAAACGGAGTTTCCAACTTTGAGGTGTTTATTATAATCATTGCCTACTATTTTCTAGGTATATTGAACATACTAAATATATATTGATAAAAAATAGCTTCACTTGGTTGAAAGTTTGACAGAAATTCAAAATGCAAGAGGGGTTATGTTTCAGAGATGTATCGTTGCTTTATCAAGGCCTATATAGCCTTAAATGATGATTTGCTTGCAGAGATTACTTGCGAAGCACGAATCCATTGTTTGTGGAAATAAGATGATAGAAAGGGAAGAAACATCTAAAAAGGAAGTTGCCCAAGGTGAGAATCAGCTCTAGCTAGATATTAATCAAGAAAGATACTCGTGCAGCAAGTTACGGTCGTGAATTAGTGACCATATGCATTATTATTCTAGTGGTTTAGGATTTATAAGGTTAAAGATTGAGAATGTCTTACACTTGTTTTGCAGTGAAACCAATGATGGTAGTGTTGTGACTTCTGCAACGAATGGTCCAAAGATGATCTTCTTAGTGAAGATGACTTTGAGACACCAAATGCAAAAAACTCACTGGCTCTTGTTCCTAGTGAACCTCCACAACTTCGAATCCACACTCCCAAAATCAGATGGTGCAACAACACTACTCATTACTCAAACTGGCTCTCCTCATGCCTTTAACAACAACATGTTCGGTAAGTTCCTCTCATTATGACAGGAGGCTATATATATGCCACCTTTGGCCACAACCCAAACCATCATAATCCTGCTACCATGTACGGAGGACAAGTTCAGCCACCACCACTGTACCTTTTAGAACAATAAATGTACGGAATATCACTAGAAGAGAATGGAACTAACACGATACGAATCCCTTCCAAGTTTCTTGTCATCCTTGGCTGCTCTTAATCATCATCAACCAATGAACAAAAAAACGTGAGGACAATTTGTTTGGAGAACTTGTTGTACTCTCCAAGTTCAGGAAAAGAGCCGGTAGTGGGCATGCGCAAAAACCTGGACCCGAATATCCGAATTTGAAACCGATCTAAAATACTAGAATCTGGAACCGATCCAAAACTCTAGAGGTACCTACATATGTATTCAGAAGACTCTTACCCGAAAGATTCGGATTCGAATAGATCCGGTCCAAACCTGATTCGAACCCGAGAATCGATTGGGTACTCAAAGACTCAAAATAAAAAAAAACATTAACAAAACTATAAGTTTTCTTATATTTTTCAAGAACCCACCCGAATCCAGAAAGAACCTAACCTGAAATTATATAGATATCTATATAAGTCCAAAACTTTCTTACTCGAAAGATCCAAACCCGAAAGAAACTGACCTGAACCTGACCCGAATATCCAAATTCCCTGGCCTAGCAGGTAGTACGTAAAACCCCACATTTTTTTTACCTTTTTACTTTAGATTCCAAATTTTTTCTGTTGATTTTCATAAAGGATTAAAGATTTGTTTTTTGTCGCGTAGTGAATAATATTTTTTTTATATAAAACCTCCGTCGAGGTTTAAGATTTCATCTTCTTCATCAATGGAGGAAGACGACTCGGTTTCACTCACTCTCCACACTCTAGCTTCTATTAGGTCACTCATCATCAACGCCGACACCTCCGTCTCGGTAATTTCATCGGTGTTCGACTTCCTTACTCGTCTTCTCAGCCGAGACGACTCAGCGATTCTTCACCACGTCCTCAAGCTCCTCTCCGATCTCTCTCTTTCGAGAAAGGAATTAGCAGCACAGATCTTCGAATCAATCCTATCCAACTTGCTCCGCCTTCAAAACTCCCCCTCCGATGAGCGCCAAGGACGCGTCGCCGTGGAATCGCTTGCTGTGCTCGCGTCGATATCCGAACGAAACCCTAGCGTCGCCACCGCGTTTTCCAAAATCGACGGCAAGGTGTTCGCGGCGATTTGCATCGGAGCAGCTGTTTCTTCTCGGATGTGGATGCTTAGGAACGCGGAGAGGTTCTGTGTCCATCGTCGGTGCTTTTCACGTTGTTTCTCGGGTTTAGTAAGGATCCGTATCCGTATATCAGAAAGGTTTCTCTAGATGGATTGGTTTGTGTATGTGAGGCTGGTGATTTCGATCACGCCAATGCTGTACAAGGTTGCTATACTCGTGCTGTTGAGCTTCTGGGCGATGCTGAAGATAGCGTCAGATCTTCTGCAGTTCGTGCCGTAAGTTTTTTTTTTTAATTTTTTGTTAGTGAAATAGCATTTGAAAGAAGTGTTGTAAGCTGTAATATCCGATGATAACTTTCTGAATGTTCAGGTCAGTGTGTGGGGTAAAGTGTTGATAGCATCTAAGGAAGAGACGAGCAGAAGAGAGTGCTCTGATGCTGTGTTTCTCCAGGTAACTAGCTCCTCTCTGGATTGTTGCAGCATTTTGAAGTTCTTACGACTACCAATTTTCGAGTTTGGAAGTAGTGTTATACCTAGCTACAAATTGATTTAGCGGAAAGGCTGAAGCTTTGATTGTATTTGGAGACGGGAAACTGAGTAGCCACCTAATAACTTCTGTTGCTAAGTTTTTATCAGATTGTTTTCTCAGTGATCTTGAGGAACTACACTAACCAAAGGTCTGATTTTTTCTTATAAACGTGCTTTCAGCTTTGTTCTGTTGTGAGAGATATGAGTGTAGACGTGAGGGTTGAGGTCTTCAAGGCATTTGGGGTCATAGGAACTGCATCAGAAATCATTATACTGCAAACACTTTCTAAAAAAGTATTGAGAGCCGGGAAAGGGAAGAAACCGCAGAATCATCTTTTGAATGAAGCTGCTGATGTCGCTGCTGCAGCTGGAGTTTTCATCCATGGTTTTGAAGATGAATTCTACGAGGTGCGCTTATGATAAATTTCCTTTCTTGTTTTGTTTGTGCAAACCTGTTAAGTAGGTTTTGTAAAAAGAAAATGTCAGTTGAGTTTTTGTTGTTTCTGGACTTACATGTACGGTGTTTGTATGCGTTATTGTGAAGGTACGGGAAGCTGCGGTTGACTCTTTCCATTCCCTCTCAGTAAATTCTATCGAATTCCCAGATGAAGCTGTTTGCCTATTGATGGATATGCTATACGATGATTATATGGTTGTCAGGTTAAAAGCTTTAGAGGCATTGCATCATATAGCAAACTTGGGCAACTTGAAGATACAAGAAACTTATATGCCCGCCGTAAGTCACCATATCCTTTTGCCTCTTCTTTTCCTATAGAGCTGGTGGTAAAAAGCTATTGAGAATGCAGATGCCATACTTCATAAGTTTCGTGTCTTGTTTTGACTCTTGACTGATCTAGATTTTATGCACATCATTTCTTATGGGTTTAGGCCCGCTGAAGTAGCTTCAGTGAATAGTTCGCACTCTAAGGCCTAATGTGAATGAGAAATTAAGTGATTTGTTACTTGACTAACGTAACTACCGCTGCCTGCAAGTATTTTCATTTGGTTCTGTAAGGCTATTTCTTTGCTATGAGTTGTGATGAAGAGCTGCTACTTGACTTGCAGATTTTGGATGCTATTGTTGATACTTCTGAGAATATAAGACTTACGGCTAGAACATTCTTAAGTTGGCAAAGCTGTCTGATTTGAAGCTGGTCAACAAAGGTGTTGATGGTGTCCTAAAAAGTTTAGAGATGTATCCACAGGTTGGCATACTTATCTACAAAGATCAGCTAGCTTCTCTTTCCATCAAATTTATTTTTCTTCTTTTGAATCTCATTTTCTTGCTGTTCCATCCTAGGACGAACCTGATATCTTGTCTACTCTGTTCTTTTTCGGACAAAACCATTCAAATTTCTTAGTCAAAATAATCAAGAGATTTCGTGAAAAGGTATGCGAGCTATTTTTCCACTCTTTTCAGGACTTGTTAACTATAGGCTTACTAATCATATCTTCGCTTACTCTTCCATGCTCTTCAGTTGGAGACAGATTCTGGAAATAAAAGTGAATTCAACAGCCAACAGGTATCTGCGTTTCTGGTGTTCATAATCTCAGCTCCTCTCTCAAACAAACAAAGCATCACTTCCATACCGGCTTTGGCCTTTTCATATTCGCTTGCAATGCTGGGAAAATTCTCGTGTGGACTTCATGATATGATGGACCAGGATACGCTTTTGGCATACTTGGCTCATTGCATTAATCTTTCTGTTTCTTCGGGGACAGAAGTCAGTAAAGCAGATACGTTTGTAAATGCATATAGGCGCAGTAATGCAGATGATAGCGGAAGCGCCGTCCTACTACCAAGCAAAGATATACCTGCAGAGAGCAAACCGATGGCTTCTATAGCAGAAGTGGAGATTAGAAATCCAGCACTTAAGTCTGTTAATCATATACAGTTGAAAGTAAAGGCTGCCTGGTTATTATTACAATCAGGATGCTCTAAAGAAGCATTCCGAGCGTTAAGGTTTTACAGTTTGCAATTTATAGGTTTCCATCGACTTTGTTACTCTTCCATGTGTATTCTACCTAACGTGTTTTCTTTGACTTCTTGTCCAGGGCTTGCAAACAGGAGTTAGCAACTTTGATAGACAACTCCTCAATCTCCAATGGTGCATTAGAATTTATGTGTCAGTACGTTCACCTAATCGAACTTCTCGCTCAGGTATGGCCTCATTTCGAATACTCAAGACACACCAGCACATGTAGATCTCTAGAACTGGAACTGCTTATGGAAGAGGTAGAACTAAAACTGATGGAGATAAGGTGTAGATTCACAGGCCTGTCTACGGAGGTGTCACTAGTAATGGAGCTAGTAATTTTAAGTTGCTTGTTAAGGCTATATAGATTTGAGATTTGCTGCCGGCTTAACTGCAAGAAGAAGCTGTCTGCAACAGTGTCTCAATTAGAGCTCCACCATGAACAACAATGCACCAAACTATCAGATTTTCTAACGGAAACTAAGAAGTCACTGCAAGATATTGGGAGCTTTGCTGATATAAGTTGCTGTAGACTGCTTGATCTCATCAGGAAATTCAATTGCTTTTCTCCGGAACAGTTTACCCTCTCTAGTAATCTGCAGTGTGTCAATGCAGAGCTCGAGGTTCCCGGTAATGGTCCGTACAGACCAATTTCCTTTGTGGCTGGACTACCAGTGGCTATACCATGCGAAATCAAGCTGGTCAATGTGCCAAGGGATGCCTGTTTGTGGCTGAGAATATCTAGAACCGATGACACTTGCCAGTTTGTGTACTTGGACCCAAACCTCTACAATGGAGATGAGAAAGAGAAGAGGTTCATGTTTACTGCAGTAACTTGCATGACCCCGAGGGCTGTTGTGTTCACATTGCGGGTCTCAATAGGCATAGAGTGTTTATTCGAAGACGTTTGTTACAGTAAACAGCGTCTTGGTCCGAAGCATCCAGTGGTCTATCTGTGTAAGAAAAGAGAAGTTCACTTCTCACTTGTTTCAAGAACCAAAGCTCTGTAGTAGTCTTCTCTATCTTTCAAAAATGTTTGTAAAAGCAATAATAATACTAATGTTGTCTTAACATAAGTGAGCTCACCAATAGTCATTACAGGAACAAGAGCCGTTTGTAAAACAATGAAACCTATTATTATCTCTAACAACAATCTCTCTTCTCGTAATCTTCGATATCAACTTCATCGCTTCATGACAATCTCCGCATACTCTTAGATTCTTCACCACTCTAATCACTTCATCATCAGCCGTACTGATCAACCCCAAAGCAACCGCAAGCTTCTCGCTGTGATACCCTAACACCGTTTCCTTTTCTTCTTTTTCAACGTCGAACATAACACACTCTGTTGTCGGAACAAAACCCATAAGCCTCATTTCATTACCTAAATCTTCTAGCTTTGCATACATCTTGTCGCTGAGAGGATGAGATTTATCATCAGCCAGAAACTCGTGGACCGTCCCTTCCAATTCAATCCAACTCCATCCAGGGAGCTTCTTCATACCTTTCTTGTTCATCTCCTCTCTCACTTCAGCCGCTTCGTCCCATCTGCCATTAACCGAGTATATGTTGGATAACTGAACGTAGTTTCCTGCATTCCACGGCTCCAGAGCAATGAGTTCTTTCAGAACACGTTCCGCTAACCGAGTTTCTTTGACCAGTCTGCATCCAGTCAGTAACGCTCCCCAGATGATCGCGTTTGGCTTCATTGGCATATCGCAGATCAACTGGTACGCGTCCCTTAACTGTCCTGCTCTGCCCCAAAGATCTACCATACAACCATAGTGCTCAACCGTGCGTTTTAACGAGTAAACAGAGCTTATGGAATTGAAAAACGTAAGCCCGTCTTGGATTAACCCTGAGTGAACACACCCACATAGCAATCCAAGGAATGTGTACCCATCAGGTGAGATACCTAACTTCTCTGTTTGTCCAAAAACAGCAAACGAGAGCTTGACGTGGCCATTCTTGGCCAGGCCAGTAATTGTAGTGTTCATGATGACTCTATCCTTCTCCTTCATATCTTTAAACACTTGAAAACCTCGAGACATAGCCCCACATTTCGCATACATATCGATCAACGCATTACCCATAACAAGATTGGTCAAGAACTCATCCCTATCTATCAAACTACTTCCCCATTCGCCTAGATCAAGTGCTCCTAAGCTTGCACAAGAAGAAAGAAACCCGACAATGGAGTACTGATCCGGTTTCAGATTTTCCCGCAACATCTGGTGGAACAACTCCACACCTTCCTTCGGGAGGCTATTCGACGCATACCCTTGTATCATAGTGCTCCAAGTAACTATATCTTTCTCCCCCATTGAGTCGAAAACAGAACGAGCTTTCTCCATCTTCCCTCGCTTCGCATAGAGATTAACAAGTGTAGTGTGAACATATGAGTTCTTCTGCATCTCTATCTCTTCAACCAGATTAGCAATCCACTCCGCACTATCGAGATCCCCTACCTGAACACAAGCAGATAAAACCCGAACAACCGAGTAGCTATCAGGTCTCACACCCATCTCCACCATCTTCTTAAACAATCCAATAGCCTCACTATGCTTCCCAGAAGCAATACACCCACTAAAAAAAGCCGTCCAAGAAACAATCGTTCTCTCGGGAATTTCATCGAACATCTTCCGGGCATCATCGACCCGACCAAACCCAGAGTACAACGAGACTAAACTCGTCATAGCGCCGACATCGCGATTAAACCCACATTTCACCACTAAAGGATGAAGCTCAATACCGAGCTTGAGATTCTGTGATCTAGTACATGCCTTGAGAACGAAAGGGAAAGTGAAACCGTATAGGGAGAGACCGTGTTTGCGGACGGAGAGGAAGAGGTCGAGCGTTTCACGGAAGAGATTGTTGTTGACGAAGCCGTTGATGAGAGTGTTGTAGAGGAAGATGTTTGGGAACTGTGTGTGGGAGAAGAGGAGGAAGGAGTAATGGTTTTGGCGGAAGAAGAGAGTTCGCTTGAGGAGGAGGTTAACGAGGTAAGTGTCATGGTGATGATCGTGGTGGATGAGAGATGCGTGGATCTGTTTCAGGTGGTTGACGGTGGATGCGACGGAGATTAGGGTTTTGATTTGATGAAGTTTAGATGATGAGACGGTGGCGATGCTCATGGCCACTTCAAACCGTTAAAAGGTTTTATCTCCCGCCAGTTTTATATAACCCTCTTTCAGTTCTTTTTTCGCATTATTTAAAACTCCCACAGTTCTAAAAAAAATATTATTTTTGCGAATTTTATTTATTTCACAAAAATAATATCTTTGTATTTTAATTAATTTTATAGTTTTTACCCCCTTTATCCTTAATAATTAAAACAATTAAGATATATAATAAAAAAATTGTTTTGTAATTTAAGTATTAAAATATAGTTATTTCCGGATTGCAATTTTATTGATGCCTAAAAATCCTAATGGTTTGATTAGTAGGAGGTAACTTTGGATATTTTACTTTAAAATTTAAACTGTAAATTTTGTAGTTTTAAGTTTAGATTTTATTAGGGGGAAATCATTTCTATTATAAGTTTGATATTATTTTGCAAATTTATCTTTAATGAATGATTATTTTCAAAATACCTTATTTTTTTTGATGAAAATAGCCTTAATTATTTTTTAAAAATATTTATAAAAAATTAGAAACTCAATCTTAACTTTTTAACACTAAACCCTAAACAATAATCAATAAAATGTAAATCTTAATATATTTTTGATAATGTGCATTTTTGCAAAGTTATTTTATGCTATTCTTGACAATTTCTCATTTTATTGTTATAGAATTATTTTAAAGTTTTAAAAGCACTGAACATACAACTGTAGAAAATTTAATTTTTACAATCCGATAAAAGAATCAATTACAAAAATTAGCTTGTGTTTGTCTTTAACATATTAGTTTTCCAATATTTCATTTAAGAGAAATTGCTAAAAATAACATAAGCTAAGTACCACTTTGTAAAAATACACATTATCAAAAATATATTAACATTTGCGTTTACACTTTAGTGATTATTGTTTAGGGTTTAGTGTTAAATGGGTGATGTTCAGTTTCTATTTTTTTATAAATATTTTTAAAAGATAATTAAGTATATTTTTATCAAAAATTAAGTTATTTTTGAAAATTGTCATTCATTAAAGGTAAATTTGCAAAGTGATATCAAATTTGTGGTAGAATTGCAAATTCTCCTACATTTAATATAAGACACTTTAAAATTGCATATATTTTATTTATTACATTTTGTCTATTTTATAATTAAAATAGAAATTTTCAAATATCACAAAATTATATTTAAAGTATTTTATTTTCATCTCATATATATTTTTGTATTGTATATAAACCAACCCCGGTAAAATACAATCCTGGATCCAGCACTGCAAAGTGGTTTTGAATTTTGCTATGGTTGTGGCTGTATGCATATAATAAAGTTGTAGGTTACCGTCTCACTCATGCCTAATCACTCGCACAGTCGCACCCGTGACCGTGAGACATTACTCTATGCCTAGTTTATTAGTTTGTTTTTTTTTGGGAAAGTAACGAGTCTTTTCAATTGAAATATTTTTATTGATTATTCATGCCTATTTTCCAGATTCCAGCTGGTATTTGAGATTAACATCTCCATTCTATTACTCACACTTAAAAAAAAAAATTCAAATTCTACTCTACAATAGACAAACTTTATTACAGTATTACTCTATTTTAAGAAAAAAGGCAACACAACTAGTTAATGTATTATCCTTTGTAATAATATCAAGAAAATGCAAACTTTTTTTCCACCATTACTTTTACCATTTTTTTACACATGAAACCAATTGGGAAATAGAAATACTTAAAAGAAATCACACAAGGAAACATGATTATAAAGGAAAAGTAAAGCAGGGAAACTATTTATTTACAGACACAATATATGTGCATTGGATATAGAAACTTATTTGGTGAAGCCTCCTCACTTCATTAGTTGTTAACTTAGATCTTCTTCCTAACACTTCCACGGAGGCTAACGAATATAACTATAAACCACACCCACTTTACCCTGACACGGTCTGGACTTGTTTTTGCTTATGTTTTAATTACTTAAGGTGTGCGACTCATCGTGCTTGCGAGTTGTCGTGGGTGTATACGGAGACGAATGAGTCCACAGCTCCAGCTGCAAGTAGAACCTGGTACGGATGAAAAGCGAGGCAACTCACTGAACCAATCTTCTGTGCCATGAAGGACGGGTAGTAAAGGATTCTTCCTAGTTGTTCTCCCCCAAGGCTAAACACTTTAATTAGCTGTTTTGCAGATCCACTCGCGATTATTGGAGCGTGTCTGTGAACAGCTAAGGCCGTTAGTGAGCCCCTGTGTGCATCAATCGTCAGGTATGTGTCCCTTGATGTTCTAAGGTCAAGGAACTGTATGTCCCCTGCCTGTGATGCACTCACCACCTGAAACAAAAAGAGGAATAGATATTGGCCTAGGGAAAGCGACAACGAGTTGAAAACACCTGACAGTTTAGAGATAAGTTTTAGCTTGCAACCTTTGAGGGATCAAGTCCAGGCTGAAAACTGAGTCCAACCACTCTTTCAACTTTCTGATGAGGCCGAGTCGCAAGGACAAGCCTTCAATATGAAAAAATTGATATTAAGTGATGTATCCAAACCAAGTTTGGTGTTTCTCATTTTCGTTATAATTGGAGAAGTTCTTGTGTAAATTTGCAAATGAACAAAGCAACTTACGGTTCAGGCGACCTAACATCATAGAGTCTCAAAGAACCATCAGCGAAACCAGCAGTAAGTTGACTCCCGTGCACTTGAGAAGCCGACTACAAATCAGGACATTCTAAAGCGTTTAATCGATCATGTTATATCCTGATATTCTAGCGCGCTTCTATGTTATAAAGAAGAAGGCTAGAATGTCCACTTACAAGTGCTGTAACTCCGCACTCCGACTCAGACGGAATAGATCTGACAAGCTGTTCTTTGTCAAGGTCCCAAAGTGCGACTGTTGACACCTCCCCAGAAGCATACTGTTGAATAACCAGTAATCCATAAATAACAATAAAAAGGCTACATAACTTGGAAAACAAAAAGCAAAAGCAATCACAAACCAGGCAGCCAGACTGTTGTTGCCAGTCTACAACAGCGTTCAAGTCACGTGCACCGGGCTTGTGACCCTGGATTGAAGAAAACCCCGTAACAAGCTTTTGTTTACCCTTTGTTGCATAGTTTTTCCATATCCGGACAGACCCATCACCTAACGATATTCCAAAAGCTAGTGTAAGACATAACTACCATTTCTCAGCGGCTATAATAAATCAATTTGCAAACAGTGGCAAGAGTTACGAATATTACATGACGCAACAAGTAGCAGAGAGTCGTCAAGTTCATTGACGAGGCATAGCTTTGAAATTCCTTTGTCAGGAAAATCATGATTGTCAAAGCCATTGAGAAGAGTTGCTTCCTCATAATTCCAGACTCTGAGATGATAATACAGTAAAATAGTTAGTGCAGTAGGGGCATCTCGGTTAAGAAAATGTCAAAAAGAGAGAAGATCAAATTCTAATAACAGTTTCAAACTAATGTATACTAGACTGCAATTTTGTTTTTAGGGAAATAGACTGCAATCTTCCTACGAGAAGGTTAACCTTAACGCAATAAATTGATCGAAGATCCAAATTTTAGCTATGCTCTGAAGAACCTTGCATACCTGATCCGTTCATTCTCGTCTGCAGCAACTACAATAGGAGAGAAAGGGTGAAGGAGAGCTGTCTTTGTTCCCGTTTCAAACCTCGTATCCCAGTTCGCAATAGGATTATTGTTCAGCTTGTTAATAGCTGGTCAAGTTAAAATGTTGCAAGTCAGTTCAAATGACTAGTATAGGCACAGAAAAAACCAGAGATAAAAGAGAAACAGTACTTACAAGAGTGCTGGCATTTTGCAATATGCTCAAGTGCGAATTTTTCTTTCTCTTCTCTTTTGGTATCCATCTCTTGACTAGCATCAGCTTCAGAAAGAAGCGGTTTAGAAAAGTGGCCACAGCTCCAGTTGTAGATAGTTGATAATGGTAGCAAACTCCGTTCAGATCCACTGGCGCCTAAAAACGGATCAGCCAATCCCGAGTCGGGTGAACCCAACAGGTGGGGGGGCCTAAACTCTAACGAACAAACTCTTCTCAGTCCAGGTAGATAGTTTGTTCTAGGAGGGCTGACCGGAGGAGTCCTAAAACTTAAGGGCATATTACCTGTAGTCAACAACAGTGAAAGATCAAAACTTACAAACGGACAGCCTTCTGAATTAAGCAAAACTTCTAAAATTTCATGACCATAAAACCCTCCATAAACAGCTACCTGCATGCATATCAAACCATGAGGATGAACGAGATAGGCCAGCAAGAGGAGTGTTAGATGTTGTTGCAGCTTCCCCTAATCGGCCAGTGGGCTTCGAGGGTTTCGCAACAACTTGTTCGATTCCAATGATAGAAAGCACACGCCGCCCGAGACTCGCAACTCGTGGAGATGGGTCTTTAGCTAATGCAAACATAGATCGAACGCACTGCGAATAAACAGCGTTATCAAACAGTCTTTGCTGATGGACAGCTCCATTGCTGACACTGTCATGCATGATTCCATCATCAGATAATGGAGATCCCTGCATTAGCCCAGACGATCCAAGAGGGCTACTTGAGATCCTAGACTCACGAGCAATTGGTTGGCTTTCAGTGCTAGCTCTAGTCAGAGGACTCATGTGTAAAGAAACAATTGTTGCACTCCCAGCTTCATGGAGTTTAGCGATTGAAGGGAGCGAAGTAAGCAAAGAGCTTGACTGAGGCTTCCAATATGAAGCTGCGGCTAACTTTAGTTGCTTTTTGTGGCCAAAGGCAAAACGTGCCAGAGCTGTACAGACATTAACAACAGGGGCATCGGGATCAAATAGAAAAAAAAATAAAAGTAAGCAAGCTAAGGTTCAGATGTATGTGTAGACTGAACAAAGACAGATATTTGTCAATGCACAAAACTATAAATGAACTCTCTAAACGAGGGACAATATCACTATATCAGTCGCTCCAACTAAAGGCAACAGATTAACTTGGCTGTCTATGTGAACGGGAATTATTAAATTCAGCAAATGAAAATCAATAAATAAGATGTAGGAGATGATCTAAATTAAAATATTATAATTAGGTTAGATATTTTCTTTTGTTTGAAGTTAAATGACTCTAACGCTAATTACGAACACACAATCCCACGATCATGATTATTAAGGAGTTGCATGCTGTGCGTACCTACAGCAACCTCTGACCGGACAAGTGGACTCCCATCTGAAACTACATCTAAGAGACTTTTTATGATAGCTTCTTCTGCTCTAATCTTTTCATCATCATCAAATTCATCCTCCAAAGAACTTTTACTAGAGCCAAACCCAATATCAAGTAAAGTACCCAGAGCAAAAACAGCAGCAGCCCTTACCTGCAAGAGAAAGTTTAAGGTCAGAAATTACACTTCTAAAGAAGGATAATATACAGAAATTTGAGCTTCACCTCAGGTTGGGGATCGGAAAGCAGAGGTGCCAACTTTTTAAACGCATTTGCCTCCCTACCCACTATTTGGGCCTCCATAAAATCTTCCCACAACTTTCCAAGACAAAGACAAAGCCATTGAAGAAACTTTTCTTGCTGTGAATCACTTGGTCTGGATAGTTCAAGGTGCCCCAGACAAACACCAATTAAATTAGCTTCAAGACATGCTTCCTGGCCTCGTCGGTGTCCGTCCACAATGACGGATAGAACAAAAGCAGCCATAGCTCGTTGGTCTGGAATTGCATCCAAGCTATCTAGAAATCTTATGAAATATGTATGCCCCCCATCCTTCACAAGATCAATTTGACATGACTGCAAACAAATAGAGACTTAGAATAATAAAAAAAAAGCTTCCGCAGCACGAAAGTGTGATGGCCAGAGATAAACAACTTAATCTGATGTCATTCAGCATTCATCTCAGAATAACTAGATAAAAACATAATGTCTTTCCCATTAAAGTCAATTTCAATAAACAGCAGATGCACAGTAAGAAGATAGACATAATAGCAACTAGCATTATTTGTATAAGAACACGCTGATGCATGACAAAACTACAATCATCTTTCGATTCTTCCCAAAAATAGCTCACTGAACGCAAAAAACTTTACCTTATCAAGTGCAAGAATTTTTGTCCAAATGAAAACAAGGATCTGTCTTAGCTCATTTGTTGTTGTTTGGAGAAGCTTCAGCACATATGGGAATATTCCAACAGACAAAGCCTAGAGGAATTTTCACTTCACGTGTAAGGACAACCAGAAATATTCTTTTTAACTTGTAAGCCAAAGGGAAAGAGAGTTCAAATTTAGAAGTATACCAGATCCACGGCCCATGAACCCATATCAAGAAATCTTCCAAGAAGTACAAGAGCACGATACCGATGGCATTGGCTAAGTAACACCTGAAGCAAATCAGTGTCTATAAATACGCTATAATAGTAATCTAAAAAACAATGATGGAACGTCCAGAATGAAGCCAGGTAATGTCCCTTAAGTCAAATCTACGCAAAACTGTGCGAAAATGAGAAATCAATATGGCTCTCTCTCTCTCTCCACACACACAGCAAAAATGGAAAAGAATATAGAAATTTAGGTTGCACCTGAAGAACAATAGGCAACTGCTCTGGTGGCTTCTTATGCTCAGATCCATGATCAAGCCACACCTCAAAAGCTGTCAGTTGCTCAGTAAAAAAAGGACTTGGCTAGAAAAAGAAAACAAGAAAGTATTATTATAACAGGCTCCGTCTTATACAATTAAAAGGGAACTACATCAGGCAAAACAAACCTCGAACTCTGTGTTTGGGTCCCGAACAAGTTGGGGAAGGCGAGAAAGGCAGATTTCAGCAGCCATGTCCCATGCATCCCTGAAAAGCAACAACTAGCTGAGGAAAAAACTAGACACGTAACACTTTATCTAACAGAGGAATATGGTTCGTCGAGGATACCACATATGATGTTGATGCGTAGGAGGCAGCATAGGGTGAGATATAGGATTACAATTCGCGGACCGCATTATTCTCTCAGCAAGTAAGAAATTTCGGAAAAGGCTAGCGACCAACAAATCCTGTCTGAATAATCTCTGGAAAAGTTCTGCAGGGTAAAACTAAAACTCATGAGGGACACTGAAAAATAAACAAGTCAAGTAAAAGATGATTGGCATTAATACATTATGCAGAAATTTTGGAGAAATACCATGAGGAAGTACATTCCATGCAATTGTATCCGTCACTGCTGTGAAAATCCAGTTCAACTCCCCTAACAATGTCTTCCGGTCATTTTGGCGGCCCGGAATCATGTCAATAAGTGATTCATCGATGATTTCTTTCAAAGAGAACGCCTGCAGAACCTGCATTGGAAAGCCTCTTGTAAAAGCTGCAAGCTAAACTGAACTGCATAGTTCCACATGGACATAAATCAAACACATTCAATATAAAGTAGTTAATAGTATTAGTAAAGAGTTAAAAAGGAACTAAAACGGCACAACCTCCGTAGCTGATGTCTTGATCTTACCTCATGATGAAGTAAGAATATGCTAACTAAGACTCTATTAAGTAGATTGATGGGAAAAATTGTAGGAAGAAAACAAAAATCTGAGTACGCAAAAAAGTGGGAGATGAAAAGATGATTTACCATTTCAAAGCCATTTTAATGGGTGTGGTGAGGCAAGAAGTAAAAACATCAGCTGGAAATTCAACGCTCTGAGGAAGTGTCTCAAGTACATCACAAGCAGCAAGTATAATGCAGTCCTTTGAGGAACCAGAAGAACCCCAATCATGAAGCTGCCATAAGGAATAGATGAATTTTCTTCAATTTATGGAACGCCAACTGCAGAACCAAGTTTTAAACTGGACAGGAGGATGTGTAACATGAGTAAACTGTTGCTTTTTTACCTCAGCGAAGGTATTAAGAATCATCCTAGCAGCAGAGCAGTCAAAAACATAGATAGACGGTGTCTTCAACCAGGAATCAAGATCACTGATTGGCAATGGAATGTACTGCGTATAATGCTGCTCAAACACGAGATCAATCAGTACGTGGTAGCAGACGACAGGGAAGAAGAAAATTGTTGACAAAAGAAATAGCTAACAAAAACATACCTTGTTGAATACCCAGATTTCACCATTAGCTGTAGGCTTTGGCACACCATGCCCGTTATAATGGAACAGAACTCTCTCGGTCTTTGCATATTTTCGACAAGTCAAGCACAGCTTCCTGACTTCATCTACCGTCGGATCTAACTGAACCTTATATCGGGCCTGGGAGAGATAATACAACAAAAAATGAAAATCGTAACATGACAAAACAAATAACAATAAGGGTGCAGGGAAATAAACAATCACCCTTGGTTGCCATCTCTCATACTGAGTGCTCAGATTTTTTCCAATAGCCTCGAGAGCTTTTGGCGGGGCCATAGAAAATGGGTCTGCCATCAAATAAAAGGGACGAAAAATCAATTGTAGCAACAACGGAAAAGTATAAATACACAAAAGAGTGTAATAGGGTTGAGTTGGCCGAAGGTTAAACCTATCCAAGCCTCGATTCTAGCACACGGAGGTATCTTTATAACATCGGGCGGATCAACAGTAATGTTCAAACACAGAACTAAAGCTACACATCCTGTTTTCATCTGCAAAGACAAAGAATTAAAAGTCAGCACAGAACATGAGATTTACAATAATTCACCTAGCAAATGGATCCATTAAATGCTGCGTACTGAACAGACATTGGGATTGAAGTGAAAACGTTTATCACCAAACCTAGTGCAGAACACTAGCACATTGTGTCATGAATTCTAGATAATGTAGTTGTTTTATGCTCCTGTTTCATCCCCAAGTGTACTAAACAGAAAGATCTATCCACAAGCTATAAGTCTAGCATACCAGCTACACAATGTTCAATCCATAAACTTACTCGCTCTTTAAGCCGCCATTTGGGAGCCAATACAATGCTATCAGAAGTCCCCAAGGGAGCAGAAGCCTCGGAAGCGTTGTGTCTAACTTGGCATAGCACGATAGTCTGAGGCAAGTATGTCATAATGGTGGCGGTGGCGTCTCTCTCCTCAATGCCATTTCCGTAGATACTGCTCGTAGCCTCGGAATCTTTCCTCCGCGAAGGAATTAACGAATCACCGTGAGTGGAGACACAGTCTTCGTCTTCGTAGCGGTGACTGGAGGCCAAAGAAACTGAAGATTGCGAGAACCGAGATACCATCAAGTCTCCTAATGCCATCCAAATCGGAGACCACACCGGAATAAACGAAAATCAAAATCCTAAGCCCTAGATTATTCGTTCGGATTGAGACGAGAATCGGAGATAAATTAGAAAGCGAGATCAATCAACAAAGCCGCTAGTGCAGCGGCGTAAGAGCAGAGAATCCAGCTCGAAAATAACCTCCCTAGATGGCGGTGGCGGAAAAACCCTAGGAATCGAGATGACGGCGATAGAGACGGAAGCGGAGGCGCGTGAACAGTGGTGGGGAAAGTGAGGAGAGGATGCGAAAACTGAGACAAAGGGGAAAGTCTTCAAATGGATTAGCGTTTTTCTTTCCACTTCTCTCTTTCTCTCTCCTTTCCGTTTTAAAATTTACTAAACTAAACCGAATATAACCAGGTGGGTGGTGTTCATGTCCTTCACCTTTGCTATCTTTATTTTAATAGAATAGATGGGGAGAACATTTGTGATATCATTTGGGTTTTGTGTTGTTGATACCTTGGTTGTATGATTATGTTGATTAACCAACTCTTTTATACTGTTTTTTGCAAGTAAGTCTTTTTAATTGTTAGTTATGTTTTCTTTAACGGTTTTATTTCCCACGGTTTTATTCCCGCGAAATCTTATAAGTTAAGTTTTTGTTATATCTATTTTTAGCATTTTTCCTTTATTTGCATTAGTGAATTTATAGATGATAAAAATAACAATAAAATTTTAATATGAACTAGATTTTATGATATATCTAGAAATATAAATCTGATAAATTTATATTATATATATATATGTGAGAATTAAAATTTGAATGGATTTATGTACAATGTTAAAAATACCAATAGATTAAATTTATATTTTATTAATTAATAGTAAAAAATATCTGAAATATTTATTGGCAATAATCATAATTGATATTGATTGAAATTCATAGAAACTTTTTAGTTTATTTATACATTTTTATTAAATATTATCTTTATAAAAATATCTTTGAATATTTATTTTAAATAATTAATTACTAATATCAAAATATCATGAAGTATATTTAAAATTTATTACTTTTAATTAATAAATTCAGTATTAAATCTGTTATTATTTTTAAAAGTTTTTACAAAAATTCATTCAAATTTTAATTTCAGACATATATATACTCTAAATATATCATAAAATTTTAATTAATATTAAATTTAATTATCTTATTATTATTTTTTGGGAAATAAAACCATCAAAAAATTGAGCTAAACAAATTTATGATCAATAATAAAAAAAATATCAAAAATATTTATTGGTAAGAATAACAATAATTATAATTAAATTGGTTGAACTTCATAGAAATTTATATAGTGGGTTTTAAAATTTATGATTTAATATTAATTATTTTATGTGTATTTTGTTTTTTTTTTAAAAAATCTTTGTAAATTTAAGGGAGTAATTACTAATACCAAAAATATCATGAAGTAAAAAGTCTTATTACTGGTCACAAATTTTGTTAGCCCATTATGAAAAGTTGGGCTAGGCCCATATTTTCTTAGATTTCCGACAGTCCAAAACCTTTAAACCATAGTTTGTTCAAATAATAATTGTTAGTTGCACAATCCACATCTATTATTTCACATTGGTACGTGTCAAAGCATAATTGGCCGGTAGAGTTATGTAAAAAAACGAGCCGGTAATCGAGTAAAGCTTCCTCCGATCTCGGCGAGAGAGAATGGATCAGATCTTGAACAAGGTGGGATCTTACTGGTTAGGGAAGAAGGCTAACAAGCAGCTCAATTCCGTCGGTGACGATATCAACGTACGTCGATCCAATGCTCTTTGAGAATTTCGATTCATCTTTTTCACTGTACGGTCATGTAGATCCTCATTTTTAATCTGTGTCGCTTCAGGCTAGTGTAGATCGTTGATTAGAACCGCAATTGCGCTTGATCTCTGCCGTTTTTATAGCAAATCAGTCGCATGTTCATATGATTGTACAATAATATACAATTTTGAGGCAATTTGTAGTATTATTACCTGAACTGTTGTGTAGACTGAAGAGATCTTAAGAGTAGATAAAGTATTATTAGAGATTTTTCAGTTTTATATTTGATAATAATCCTCTTTCTTTGACTGTGTCATGTTTTCCAGTGAACTCATGCAAGTTATGTTCTTTGAGTTTCTCCTAAACCTTCCCTGTTAGTTCAGTAATAACATTTGAGTTTCTTTGACTGTATCATGTTAATGATAGTGATTCTCATTTTCCAATGAACTCATGCAAGTTATGTTCTTTGAGTTTCTCCTAAGCGTGATTAAACCTTCCCTGTTAGTTCAGTAATAACATTTTTTTTTTGTCTTCTTCCAGTCTCTGTCTACGAGCATCGAAGGAGGAACAAAATGGTTGGTGAACAAAATCAAAGGTTAGCTACTCATTCATTCTCAGCAAATCCAAGTGTGTTTCTAAACCTTTTGGTACTACCAGGGAAAATGCAGAAGCCATTACCCGAGTTACTAAAGGAGTTTGGTTTGCCTGTTGGGATCTTTCCACGCGACGCAACCAACTACGAGTTCAATGAACAGACCAGGAAACTCACTGTCTTCATCCCAACAATCTGCGAAGTTGGCTACAAAGACTCATCGGTCTTGAGGTTCACCACAACTGTTACTGGGTTTCTCGAGAAAGGAAAGCTAGCCGATGTTGAAGGCATGAAAACAAAAGTAATGATATGGGTTAAAGTCACTAGCATCTCTGCTGACTCTTCAAAGATCCATTTCACTGCAGGGATGAAGAAAAGCAGAAGCCGTGATGCTTATGAGGTTTTAAGAGATGGCGTTGAGATTGATAAATTCTAGCTCTCTATTTCCTGTTTCCTACTTCTATCTTCCTTATGTTTCCAGCTTTATATGTCTTTGTATATGCAATTAACTTTGGTGTTCATGAATCTGATGAATTGAATTGTTATCAATATTCAAATTTGAGGTTACTATGACAATATTCAAAGTTACATAGAACATACAATAGCAACTGCTAGAATAAGTAAGAGAAACAGAGGAGTTCACAAGCTCTCCTCTTCTAGTACCAGTACCATTGACTTTCTCTTTTACCTATTTTTTGCCGTTTGGTGCCTTGGCCTCAGTTTCATTTGGAGCGTTAAGCTCCTCCCAAGCGTCGATCCAAGTGACCATTCCATCTGCAAGCTTGATGAAGTAAGGATCCACCTTCCCAAGTTTCTCTTTCACAAGCAAAGCCAGCTCCTTGTAGCATTGCTGCACTGAATCACATTCTTTAGGGAGAGTAACTGATTGAAAGAAAGGTATGGCTTCTTCTTGCCAGAAGATTCCGTTGTATTCCTTTCTTAGGTTCACGAATGGGTTGCTGGCTTTGCTGTGCCATATGTAAGGCAAACCCGTCTTCACTCCCCATCCCATATGGTCACATATCACCTACATTTGTGGTTCAACCATTGCACAAAAGCAATAGAATAAGAGTTGCTTTTGACCAGCCAAGCTAGTGGTTTATACATTACCTTGACACACCAACCAGCCCACATGTCATCGTAGCGTCCTATTGGCTGCCCATCACCCATGAGTCCAAAATACATAGCTGGACCAATCAGCTCTCGATCAAAAGCAAGGTTCATACCACACATAGGGAAGAGGGTTCCTTTAGGAATGGTCATGACCGCATCAACATACCTGAATATAACCAAAAGAAGCATTGATTCATCATTTGAGCTTTCAAAAAAAGATGGTCATAACAAAATTAGTAGCTTCGGTGAAAGATAAACTTTCCTGGAGTTTCTTTCAAGAGGTTTCACAAGCTGAGTGGGAGCATCATAGTCAGGTATGTTGAGCCAGAGGCCATGAGAGACTGCAGTTATGGCTCCTTCACGCATACTAAAAGGGTATCCACGAACAAAGTCTGCCCCATCACCGTATGGATCATAGAGTGTGTTAAAGAAATGTGGAGTTGATGGAGATAAGAGGTTCTTGATATGCTGCTCAAGTGCATTGATCTCTTTTCCTGATGGGTCCTTTGCAACCTATATTGCACAGTTATTGTCAGCTTTGAGATCATAATAATATATACACACATATATATAAGAGAGGGGCATTTACAAAGCAATCATCATCAATGGTGTAGATGTACTTCTTCTTGGAGACCATGTAACCAAAGCAACGACAAGCAGAGTCTTTAAAGGAAATGCAAGAAGACTTGGGACCCAAGATTCTGTTAATGTCGTTCCTGTTGTAGAGCTCGTAGTCAAACCCTTTAGGAATGTTGATGGTTCTTGAAGGATCACCATCTTGAACGATGATCAGATGGTATTGTCCGAAGAAGGGTCTCCACATCTCGAGGAAATCTAGGTTTCGAATCGTTGGTATCACGATGTCCAGCTCATCTTTCAGCATTGGGGTTGGTTTCATTGAAGAATACAGTTGGGACATTTCAAAATGAATAGGGAGAAAGAGTTAAGCACAGTGAAGCAAAGACAAGAAGAGAGATGTACGGTGTTGAGGATGAGTTCTTTGGTATTTATAAAGAGACGTCACGAGATGGATGGACAAAAATCATTTCTACTGTGGACGGAAGTGTAAAGTATAGCAACTCTCGTGTTCTTGTGCCAAAACATGCTTTGATGTTTCTTAACTCACGTTTTAGATTAGAAACAAGTTCACGACTCTCACCCACTCTTAACTCTCTAAACCCTCATGTACGTTACATAGAGAAACATGTAGATGATTGTTAGAACAAATACAGAAAAGGTTGTACATAGAAATGTTTCTATCAGGACATTTTTTATTAAATCTCAAACTTGTAAGCAAGAAACAAAAAAAAGGCTGTGAAGAACGTTAAGAAACCTAAATGAGAAGTAAGAACTACGTTGTTCTATGATCTTACAATCTCCCAAACAAAACAAATACCTACCCATTCACAACGACCACCCAAAGATCCAACCCAAATAACTGAAACTAAATGTAGCAGAAAGACACTGAACGTTCTAAAACTAAAATAATCTAAGAAGACGAAAACATCCGTTTGATTCCAGTTTTCTGCTCTGTGGTTAGCCTCGACGGGAACTTAATGTTGAATTTGATTCTCAAGTTTCCTTTCTTTGATGGATCTTTAGGGATAGGCATGCCTTCCCCTTTCACAACCTCTTCATACGAAGGGCTGATCACGTTGTTGACAGGAACCGTTAGCGTTCTCCCATCTAAAGTTGTGACCTGAGCAGTGTAGCCTGTTAATGCTTCCACGAGAGGGATCTTTTGCGTGATCACAAGGTCGTTCCCGTCTCTCTTGAACACAGCGTGTGGCTTCTCATCAACTATGAATACAAGATCTGATGGTATGATTCCTCTCTGCTCGTTTCCTTTCTCAGGGAAGGTTATCTTTGTCCCTTTCTTCCATCCCGGTTTGATTTATATCGTCAAGATCTCTTCCACCGTTGAGGGTCTCCTGCATTGGAACATAATTCACTTAACTTACTGAATGGCTAATGACTAGTTTCTAGCATTACTTGAACTAGAGCCGGTCCTGAGATTTTGGGGAGATACCAACAATTTAGTAAGAGTTTATATAAATTTCTTTTCTTTGGGGTTTATATATATTTTTCTTTCTAACATTTTGAGGGAGCTATAGAGCAATGCTTCACCAGCCTATGCTCAGGACAGGCCCTGACAAAAACATAGTAACAGATAACACAACTCAAGATGAACACCACCAGTCTCGACCCAAATTAATGTTTTAGAACTTAAATTCATAAGGTAACTTCTTAAACTTCAATTCATCGCAATGTATGTGAAAAACAGAGGGCTAGCTAGCTAACAAGTTGAAGAAAGTACCAGCTTGAATCAAGAACGTCCCTTGAGATCTTCATCTTCTTAGTGGTTCCTTTATAAAAATCCTCCAAACTACAAGGAAGTTGTCTCTATAGGAGCAGCTTTCCTTTGAGGATCGCTCAGAACCTTGGGACAATGCAACCATAAGAACAGACCATCAACAGTTTTGCCCACCAAAAAAGCTTTGTGATTTGGTAAATTTATCAGCTTTACTTCATCAGAGAAGAACTAACGAACTGCTCAAATTCAAATTCAAATTCAAATTCCCAGAAAGTTTGCAAATTTCAACAGAAACGAAAACGGGTTTGGTTGCATATGTAATAAACTTCGACTTGTGTCAGAAAATTTACATCCTAAGCTTCGGAGATCTGTTTGAATTTGGCTTGTCGGGATGCCATTTCATGGCGAGTTTGCGATAAGCTTTCTTTAAATCTTCATCCTTCGCGTTCCGATCAACTTGAAGAACCTTGTAATAATCGACACCCATTGTTCTGATAGAAGACACATGACGATTGATCTCCGAACGGTTCTGTTATTTGTCCTTAGCCGGTTTGGTCAGTTCGGTTTGACTATACAAAGTTCGGCCCATAGTATGCTATTCATTATTATTTGGCCCATTATGTTATTTATTATTGTTCGGCCCCAAATAACTTCGTCCTTAGCCGGTATTTCGGTTCGCATGACACAAGGCGAACCTCGATTGGCTAAAGGAGCATTCAGTATGACACATGTTATATCGCTATTGGTGAAATGCCATAAATGTAAATCCTCATCAGCAAGCAAAAAATCTAAAAAGATAAAAGTTCAGTTAAATTCCCTCTCGAAAATTAAAAAAAATTAGAGATGACGACACTTCTTCTTCCTCAATTAAACCATATCTACAAGCCACTACTAGTATCAAACCAACGCCTCGGAAAACCGTACAGATTACCAGTGATCTCCGCCGTATCCGGTCAGCAGCTAGTAACTTCGGGTGAGGTTCGGGCGGTGGAGCCAAGAGAAGCGAAAACGTTGGTATCGTCGGAGGGATACGTGCTATTAGACGTGAGGCCGTCGTGGGAAAGAGAAAAAGCACGTGTGAAAGGATCATTACACGTGCCACTTTTCGTGGAGGATCCAGATAATGGGCCGATCACGCTGCTGAAGAAATGGATCCATTTGGGATACATTGGGCTTTGGACGGGCCAGAGATTCACCATGTTTAATGATGAGTTTACCCTCCGTGTTGTTGAGGCTTTCCCGGACAGGAAGAGTAAAGTGCTTGTTGCGTGCGGTGAAGGACTCAGGTGCATTTTGGTTTACCACACTGACTCCGGTTTAGCGAAGATTTGAGATAAACTTACCAAACTTAGACCAGTTCGAATTCGGTTTTGTTTGGTTAATGTAAATGGTTTTCTCACATTCTCTCAGGTCGTTGATAGCAATATCTAAGCTGCACAGAGAAGGTTACAAAAGCTTAGGATGGTTAACCGGAGGGTTTAACAGAGCAACCGAAGGAGATTTTCCAGAGATTGAAGGACCAGAAGAGCTTCGTTTTGCAACGATAGGTGGCGCATCATACTATTTCCTCAAACTACTTGTATTGTTGCAGAGCTTTGGCAAAGAGAACCGTTGAGTTTCATTCAATTAAAAATGAAATTAAATGTGTTCGGTTTATCCAGTTGAACCTGTTACGGCGCCGTTCTGTTGTTTTATTACCTCAATCATTTTGCTTCGGACAGATTGTCTTCGGACATAATAGCCAATTACGTTTATAACCCGAAGCCATCTGGCACTAGCGTCATATCCCGACGTAATTACATCACCGAAACGAGGGTAAATAGGTAATTTAGTAAAAAGTTCCTCACCTTCCTCTTCCTCCGTCAGATCTACTAAAATCCCCAAATTCAATTTCAAATTTCGAACACCAAGAAAACCCTAGCTTTTTCAATTGGGTTGCTGCATATTCAAACCGTTCCCGCGATCCGAATCTCTCGAATTGAGGACCTTCTACATTGCACACGATGGGCGATTTCAACCTCGCTCTCGTGATTGTCGCGATCGTTGTCTGCGTCATCGTCTTCATCTCCAGCATCTATCTCCTCGTCAATTACCAGCATCCAGACGATGCGAACCAAGCCTATTTCCCCAAATTCGTCGTCGTTTTCGGCCTCTCTATCGCCATGATCTCGATTCTCATGTTACCGGCGGATGTGGCGAATCGGCATGCTTGTCGGCACGCTATTTATAACGGCGCTTGTAATCTCACTTTGCCCATGAAGGAGCTGTGGCTTGCTGTTTACATCGTGGACGCTATCCTCGTCTTCTTTGTCATCCCATTCGCAATGTTTTTCTATGAAGGGGACCAGGACAAGTTCGTGTCTTTATGGACTTGATAATCTTTTTTTTTTTTGTATTTGTTGATAGAATGTTGTTGATTGTTTTGTGGGCTTGCTTTGTTTCTTTTCAGGAGTTTGGGAAAGAGGATTAAAAGTGCCTTACTTTGGGTCGTAAGCACGGCTGTGGTTTGTGCTCTGGTGCTTGGGATATTATACGGTTAGCTTCTCCTCTGTTATCACTTTTTCTGCTGATTTGAAAACTTTAAGTGTCTTCAAGTCATAGCTAAAACCATTAGTGAGCATGTAGTATGGACCTTCATCTGGTTTTGGTCTTATTTGCACTGTGAATTGACGTCTTTAGACTGCATTTCTTTGTAAATTTTAGCTGATGAGTTATCTAATTAGTAGGCCTTGGGTTGAGATATTTTTTCATATTTATGCTAGGAATAGCTTAGAGTTGTTGGTAACATCTTTATCTTACCCTCATTAGCTATAAACCTTCATAGTTACTGAATTTTAAATGAGCCGTTAATTGCTGTGTTTAATTTCGTTTGGATTCACTCTTCTTGTACTCTTTACCTCATGTTAGGTGTAATTGGAAAGGTGGACTTCTCTGTAAGGCACTTGGCTTCTGGCACGACCTCTTTCCCTACTTCATGGCAATTTTCAAATAATCAGCCATGTATTGGTAACACCGCTCGCCAGGTAATATTTGCTTCTTGATTGCAGCGTTGGCATTGTTTTGTTTATCACTATTTATCTATGCCATAGTGAGTGTCAACATGTAACATGTTCTTCTGTCTCTGGTTAATCGATGCAGTGCTCAGCATTTACAGCTAGCGTCGCATCTGAGAAAACGTGGACCATGCGTACTACTTTTCCAGAATACATTGTTGCTCTTGCAACAATTGTTGGGTCAGTTCTATTCACGGTAAGAACATTGTTCTATCATGTTGAGTTGTGCCTTTTATGCTTGGAAAAGATAGGACCTGTCTTACATTATGGATTTGTCGTTGACATCTAGTTCTGTATATGATTTAAAGTATTCGATATTTAGATTACCATAAAACCGGACAACTGATTGTCCTTTGTAATATTTCTAGATATTCGGTGGCGTTGGTATTGCTTGCTTACCGTTAGGACTTATCACTGCATTCATCAGGCGACCAAAGGCTGTTATCACTCGGTCACAATATATAAAGGTTCGGTTACTGTTCTTCTAGGAAGCATGTCTTCTAGATCTTGAGTCATTTCGACTCTCACTTTCTAAGTAATCTGTTTGAATTTTTTTACAGGAAGCAACTGAACTAGGTAAAAAGGCAAGAGAGCTAAAGAAAGCAGCTGATGGGCTTCATCAGGAAGAAAGAAGTGGTGCTAAGGGCAGGAAATGGAGGAAAAATGTGAAAGCAGTTGAAAAGGTACAAAATTTCTCTCAAGTTTTGGTATCTTATCTGAATTTTGTTTCATAATTAAACTTGGATAATTTGCCTATCGAGACTGATCCCTGGCGTGCAAAGAAAATTTTGGTCGTATGCGCAGTTATTGGGATGGCAATCTGCAGTCAAAAGCTGCTGAGATGTAGAATTGGTTTTGATATAGAGTCACTGGATTTATAGGCAGCTTTACTGTGTTTAATTTTGGATTTAATTTCCCTTCATTCCTGTACCTGAATGTGGTTAACCTCCAGGAGTTGCTCCAATTGGAGGAAGATGTGAACCTCTTAGAGGAAGCGTATCCTCAAGGAGAGAAGGTAAGACGTGTCTCTTAGAACTTCATCTATAATATTTGAGTTATCTAATTCTTTTATGGCCTTGTTCTTTTCAGGCAGAAACTGCATGGGCGTTCACTGTACTCGGATACTTGGCCAAGTTTATTCTTGGAATCATAGGGTTAGTATTTATTAGAAATAATCTTATTTACAGTTTTCTTTGTGCTATAGCTTTAGTTTATTTGCTAAATGTTATATAGTCATTCATAGAGGTGTTGTAGATTTGGGCACTCTGTAAATCCCTAGCTAAGCCTCTTTAATGGTTTTTTTCTGGTTTATGTCTTTGTAGATTGATCGTTTCTATTGCTTGGGCTGCACACATCATCATATATCTACTTGTGGACCCTCCTCTCTCCTCTTTTCTTAACGAGGTTTTCATTAAGCTTGATGACGTTTGGGGTAAGTTCATACTTCTGTTCTAGTTATGTTTAATCTATTCAAGGTTCATTGTGTGTCTGCCTGACTCTTTGCTGTATGTACGGAACTCTCTAGGTCTTCTAGGCACTGCTGCCTTTGCTTTCTTCTGTTTCTACCTTCTACTTGCTGTTATCGCTGGGGCAATGATGCTGGGTTTGAAGCTCGTCTTCATTACCATTCATCCGATGAAGTAAACCACTTAATGGTTTTGGTTATTCTCCATGGTCATTCTCTTTTCTTTAATTTCTAATTGGCTATATCAACGTGTTTGCAGATGGGGAGCTACTCTAATGAACTCTTTCCTCTTCAATGTTGGGCTCATTCTTCTTTGTTCCATCAGGTAGGTCTATCTGGTCTATTCTTTTTTTTTTATATTTATCTTCTCCTAGCTAGGATCATGCGACCATTGTGTAACTGCATTTGCCGTCCCTATCTAAACTCTGGTTCTTTTAAATTGCAGTGTGATTCAGTTCTGCGCCACTGCATTTGGATACTACGCACAAGCCACTGCTGCCCAAGAGATCTTTGGTCACACATTGCAGTCCCTTAGAGGAATTAAGTACCTCTACAAGTAAGTAATATTGGTTAAGCATATAACAGTCTTATGTTACATCCGTTTCATGAGCGATCGATCTTGGTATAATCTTAGGTACAACGTGTTTCAAATCGGGTTTGTTATCCTGGCTGGACTGACCTTTCTGTATTACATTACCTTCGTAAGTCATGTTTCATCTTCATCTTACTCCCCAGTTCTGTCCTTTTTTTAGAAATGTCTGGAGAATCATTTTTATGCTCTTTCGGGTATTGATAGGGATGGAGAAGAAAAAAGCCCAGCGCTCGTTTCCAGCTCTCTTCTTAATGTTAAATCATTTGCTCTGTTTCGGTTCTTCGACGTTGCCCTCACCGGAGATTTGACTGAGTGTTGCCGACAATGTGTGCATCTGCAAAGAATTTGGAGGCTCTGCTTGTGTGTCTGAGATTTGTTTACTTAAAATGTATTTTTTTTCTTTTCTTTGTGTATTCACTGTTTGGTTGTGCTACAGTTAGCTATCGTCCTGTCTTGGGTCTATTGTATTGTTTCGGTTACTAGATTATGTAATCATTTTTAGTGAGAAGTTTATTTGAATTGCACAAGCGGCTATGCCAAAGACACTTGTGGTTGGTTAGGATTTGGTTCGGTTGAAATTTGGAACCATTGTTCTCCATATCTCAATAGTGAAAGCAGTAATTAAACGTTTTATAAAGTATTATTGATTAAGCAGATTAAGTCTAAGACGATCTTGTTTAACACATACCAAACTGGTTTAAGATTGATTTTCTTAAAAAACAAGTTGATGACATGTGCTGCTGAAGTGACAAATGGCACTGTATAAGATTTGCCAATAGCTTCGTTTGCCCAATCAGCTTCTACCTCATCTAACTCTCTAAAGATCCTTGGATAACGCTAACTTTACAATAGATAAGGCTGAGTTTGTTTTCCACCGTCAGATGGATTTGTTTCTCGATCCAACCGTCAAGAATCTTTCCCTGAGATCTCCAAGTTACATCTCATCCATGCACATACAGGGACTTAAAAACGTCACTAGCTCATATCTTTACAGAACATCATAACCCATCAAACGTGACAAACACAAACAACTCTGGAGATGGCCGCCACTTCAACAGCCGCTGCTGCTTCTTCTATCATGGGTACTCGGGTTGTTTCCGACATTAACACTGGTTCAAGCCGGTTCACAGCCCGGTTTGGTTTCGGGACCAAGAAAGCTGCTCCTAAGAAGGCTAAGACGGTTATCTCAGACCGACCTCTGTGGTTCCCAGGCGCGAAATCCCCTGAGTATCTCGACGGTTCTTTGGTCGGAGACTACGGGTTTGACCCTTTCGGTTTAGGTAAACCGGCGGAGTATCTCCAGTTCGATCTTGACTCTCTGGACCAGAACTTAGCCAAGAACATAGCCGGAGACGTGATCGGGACCCGTACTGAGGCGGTTGACCCGAAGTCAACGCCGTTTCAGCCGTATAGCGAGGTCTTTGGGCTCCAGAGGTTCAGAGAGTGTGAGCTGATTCACGGGAGATGGGCGATGCTTGCAACTCTCGGTGCTCTCTCCGTTGAGTGGCTCACCGGTGTTACTTGGCAAGACGCCGGCAAGGTAACGCCTCTTTTTTAGCGTTTTGCCAAACCGTGTTTGCGTTTGCGTTTTGTCATTATGTGATTGTTTTTTTTTTTTTGTTATTACCAGGTGGAGTTAGTTGATGGATCGTCCTATTTAGGACAGCCGTTACCGTTCTCGATCTCTACATTGATTTGGATCGAAGTGTTGGTGATTGGTTACATTGAGTTCCAAAGAAACGCTGAGCTTGACTCGGAGAAGCGTTTGTATCCAGGAGGCAAGTTTTTCGACCCGCTTGGGCTAGCTTCCGACCCGGAGAAAAAGGCTCAGCTTCAGTTGGCTGAGATCAAACACGCTCGTTTAGCCATGGTTGCCTTCTTGGGATTTGCGGTTCAGGCGGCTGCAACTGGTAAAGGACCGCTCAACAACTGGGCTACTCACCTTAGTGACCCGCTTCACACCACCATCATCGACACCTTCTCGTCTTCTTGATCTGGTTGCTTTAGCTTTTATTGGTGTAATGTAATGATGTAATGATCTCCATCTTTAAGATAAAAAGTTTGTTTAAACAGACTTCTTGAAAGGGTTAGTGCTGAAAGAATCATCTTTAACCTCATTACCACTGTATGTTGAGCTAACAACACCACAAATACTTGACATATAAATTGAAGCTAAACAAGTGGAGAAGGTAGAGAGAATTGACTCAAAAGAGACCACCGATAAGTGGATGATGCATTGACCAACAAAAACAAATAAATATTGTTTAGACAAATAAGACACAAACTCTTAACAGAGATTGCCTTGACTCAAGCAATTAAAAAACAATTCCCAAAAACCCTCTTAACCAATATCCCGCAACATTCGGTAGAGAAAAGAGGAAGAAGACCCGCAACCATTTTTTTGATCATTTACTCAAGAAAAAAAAAACAATACGACCGAGAGAGAGAGAGAAACGAACGAGTAGTAATGATGAAAAAGGCTTTAGTATTATGACGTGACCATGAGTCTTGCGATCATTCCCTGAGTCCAGCGTGCAGTGTCCTTGAGGTCTTCATCCTCTGAGTCAAGACACTCATGGAGGAACTCACCACAGAAGGTGAAGTTGCTGAACAAAGGCTTCAACTTCTCTCCTACAACATCCGCAAGATCACCCATTGCTGCCACCGCGGCTTTCGTCACGCTCTCATCTCTGCACCCACGAAAACAAAAAAAAAAACACAGTAATAAGTTTCAAGTACTCTGCAGAAGATATATAAATCCATTATTTATAGAGATTGATACGGACCTGAGGGAATCTTTGGATACAAGTTCAACAAACTGCAAGAGGTGTTGAGCGTAGGGCACCATGAGCTCAGCCTTTGCGTCCTTGAACCCTTGTAGTATCCCAGAGTAAGCCTCAAAGATGCTTCTCCTGAGTTGGTTTCCATAATCCATAAGCTCCTCGTCGAGGGTGTCCATCTGAGCACATACCTGAGCAGCACCTTGCATGATCTGAAGAGCTGTAGCTACATACCTCTCAAACTGCGCACCAATCGCCAGAGCAATGTCTCCAAAACACGAGAATATTGGAGGTTTCACTGACCTGTGGAGTGCATCACTTTGAAGGTTCTGGATCAGGAGAGACATGATCTGATCACAGAAAGGTAGGATTTTGTCATCCAGGGCGCGGCAAATGTCACCAATCACTCCTACGGTGATCGAGCAGACTTGGAATTCCTCGAAATTCTGCAGCCCCGTCTGGAGATATTTGAAGAGCTCAGGCATGTATTTTGCAAACTCAGCTCCAGTCGCATATGCAAGAGCACCGATTGCAAGCATTGCTTCTTCGTGAACACTTGAACTGTGGCATCCAAACACTCTGAGGAATAGCATCATGATCTGATCTGCGTTCTGCATTATGATGGGTTTCGTCTCATCCTTGCTACTCAGCTTCTGGATTATGACCTGGAGAACACCACACAGAGAAGCTTGGAGTTCCGCTTGCTTCTCACGGTCCTCAGTTGATATTACCTGGAGGTCCATTGTCTGACCTAATTTTACCATGATGACAGGGAGGAGCTGCCCTATGATGCCTGATGCCTCTAAAAGGTTTGAACACCGGACAACCTCGTTCAAGGTTTCATATGCAGCAGATCTTAGCTTGGACTCCGCCCCATCTGTACGCTCAGCAGCTGCAAGCAGATGTTGGATGATTTCTGTAAGATAGGGAGAGAGAAGAGAGGAACTTGCTCCAGCGTCTTCATATCCCTGGGCAAGGTTGTATATCGCTCCACAGACCTTCTCGGCCACATTTGGCACATCTTTCATCGATTCCAGTAGTACAACCACAATTCTAGGGAGGTTTTGGGGTGATATAACAGAGAAGCCACTGTCTGGGGTGTGCAAAAACTCAAAGATACGGCTCAGAGTCCAAGCAGTTGTGTCCCTCACGTGGTTATTCTCATCCTTGGTTGCAGTAAGGAGAAATTCCAAGCCGGCAGCAACCATCGGGGCAAGCTTGTCAATTGTTGGGCCCTCCAAAATTGATCCAAAAGCGTAAGTGGCTGCCTCCCGGCTACGCCAGTTCGGCTTCCTTATGTTGACTTCAACAAAAGGCATCACCAGCGGGACTATACCATCACCAACAGTTCTGGCAACAAGGCCAAGGCATGTTCCGCCAGCCATAGATATGTTCCAGACATCATCTTCATGATCCTGATCCTCATCCTGCTTCTCCAAAGTTTCTAGCAACATGGGAACTAAATGGGGAAGCGCCTTCTCAATGAAACCTGAATGGGGAGGAGATGAGTCACCAGTATCAGGACTGTCATACTCTTGACGGTCTATCTCTTCATCACAGATGGTACTCCAGAACTCAACTGCTTGTAGAGCAACACTCTCTTCATCTTCCTTTACGGCCTTTGATGTTAGCTCAAAGAGTTTTTGCATGTACTGCTCCAGAACCTCGTAGTATGTTGATGCAATGGAGACAAGGCACTCGAAAGCAGCTTGCCTGATCACTGCCTCCTTGGCACATGCTGTCTCGCATACCATCTTCATGATGTAAGTCCTCTCCATTTCATTCTCGAAATTCGTCTGAGAAAAATCCAGTGCATTCAACAGTGCCTTGGTTGCCGCAAGACGAACTTCTGCATTATTTTCAGACTGGTTCATGCCCTGCACAACTGCTGTGAGAACAGAATTCACTTCCTCTTGCACGAGATCATGATGAGATATCTCTTCACAGACATAGCCCAGAGTTTCCAAAGTTGACTGCTTTAAGTGAGCGGGACTGTCCTGCTGGGTCATATTGTTAAGCAGCGATCCAACGAGTTCAGGCCACTGCTTCTGAGGAACTTCAATAGAAGCCACCTTCGCAATGACCTGAGCTGAAGTATGCCTCGCCTCAGGGACAGAAGAACCAAGAGTTCTCAGCAACAGTTCCTTGATCTGGGATTTAAGAGCAAGTTCAATCGCACACCACTGTTTCACCAGATGATCTTTCTTCCAGAGTCTTTAGCGTCTAGAGAGTTCTTGAGCAAAATACCAGCTAGTCGACGGGACTCAGAAGGCTTCTCGTTGTTGGCAAGCTCAAACGACAGAGATAACAGAAACTGCGGCAAGTTCTGTTCTTGGAATTGCTTGAGACTTCCCTCTGCTTCGGTACGGACTCTTGCATCGGCTGATTGGGCAGCAAGTAGGAACTGAGTGATCTCCATCGCCATTATTGCCTCTGCACAGTATATACATTCAATAGAATCAGTAAGAAGACGTATCTAATATCCCGTCCACAGGCTCAATATTAGGTAGCACAAAGAACATTAAGCCGAAACTAAATATATTTACACTCTGAGAAAATCTAGTCATGGCGAGGGACTAAACAAGCAAAGCTACAAAACCCTAGTCAAAACCTAATCAGAAAGCATAGATCTATCAACAGATGCAAATCCAAAGCTCAATACACAGTTCTGGGAAGAGATTTACATGGAAATTAAGGGACTTCGGGTTGAGTAAACGCGTAAGAGATAGGGTTTTTGGCTTCAATCCAAACACCGTGTCCTCTCTCGTTATCGAAAATCGAAGACGCGGCTCGAGCAGGGGTAAAACCTCAGGATCAGAAGAACCCTAAAGAACAAGAGCGAGACTGAGAGAAAGGACTTGAAAAATGTCGAAGGAGACAGATATGAGACTGACAAAGGGGTTTTCGAATATAAAGAAGAAGCGGGTGGGGGAAAGAAGAAGGGCAACGCAAAAGCTAAAAACTCTATATTTCTTAATTACCCCTTGGATATTAATTTATTCCACATTAACCCCCTATATTTTTCAATAGCTTAATTTTAGTAACTCAATATTAGAGTACAAACTATAATAATATAATAATAGTTTTGGAGTTAGAATAAGAATAATAATAATAATAATAATAATTCAGTATTTAAAAATATTAAACAAATAATAATATATGCATATTTTAATATTTTGGAAATTGACAGAAATATTAAACTAATAATAATAATATATGCATATTTAAAATTTTAAAAATTAACGAAAACAAATTTATTATTAGACAAATCTTTCAAATAGACTTTTTTGAAGTTTTTATCACAAAATAAAATTTAAAAATAACCAAAATAGACTTTTTTATTTTTGAGAATGTATATTTTTTACTTTTTTTTTAATTATAAACCTCACCTCCAAAACTTCAACTAATAACACTAAACCCTAAGTTTAGATTAGTTAATCCAAATGATATAAATGTATATTTAAATATTTTATTTTGATCATTTTTCTCTTTAAATACTATTTTAGAAACAAAAAAAAATTTAAGTCTATTTTAATCATTATTTTTTTAGTATTTCATTTTTCGTATAATTGTATTATTATTTTTAGACCTTTGAGAATGATACTAAATTTGTTCACCTTCGAATTTGCTGAACATTCGGGTATATCGGAACATTTTGAAATATAAGTGGTATAACGGTGATATATATGTTAAACGGGATATAAATCATAAATACTTATGGATACCTAAAGTCAAATCCAGCTTAATGGGCCGTTACGCTAGAGAACAGTGGGCCTTGTAAACCAAAAAAGTATGTAGTTTATGTAAACAATGCGCGCAAACCTTGCGGTTTAGTAGAAGTGTAAAACCTCTTTTGTTGTTCAGATTAAACCCCAGCGAAGCTGAGAGAACTCAGAGTCGTCAATGGCGTCTGCTCTTTGTAGAACTGCTAGCCGTCTTCGTCCCGTTCAGATTTTTCGCAGAATCCGCGCCTCAAGCGATCTATCGCCTACGTCGTCTCCGTCTCCGCCGTGCATCTCCGATCGTGGAGATTTCTATCTTCCTCGATCGGTTCGGCAACTTCTTACTCGGTTTTCGTTTTCGAAATCTGCTAGGTTTCCTTCTTATAACTTTGATTTTTTTTTTGGCAGATTTATTCACTTAGCTGTGGAATCGAATGGTTGAAGAGGGATAAGAGATGTTTGATGAGCTCTTCTGCTTCTGATTCATCCTCTAAGCCTAGCTCTGGTGATCCGGAAACGAAATCTTCCGGTGAAAACGAAAAATCTGGAGGATCTGATGGCGGTTCCGATCAGAAAAGCGACCGTGCATCTGGGAAACACGCTCGTGGAGCGGTACGTTCTTGACTTATTTTGGTTAAGTTAGATCTCTGGACTCTATGGTTTTTAATTGTGGCATTTTGGTAATTATAGCCGGTTTCGTGGATGAGCTTCTTCTTGCTGTTTGCTACTGGAGCTGGATTGGTCTACTATTATGATCGGGAAAAGAAACGTCATATTGAAGGTATTCTTCTTATGGTGAGTTTATTTTTTTGAAGATATTAGAACTTGATCATGTAAGCTACCAATGTTTGGGTTTTAAGACATATTGAAACTAAGGTGCTAGGATTTGGTAATGGAGCTCTCAATGTCTTGCATCATGGAGTCCATTTGGTAATAGGGCCCTGACATGTATTGTTAGAGAAGCCCTCCTAACTGAATGCATGGTTTGTAGCTTAATGTGCACATGCGTTGGCCCTTGAGTTCAGTTAAACTACTGATCTGATTAGTAGCAAGCTTGACATAGTACTGGGACTGATCAGATCAACCACTACGTAAATGTTTAGTGATTTCACAAATTCCTGTATCTTCTAAAATCTTATTGCTTTTTATCTGTTCTTATGTGTATACTGACTCGGGTTCTTGTTCCCACTTAGATATAAATACCAATTCTAAGGCTGTCAAGGAGGGACCATCTGCTGGAAAAGCAGCCATTGGAGGACCATTCAGCCTTATAAGAGATGATGGGAAACGCATTACGGAGAAAGACTTGATGGGAAAATGGACCATCTTATACTTTGGGTTCACTCATTGTCCTGATATCTGTCCCGACGAGCTTATTAAGCTAGCTGCTGCCATTGACAAAATCAGTGAGTCGCCTTACATTTCGTTTCTTTCATTTAGCTGTGGTTGCTACAGCAGGATATAGTTTTCTCTAAGATTTTATCACATTTACACAGAGGAAAAGTCAGGAGTAGATGTGGTACCGGTGTTTATCTCTGTGGATCCTGAAAGAGATACGGTTCAACAAGTACATGAGTATGTCAAAGGTAGATTATTTTTCCAATTTAGTAAAGATTTATTCGTTTCTTTTTAAAAATGAATATAGATATATATAGCTTAAATATTTTCTTGTAGAGTTTCATCCGAAATTGATCGGGTTAACCGGGACACCTGAAGAAATCAAATCAGTGGCCCGTTCTTACCGGGTTTACTACATGAAGACGGAAGAGGAAGATTCAGACTATCTCGTTGATCACTCCATAGTCATGTACGTGTATTTTTATCCCTTTACTCGGTTTTTGTTAGGAATTCATATAATTATCAAAAAGAAAGTCCACATGTTTAGGTGGATAAGTACGTCAGAGTATATGGAAACGTATCTGTTATCAGAATCTCAGGATTTACATATAGTTACAGTATATAGAAGATATTCGTCTTGTACTTTGTCTGCTTTTTGATCTTGGTTGTAGTATTAATAGAAAGAACATGTGTTGTGTTGTGTTGAAGGTACTTGATGAGTCCGGAGATGAATTTTGTGAAATTCTACGGGAAGAATCATGACGTTGACTCGTTGACCGACGGTGTTGTAAAAGAGATCCGACAGTACCGGAAGTGAAGAGCCTTCGAAGAAATACTTTAAAGGAAAAAAAAAAAGTGATTAAAACTACATAATTCATCATTTTGGATTTTCTTAGTCATCAGTAATAAGAGTTTCTTAGTACACACGGAGCTTGTGTTTCCTTGAAAACTAAAAATCAGTATTTGTTTCCTTGCACTCACAGTATATTATATTAAGCTATGTCTGATCAATTGGTCCAGCCCTCAACATATGGGCTTTTAACGCCAAAAAACTTGATTTGCTAAAATCTTGAATCGCTTCTATCACGTGAGATGTGTAGCTTAAGAGAAAAGAGAACACGTGAGATGCATGGATATTCTCTCCATTTTGGTGGAATTGTAAATGAAACGTATTAATCATGAAGGCTATAGTGAAACCAAACTGTGAAAATCGTTCTGTATCAGTTGAAAGTAAATACATCAATAGAGTAGAAAAGTGGAGAACGAGACTCGACCACTACGACCTATTCCTCATATATTGTTAAACCTCTTGGGCCACGACAGACCCTGATATATTTTTCACCTTGTTTGTTTTTGAAACATTGGGACAAAAAAAACGATGTATTGAAAGAATGACCTGACATTATAAACTCAAGCATAGGAAAGTAAAAAATAACTTGTTTGTTTTCACAACTCCCTCCTTTTGTCCTTGTAGAGCATAAAAATCGCAGGCGGAGACAAGGGACACACCTCACCAAACATAAATATACAGTGTTCCTCAAACCGACAAGGTCGCTGAGGAGACAATGCACACTCATCAAAACCCGTAAAGAAGAAGAAAAGCTCACTCACCTGAACAGATATGGAAATAGTTTTGAGTCTAACAAACTGTGGACATGCATCATTAAACCATATGCAAAATGCCACTACATGACTCAATATGAAAAATCAGAGAAGCACGAATAATGAGGGATCATAAACTCACATGAATACTGCTGCTTCTTAAGTGATATGGATACGAACAATGAAGACGCAACACACATACTCAATCACGGCAGTTTTAAGGCTTGCTTCACTTGTGCTAGCTCTGATGGGTGCATCCTACTTATGGCAGAATTGAAGGCATCTCCGTGAAGTGTAGAACATGTCTGAAGATTCTCACGCATTGAGTTCTCCAGTGACATCTGGTAGACTGGATCTGAAACGTTGATCTGATTAAGATCCCCCCAAAAAAAACAATTTGCGTTATAATCAGTTGTTTTCTGGAAGTTAGTTCGTTAAAGACAACAACAAAGGAATGATTAACCTTTACCTGACTTTTCCGCAACTCTTTGCTAGGTGGGGCTTCTTCTCCTTGAGACCTGCCTGAGCTCATTTCACCGCTGGAATGAAAAGTTGTATGTTTTTCAGATAAGAAATACTTTGTGTTGTTAACTTCGCTTAAATACTATTTACTTCTACAAGGAATTAAACTTAACATAACCTTGATTCTTCTTCTGTTAGATCTTTATCTCCACCAAGGATTACACTGGTGCATGTACTGTATATAGAAACACGATCAATCATGTAACACAGACACATAAATCAAGTTGTTTAGATTCGAATTTTCAAGCATGTACCTTAGTATTTGATCAAGCTTGTCAAGAACTTGAGGCATTCTAAGTGTGAGTATTATGGAAAGAGCCAATCCAAATGTTTTCTTTTGCATGGGAGACGCATGATCCACCTGCACAAGGGTAGATGTAATCGGATAATACGCATTGCAACATGCATAGCATTTTCGAAACGAGTTATTGTTTAAGATTAAAAATAGGACCATTTAACAACATGAAAAATTCCCGCAAGCCCATTGTAAAACCAGTTGAAGCTCCAGAAAGCTGATTAAACAACTAGTTATCGTTCAAGACAAGTTCTCCACTGACCTTGTCGAGCCAAATGTCGGTGAGGCAGATGAGTACATTGTCTTCAATTGTGACCCCAGCTTGTTGGAGTAGCACCGAGAGAGATGGTTCAGATGTTAACTGGGCCAAGTATGTGGTGTTCATCACCAGAATCCGTGCCAGAATAGCAGCTGAGGACGCTTTAACTGCAGTCTTGGCTGGATCTCGGTCATCTCCTCCACTCAAGCAAATAATCACCAGTTTCTGAGAGATACCAACAAACCATATCCATTAACGTTTCAAGGGTGAATATGAATTTTTCATCAATCAAAAGAAACTATAAATTTACCTGCAAGCAGCTGTTGATGAGAGGGGGCACTTCCACGGGAAAGCACTGTTCCAGACAAGAGTAAATGTTTACATTAATAAGTTGTTATTTGTCCAATCTTTCATACATAAACACATATATAGACAGTCATGACAAACAATATGCATTGTAGTGATACCATAACATTGGTCAATTTATATAATATACGGAAAGATATGGGCATATGAGTATAAAAATAAATGCAGCATCAATACAAAATAACAGAAGAGTAATTTTCTCATGAAAATTTGTTTCGTAAATTGGGAAAGAGAAAAATTATACGCACCTGAACTAAGATGTCAATCACCGGAAGAATCGAGAGTAACCCCTTATCATTTACATTTCCAACAATAAGATCAAGAATCTTTGCGACACTTGAAGCATGCATATTTAGAAATTCCCCTCCATTTAAAATGATGTACGACTCCATAATACTGACAGCAACCTACATTTGGTTAAGATATTAGTGAAAAGCTTTGGGGACATATGGTAAATATGAATGTCTTAAGGTATGATCGGCAACATATTTCAATAGATCTGAGCACACAACACTATGTAATCAATGAATGACAACGTCAACTCCTTGAAAACTTAAAAAGCAAACCTTTAAATGATCAAAACTTCTTTCAATGATTTCCACCATATAGGGAAAGCATGCTAATAGCTGGGGCACCATCATAGGAGCATAGGAAAGTGTAGTCTCCCATAACTGCATATTAAGCGCAGTGTCATTTTGTATAATACATCTGTATCAGCAGAAAAGAAAGGTAAACATCTTATCAAGTGAAAACTTACTGCCATGCTATCTTCCAGAAGGTTGAGTGCATCAGGGCTATTAATGTCAATGCCCTTTTGAAGTATTGGGAACAGAATGCTATAACAAATAGGAGACTGATAACCAAGTGCAATCACAAAATTCCGCAGTGCAACAAGAAGCTGAATCTGTAGAAGGCTTTCACCAGAAGACTCCTCCCACACCTTTCTTACATCAAGCGCACAGATAGTAAGATATCATTTGCGCACCAAGATAAGAATAAATATATATACAGAAAAGAATGCCATTATACCTTCTGGAAGAATTGGACTAACTTTCGTGCGTATGGAATGACTACACTAACATGGCCAATAAGAACAGATATCAAGTTCAGAACTTGAACCTGAGAAAAAAGAAAGGATCGTTAGATGGAAAGATAGAGATCGAAGTAGAATGGCAAGAATGGATTGCTAAATTGAATTTGAGACAGCTACATCATTTACCTTCGAATCAAACTCTTGAACTTCCTCAACCATTTTGAAACATGACTCCCAACAGATTGGAAGAAGATCACGGAAATTTTGCTCCGAAAAATTCGCATCTTCAACGTGTAAGCATAATGACCTACTAGCTGCCAGCTACATAAGTAAACAGACAATCTCAGAGGCAGCTAAATTACAAAAAAAGGTGAAGAAAATCCGACATTAATGCAAGACAGAATATAAACGCAACAGAGATGAAATAGGATGCGACTACCTTGACAGCGAGGTCATTGTCTTGCAACAATTTAACCAAAGAACAATACACTTCTCTTTTTGTGTCATCTTTAATCTGAAATTTAATTATGATCAGCCATAAACCATCAGTCAATAAATTATCAATACGAAAACTATGGTAGAGAAAGATAACAAAAACCAACCGGGAAACTAATCCTAATAGCCTCTTGTTACAAATTAGGCCACAAATTCTGCTCTTAGATTATTATTCCTGATTAACTCAACTTATCGGACAAGATCGTTAATGCAATGACAAGATTCATGTTCTACAGAGGAGAAGATGCAATTTCCTCTAAGCCTTGTCAATATTTGCAGCATAAAAAATGGTAAAGCCGAAGTAAAACAACACTACCTCTGAAACCCAATGTCCCAATATCATAGCTACTTTTCGGTGGATGATACGCCTATTTGGATGGTCATTTGACAGTTCAAGGGATAGTGCACCATTAAACCTGCAGCCAAATTATCCGATCATTAAGAAAGGGCAAATAATTAACTTGACTAAAAGAACTCTTCTCACATCACATCCATATTTAAAAGAGATGAAAAACGTCTAGACATGAGCATACCAATCTCTGAAATTAAGATAATTCGAGAGCTCATAGTAGACATATGCAGTAGCAGCATATGCTGCATCTTTAAGAAGCAGCGCTGGTGTTATTTCAGTAGCCGAAGGGGGACAGCTATTCATTGCCTCCTGAAGGATGGACACAACAATAGGTCCTAGGAGCTGTTCACAACAATGGAGACAGAAAGAATAAGCATTAACTTATATCAATTAGCAGGGTTCTTATCTCTAATTTTTGTGGTTTAAAATTAGCAGACTTCTTTTCTCTCTTTTTTGGGGAGGGGTTAAGTTTAGCAGCCTTTTCAGAACAGGATGAAGTGCTTATGACTATCTGCTACTTACTTGGCTATAGTTCTCAAACAAAACCATATATAGAGCTTCAGCACAAGGCCTCAATTTCTCAGACCACTGAATCATGTCCTGCTCATGATGAAAGGACTCAGGGTTCTGGTACCACTCCTCTAGGTCACTTGCTGTTAGAACAAAATACCTGTCGGAATGTACATGATTAAATTTTAGCAAATTATTTCCCAGCCATCATCCATATGACCCCCATAGAGTAGACACTGTATGGAGGCAAGAATGCATGAAAGCATCACAGTTTACACCAAAACAAATGACTTGATGTATGCTATATTTTCAAGCTAAATCCAGAATTCCCCGACAATAACAATCCCTTCTCATCAATTCCATGCACGTCAAGTAACTTATCTCTAATGTTCGCTATCTATAATGTCAGATAGCTGAGTATGTCCATACAATTACGACATCCTTATAACACTACGTGAAGAGACTAAGAACAGAGATACATAGCTATACAGCAATAAGATCATCATGTGACTATAAGATTCGCCCATCTCATATACTGTTTTGGACTTTGCATTGGTAAATGAAACTCTCTATTTTCATATCACCTTAATAAGAACGCATGAAATAATACGAAACTAACAGCACTGCAGTTTGTAAGTAAGCGAGAGCCCAATAACTTGGACTCACACATCTTATAGTTGGTTAGGGTGTTACCTTCTTACTAGTATGTTGCACAAAAGAACTATCCTTTCATTGGGTAAAAGTGAAGACACAATGCCACTGACTGTGTTTGAAGCATTCTTCTTCCTCTGCTCAAATGAAACACCATTTTCATCCATCACTCGACCAGTTACACTTGGCTTATATTCTCTACATTCAAGCACAGATTTCACCATCACCATACACTGAATAAAAAACTCTTCAAACGGCAGCGATGGCTGTTCAGGATCTGTTATCTTGTTTAAGCAGAAATCCACTACGACTGGAAGAACACATTTATCTCCAAATGAATAAGGATGTCTACTTTGAACTGCGGCCAACACTTTCATCAGCTTGACACATGCATTCTTTACAAATTCCCAAAATTTAGGATCTCGATTATGAAAAGATGAATCTGCATAAAGACTCCAAACAAGTTAGCGTATACATGTGTAGTGACAGGCTAAAGCGAAGAAAGGGAGGAAAAAAATCCTCATTCATACAGGCTTCTAGGTCATTTCTCATATGCATGAAAAAAATCTTCAAAAGCTAAAAACAAACTCACAATATGGAAGCAACGATTCAACAGCGTTCAAGAGCACAGGAGAGACTTCTTTCACTTGTTTAATCTCCTACGAGAAAAGAGTTAGATGTATATCATATATCTGCATGTAGAGTAAATATCTGAGAGCAATAGCGAATTTAAGTATAGTGTATCTACCTGTATGCATTTGGCATCGCTTTGAAATCCTGAAATTATGAGTTGGCGCACTATTTTCAAACATAAAAACCACCTCTCACAAGTCAGAAAAAGCTCATCGTGATGCTGCTCAGTACTATTTGAACCATAGCTCTGGACCATCGTTGAAAAGCCACGTAGAATGGTTTGGACATCAGTTTGCCAAAGGTGCCAACTAAAGTCGAAGAGTTGCGACGAGATCTACCAATAGATAAAACTGGATCACGTCATTAACTATAACAAAAAAACAATACAATCTCTGGTCCTACAATAATTTATGCAAGAGGAGAAAATAATTTGATAAGGGGATGAAGTCAGAGTAGCAGACACACCTCAGCGAAATTTCTCTGATCTGCCGGGAGACGTTTAGTAGACAATTCCTTTAGAGTTCGAAAAAGAATCATAAAGATTCTGTGAGAAGCAAGAACGTCAGCTGAGTGAAGCTGTTGCGCTAGTACCGAAAATAGGTCAGGCCTGACATCATCAAGAACAAAAAAAAAAAAATTGCTAAGCCAACCCATGCAAAAGAAAAAACACAAACCGAGGAAGATACTATCAGCAGTTAATTTGAGTTACGAAGAAACTGCTGACCATTCCTTAGGATAATCAAATCGGGCTATCTTCGATATGAGAACAGCCAACATTTCCGCTATCTGCGATTAAGGCAAAGAAAAGTTAGATACAATGCCCTATAGGTCGTAGTTGATGCAGCCACGGAAAGCAAATCAAAACGTTACATCACCTTGTAGTTCTCTTCTCTCAAGTGAGACAACAACTTCTGCCTCAGATGAATCTTCTCCTCATTGCTTATACCCCTGCGAAAATTGCCAGGAAGTGTGTCAACACCTAAGTAAATTTACAGCGCTCACGCCATTACACATCTAAAAGTCTAAACTAGCCAGTAGCCAGCTAAGTGTACTGATAATAACAAGTCTAGATTCTACTCTAATCCATGTTGAAACACTCGAATCTCAATTCGCAACATGATTGCAATCATCAGTAAAAGAAGAGCTTACGAAGCATTTCGTCTGCTCTTCCAATAGCGGTTGATACTGTTCTTGAAATACACAGACGCCATCAATCTAACGTCCACATGAGACACCAAATCCTTAGATGCAATCACTTCCTGCAACCAAAACGAGAGGCAATGAGTAAGTAAAATCGAGCTAAACCACAAGAGCATTAGGTTAGAAGAAACGCACCATGAGGCAGGAGCAGAATCCAGGTCTGCTCTCCGACTGAGCCAGAGCCGCCTCCGCGGGCCGCCGAATACTCTCGTCTCCGCTCATAGAGTTTGCTAGCAATGAGTACATAGCCGGTAAATCGGAAGCTGACAACGCCATCAGATCCGACGAAATCCGTTACCTAATAATCAAAGCAAGCGTCGTGGATGAACCCTAGGGGTTTGGTTTTGGCAGCGAACAGAGAGGACGACGATGAAATCTTCACGGCGGAGAAAAGAAGATCGTCTCTTTCTCCGTCTATCAACCTCTCTTCTCTCTCTCTCTCTCTCTCTCTCTCTCTCAAGCTCTTTGAAACATGTAACAACAATGCAACAAAGGACAATGAAAATATTATTCTTTTCACAGTCGAAGGGAAACAAAAAAAAAATACTTACCGTCGTACTGATCGGATTCCGATTGTTGAGTCGGAGACTATTAACTTGGGCCGATCATCAGTTATTGGTCTAAGATTAATAGGCCCAATTACTCTATCGCGTGGTGTTGAGGGCGCGTGGCCTGAGTCGGGAAATTGCTAGAATCTTATTGGTCGAGATACGTGGGAACTCATCATATTTGCCACGTGTAAATACCCGCCTTAAATTAAAAACGGTTGCCACCGGAATTCATTTTCGAAAATCATAGAAAAACCTCAATACTTTTTAGTTGACTAATTTAACCCAACCAACTTTCTGAACATAATTTAAGAATTTCGTATCTTTTCTGTAACATTCATAAATAAATGGAAACATTCTTAATTAATTAACAATATAAAGGCCCATTCTAAAATATGGTATTCCATTTAAACCCTGCGAACCTATTTAAGAAAACATCTCCTTTCTCGATCTTTCCCGAAGCGTAGAGTTCCGTGAATAATACACACCGTTCAAAAGAAGAACGAAGAAAAAAATTCGCAAGCTATTCTAACAGGATGGTGAAGACCCGGTTGGTGATATCCGTTGTTCTTGTCTCGACATTGTTGTTGTTCAATGCAGAAGCGAAGCGCGTTGATCCGTACAAGGTAAGCTTTTTTTTTCTTCTTCTTCACATCCTCTGTAGTTGAAGCTTCCCTTTTGTTCGCAATGATGGGTTTGGACTATAATTGCAAATTGAAATCGAACCGGTGCTGACAAATTAGAAAAGACATTGACTTGGTTATGTTTTTCTGAGAAGTTCGTGTGATTGATTAGAAAGATTATTATAATGCAAAAATGTTTAATACGTTAATGTGACGTTTCAGGTTCTTGGAGTATCTCGTGATGCAAAGCCGCGTGAAATCCAGAAAGCTTTCCACAAGTGCGTACCTTTAAGTGAAGATTACAAATCAATGATCAAGATCTCAAATTTTTCTTTTTTGTAAACTCATGTTGATTGCTATTGATTTTCTTGTAGGCAATCTCTGAAATATCATCCAGATAAAAACAAAAATAAGGGTGCTCAAGAGAAGTTTGCTGAGATTAATAATGGTGGGTTTCTATCTTATTATCATCTCTTAGTAGTTAAAAAGACTGTTCTTGTTTGTGGTTCTGAATGTGTGTTGGTTTGGGCTCTGACAAGTTTAAACCGTGGTTTGTGTGCAACAGCTTATGAGATCTTGTCTGATGAAGAGAAGAGGAAGAACTATGATCTTTATGGGGATGAAAAGGGACAGCCTGGTTTTGAATCAGGCTTTCCCGGAGGTAATGGTGGTGGGTATTCATACTCTTCAGGTGGTGGACAGGGTGGTGGTTTCAATTTTGGAGGGCCAGGTGGATGGCAAAATATGGGCGGTAGCGGTGGCGGTGGGGGCGGTTCCAAGTCGTTTTCCTTTTCATTTGGCGGTGGTGGTCCTAGTGCAAGTTCCTTCGGTTTTGGGATGGATGATATCTTTTCCATGTTCTCTGGAGGTAGCTCGAAGGGAAGTGATCAGTTTGGTGGGTTTGGTGGATTTGGTGGCAGCTCATCGAAGGCTGAATCTGGGTCAAAGAGAGGTTCGGTGGCAACTATCAAAACCGTAACTTCTCAGGTTTATAAGAAGGAATTTGTTGACCAAGGGATGACTTGGCTTTTGCTGTCTTATCTTCCATCTCAAAGAGGAACCCAGTACCATGAATCGGTCGTAGAGGAAGTTGCTGAGTCATTGCAAGGAGCGTTGAAGGTAAATAACATGTGCTTGTTGAGTTTTGGTTTTGTTAAGGAAAGCTATGTTAATTTTAGTTGTGAACATGTTTGATCTTCCCTTTTTTGGTTTACATTTTGTCTACAGGTTGGGCGTGTAAATTGTGAAACAGAATCCTCTCTTTGCAAACAACTTGGCATAGTTCCTCGTAGGGTTCCAAGGCTGTTTGTTTATTCATATACATCAAGTGGTAAAGCTACCTTGGCGGAATATACTGAAGAGCTTGTTGCAAAGAAGGTGAAAAGCTTCTGCCAGGAACATCTACCGAGATTCTCAAAAAGGGTTGACCTAAATACCTTCGATGTCTCTGCTGTTAACTCACAAAAAATCCTAAAGTTATGCTTTTGTCAACAAAGAAAGACACTCCTGTCATCTGGCGTGTTCTTAGTGGCTTGTACAATGGACGCTTTGTCTTCTATAACACAGAGGTATGATGCTACTTCAATGTCCTTACCATTATCATTACAATAGCAAACTGGAGCTAAAGCATAGTCTTTCCATGATCTTGTAGGTTCATGATACTTCTGATCCGAAGATTCAGAGACTTGGGGTTGACGCATTTCCAGCAATAGTTGGCTGGTTATCAAACGGGGAGAAGCAAGTGTTGAAGACAGGGATCACTGTGAAAAATCTGAAATCAGCTGTCCATGAGATTGGTAAATTGCTAGAAGCATTTGAGAAGAAGAACAAAAAGGTCTCTTCTAATAGCCAGTCCGGCCAAGCAAAGAGCGAGCCCGTAGAAAAGATACATCTTCTCTCAAGAACAAATTTCGATTCCATTTGTGGAGAGAACGTTCCTGTTTGTATTATAGGTGCTTTCAGATCTTCACAGGGTAAAGAGAAGCTGCACTCAATATTGTCTAGGGTAAGAAAGTATTCATCCCCTTGTTATATAAAAGACTTTTTGGTTCTTTGACATGATTGATCGATAATTCTATTGGCTGTCTGCTATTTGTTCAGGTGTCACAGAAGTCTTTGTCTAGACGACAAGCTTCAGGAACTGGCTCTCAGGACACAGTTTCCTATTCTCTTGTAGACGCGGCAAAACCAATCCTCGTTCTTGAGCTCATTTGACAAATCAGAGTTCAAAACATCTGATCAGCTTCTAATAGCATACAAGCCTAAACGAGGTAAGTTTGCTACGTTTAAAGGGGACATGACAATGGAAGAAGCTGAGAAATTCGTAGCGGCTGTTCTGAACGGAGACATACAGTTCACGAAGACAAGACAGAAACCTCAGATCAAATGATAAGTTTGTTTCGTCAGGCGTTTTGAGATAAGGTTTCTCTTTTCATGGATCCTGTGTTGCAAGCTACTTGTGAAGGTTCTTGTACGTGGAGAAGGGAGTTTGTGTCTTGTTTCAGAGAGACGTTAGTGAAATAGTTTTGTAGGAATAGATTTACATAAACATGGAACTGGGTTAATATGTAATTATTATAAATGTATACATTCTGGAGTGGAGCAGAGTGCTTTTAAAATATCTATGATGGTTGGTCTATTTCAGATTGTCGGTAAAAACAACTGTCCGAACTCCCAAGTGAAGAAGAAGAATACGTTCTCTATTTGGTATTAATTTAAGACCCACCAGACCGATCCCAAAACCGAAGAAAATATCAATAATAACCGGCGACCCGGACTTTCCCTGCTGAACCGGCCAGATTGGTTTAAGTAAAAACCTCTAGACAAGTAAGAGGGTCAGCAAAAGAAAAACCCTGATTCTTCTTCACATTGTCGCGCGACTTCTGGTTCTCTCCTCTCATCTTCTTCGCGAAACCGATTTGCAGGTAGTCGTGACAAATCTCAGCTTCTTTCTCGCCGACTCGATTAATTTAAGAGTGTTTTGTTCTTTCGTTGCTCGATTTCTTCATCTTCAACAGGCTCAGTTCCTTTTTTTGCCTCTTAAGCTTTAATTTGAGACTCGTACGGTTTGGTTCAATTTTTTTCAGCTGAGCACTTACAGTTCCATCAATCCGTTAGGGTTTTGTTCACCATAGGTTGAAGTTATGTTCACTTGGCAATGCTATGTTCTTTCAGTACTTACAGTTCCATGAACCCATATTCACTTAGTCCAGCATTGTTTGAGATTATGTTGTATTTGACAATGCTGTGTGTTTCAGACCGATGGATTATGTCATTTTGCGTCAGAGATACAATTTGAAACATGTATCAACCCTTTTAGAACGTTGTGGTTTTGCTGCAGATGGTTATATGCATGTTGGTGTGATTATCACATATAAGATAGGCCATCTTAGGCATGGGAGTCCAAAATCTTTTATGGCAAGTGACAAAGAAAGCATTCACTGGAGGTATTATAGGGATTACAATTTCAGATAGATGTTGTAGCGTTGTTCCGGTCAGAGGAGATTCTATGTCTCCCACATTCAATCCCCAGCGAAATTCTTATTTAGGTTAGTGTTTGTGAGAAGAGAATGCTCGAAATTATTTTTGTTTGATTCATTACTTCCTTCTTATTAGACGTTTAATGATGCAGATGATTATGTATTGGTAGAGAAATTTTGCCTTAAGGATTACAAGTTTGCGCGTGGTGATGTTGTAGTGTTCAGGTATGTTCCCTCTAATGCCAAAGCACTTTTGAGTTATCCTTTGAGAAGACGAGATTAACTAAATGATGAGTATACTTGATTATGGTCTCTTGTTATGTCTTTTTATTGGATGCTTACAGCATTGGCAATGTTATTACTAGTTCACTGGAACCTTACAATAAGCTATACTTCTTTATGATGTAGCTTAAATATTTTAGCCATGAAATCAAACTCTGTGGATTCGGTTCTTTTCTTTTGCTTCCAAAAGCTCGGTTTTTTTTTCTTTTATGTTTCATAGTGTTCCTCTGACATTGTGTTGTATGTGTTCAATACTCCTTCTGTTTCATTATAAGTGTCATTTTAGGTTTTTGCACACGGATTAAGAAAACAATTAATTTTGCATATTTTTTATATAAAAACACAATTACTTATACACCTAACTATATTTCAACCAATAGAAAAATAAACTGCAGCATAAAATTAATAAATTTTGCATCGAAAGTCGAAAACGACACTTATTTTGTAACAAAAAAATTTCTCTAAAACGATACTTAATATGAAACGGAGGGAGTATAATATATTCTGAAATACATCAGTGAGGTCCTGACAATGGGAACTGTCATTATCTGTGGCAGCTCTCCGACTCATTACAGGGATAGATACATAAAGAGGATAGTGGGGATGCCTGGGGAATGGATAAGTAGCTCACGGGATGTGATCAGAGTCCCAGAAGGACATTGTTGGGTAGAAGGAGATAACAAAGCTTCCAGCTTAGACTCAAGAACCTTTGGCCCTGTAAGTCATCTGCTTCTAGACATATCTTCTTCATAGACTTTGAACGTAGGTGACTGATGCGTATAAAACTTGTTAATGCAGATTCCTTTGGGTTTAATTAGAGGACGGGTGACTGGTGTGGTGTGGCCACCTCAAAGAGTAAGCAAGATTGGTTGATAAAAGCTAAATTGATAAAGGGAAGGAAGAAAAGGTAAAGTTTCTTCCTCTTCCATACGAATATTCCCTTCCTCAAGATTCTTTATTGTGGAATCTGCTTTACACCAAAGAATGGTTTTTTCAGAAAGATTGAAAGTTAGCTTGTTATTTCATTTTCTCACAATTTGTGAGTTTTTTTTTGTGGTGTTCATTCTAGAAATTAAATGTGTCTCTATTCGTCTCCATATGTTACTCAAGATTCTCAAACCGGAATTGAAATCACGTTTTAGTGATAGCACATTCTTTTGCATTGGACGAGAAATTGAGACTGATATGAACGGTTTACTTTTAGCTCACAACCCTTACTTTGGTTCTGGTTCGCTACGGTTATCAAACAAAATTGCCTACCGGTTATCTTGCTGGTTCGAACACACCATTAATACGTGGGGATAGAGATAAGTAACAAGTGTCATTCACTAGCATTATTTTCCTTGGGGAGAAAGACCATGGGCCGTAGCCCTTGCTATATAAACATAATAGTTTATTATAAATGCATGAAAAAAAAATTCGAAATCTCTCTCTCTCTCTCTCTCTGGCGTTTCTCCTTCGGGTAAAGATCAGTTTTGGCTGTTCCACTTTCTCTTCTTTTTCTTTTTTTTCTCGTCGTCTGTGGATTGTTTTTCTCTTGAGAGAGATTTTATTTTCCATTTCTCTCTCTCTCCTACTTTTTTTTTGTCACTGGGCGTCTTGCGAATTACGCAAGTTTTAAGTATATTTCCTTACCCCTTTTTTGACATTTTTGATCGAAGCTTTTTATTTTTATTTGTCGAGATTAATGATACTGATTGTGATTATTCATTCCCCTTGCATCGTGTTTTGTAATTTTTCTCCACCATCGTTAATTGTTTTGTCCTCGCAAGTGTTGTTAGGTTTGTTTATTTCTGTGTTCGTGTTGGATTAGAATCTTCAGTTACTTTTGTTTTTTTTATATGCATAGAGTATTGTCAAGATCTGTTACGGGAAATTTGAGATCTGTGTTGGTGTTCTTATTGTGTTTTTAGGTAGGTGGATTTGTTCGGAATGGGAAGGCTATTCGTGATCGACCTCCAAGGAGAAACATATAGCTGCAAGCATTGCCACACTCCTTTCGCACTTACCGATGATCTCATCTCTAAGGTTAATCTCTTGGAATGTTTCAGATCCTGTTTACATGGACTATGTTTCCTTCTAACATGTGTTTGAAACTCACACAAATCTTGTTGTTCCGTTCATTTTCTCGAATTGTCCATTGAGACTAAATGATTGAAACACACAACCCTCTTTTACTAACTCCTAAATGCTTGATTTGGTTTCATGAAACACACGCATGGTTTTGAGTGTTTAGCGTCAAGTAATGTTGTTCAATTGAACAAACAGTTAGCTGATTTGATGTTCCATCATTCTATGTTGTTTGTTTGCAGTCATTTCATTGCAAGCATGGAAGGGCTTATCTTTTCGAAAACGTGTAAGTTACTACAACTTTGAAGATGAATCTGATATCATACATTGAATCCTCCTGACAAGCCTCCCTTTTTCATAGTGTCAATGTGACTGTTGGAGAGATGGAGCATCGCATCATGATGACTGGTTGGCATACTGTAGCTGACATCTTCTGCGTTTGCTGTGGCTCTCTTGTTGGCTGGAAATACGTACCAATACTCCCCCAAAAAAAAAAAAAACTCATTCTTCTAAACAACTTTCTTTGCCATTCTTTGATGCTCATCTCTCATATTTTCTCACACAGGAAATTGCATACGAAAAGTCTCAGAAGTACAAGGAAGGAAAATTCATCATTGAAAGGTTTTTGATCTTTCAACTTTTGACTTGTTGATTTGTCTCTAACCAGAACTCAACCCCAAACAAAAAGAACCATCACAAAACTTAATGTTGGAAGTGGTGTGGTGTGGTGTGTGTAACCAATGGTGAGCAGGTTTAAAGTGCTTGGACCCGATGGAGGCGGATACGACATGAACGAGGACGAGCCCATGATTGGAAGCGACGAAGAATAACTTTTGGATTCTCTTTTCTTTTTACCAACTTAGTAGTTATTGGAGTTTACTTGGCAAGTGGTCAATGCAAAACTCCACAATTTTTTTTCCCGGGTAAGCAAACGAAAGGAGCCAAATATTTATAAAAAATAATAATAAATATAGCTGTGTTTATAAAATTTTAATTATAATGCGTAACAAAATCGTCTTTGGAAAATTGTTTTGAACGAATCAATCTCCATTTGAGACACTAACTTTAATACAATGCAATGTTTAAGAAATTAACTAGGTGCATTATAATTTTATTATTCAAGAAAACTAGCTATTGGACGGATTATTTTAGGTACAGGCGAGGCGAAGTGTAGACGTTAACAAATTATTGATTTATTTTATATATAGATAACAATTATATAAAATATTTTAGTTTTTAAATAAAAATATAATATTATTGTAATAAATAATCAAAATTATATATGTAAAATAAAAGAAATTAAACAGTGGATCTATAATAAAATTATTATTCAAATTAACATATTTAAATTAATTTAGATTGATTTTAACCGATTTTTAATAGTTTAAATTGGTTTAAATCATATACATCGTTATAAATCAGATTTTTAAAAAAATCATTTCGGATAGAACGAGCTATTGTCTAGAATACCTAGACTTATTTTTAGAATCTTGGTATAATGTATACTTCTATTTACATGCCTCGCGTAACAAGATCCAAATATTATTTGGACACTTCTGAAAACGACACATTAACGTAGTGATGACAACATAACCTGGTCCATGTGGTTAAAATGGAAGACTAATCAAACGATTAGGAGTTTTTTTATAAGCTATGTTTCCTAGTTTATAGTGAAGATTCGCTGCCAGGCCTCCACACCTGGCTATCAATAACTTCATCGTATCTAGTTGCGTGATGCAACATGTATTTTGAGTGTGTTTAAAATTAAAGTGTTCAACATTTGAACACAAGTAGCGTTTTCGTAATTTAATGTCATGTTCATGGGTATATACTGCACAACGTGTCCCGTGGGCTCCTTACTCTGCGTTTTGAACCCGATGCTTCGTGTTCTGTTCAAACTTTCAAACCATGCTCAACTAAATTAATTACAAATAGGAGAAAATTAAATACAAATAGGAGTAAAAAAACAAGAGAGATGGTACGACTAAGACTAAGGCTTGTCTGGTTTGAAATTGAATTTTTAAAAATAAAACCAAATAGTTAAATTAAAAAAAATAAAACTCGTCGAGAAGAACATCTTCCCCACCTTCTTCTTCAAATCAAAAAACTTCAACTTTCTCTCCAGATCAAATAAAAAAACGTTTGTGGGTTCTGATCATATGTTCTTTAGTGGTTGTTATGATTCTCATTGGTGCCTCTTCTAAGCTTTTAGCTTAGCTTTCTCGAGTGGCCCCTTACTGTGATCTCCTCAGATCTGATTGGTCCGACTCTTTTTTTTTTTTTCTCGTTGTTGTGTAAGTTCGGACACGAGAGACCCAGAAACCTTCAATCAAAAAATGTTGACACAGGACAGAGATGAAGAACTCTCTCTGTTCCTTGAGATGCGTCGACGTGAGAAAGAACGTAGAGGAGAATCTCTTTTAACAGGTTCTTCTATATGTAAACTTTGTTATATATGTTTCAGCAGTGGTGTTTAAACTGTGTGTTTTGCCTCTCTTAGGATCTGATAATACTAGTATCAATGGAGCGTTGACGTCATCTGAAACGGTGTCGTCTCCACGTTATCCTCTCCGGAGAAACGCTGCTGAGAACTTCTTGTATTCAGAGAACGAGAAATCCGATTACGATTGGTAATGTTTCCATTTTTATCGATCTTTGTAATCATGGAATGATGTCTGGTCTTGCCTTGTTTGATGGATCACTAGTCTGATAAATCTTATCATCTTTGTTGTTGGTTTTGTCTCTTCTTCAGGCTGCTTACGCCTCCTGGCACGCCTCAGTTTGAGAAAGAGTCACATAGGAGCGTAATGGATCAGGGTAATGTTACCAGTTCTCGTCCCACGGCTCTCAAATCTCGGGTATGAAGCTTGTTTAGACACAACTGATTCATGTTTCTTTATAATGTCTTTGGTCCAAGCATTGATTAAACTCTTGTTTGGGTTCTGCAGCTAGGGAACTACCATGAAGATATAGTCACAGGGAACAATAATAAGCCCTCCTCTCTAGCTGGCCTTAGAAGACCATCTTCATCAGGTAGCTCAAGGTCCACGAGCAGACCTTCTACACCAACCAGAAGGTCTACAACCCCAACCACCTCCACGACAAGGCCTGTGCCCACCAGAGCTTCAAACTCTAGATCCTCAACACCTACCTCACGTGCAACCTTAACTGCTGCACGTGCTACAACCTCTACTGCAGCTCCACGCACCACTGGTTCAGCTAGATCAGCTACTCCAACTCGGACTAAGACTCAACCTTCTTCTGCACCTTCTAAAAAACCTGTATCAAGACCGGCTTCACCAACCCGCAGGTCTCCAACCCCGACCATTCCATCAATAGTTTCAAGTAAAGCTCCGTCTCGGGGGACTTCTCCATCTCCAACCCCGACCGGTCCATCAATAGTTTCGAGTAAAGCTCCTTCTCGAGGGACTTCTCCGACTCCAACTGTGAAGTCATCCAGGCCGTGGAAAGCGCCGGAGATGCCTGGTTTCTCTTTAGAAGCCCCACCGAATCTGAGGACCTCTGTATCAGATAGACCAATCTCAGCTACAAGAGGCAGACCTGGAGTAGCCTCAGCACCAGGCTCAAGATCAAGTTCCATAGAACGTGGCAACGGCCCCACAAGTAATGGCGTGGGACATGCAAGAAGGCAATCTTGCTCCCCGTCAAGAGGCCGGACTCCTGTAGGGAACACCAACGGGAGCCTCCCAGGTGCACGTGGGCGAGGAAAGGCCGGGAGTAGCTGCGATAGCCCAGTGGCTATGGGTAATAAAATGGTCGAGAGAGTGGTGAACATGAGGAAACTAGGTCCACCACGGTTAACAGAGAGTGGCGGTCGAGGAACAGCTAAATCTAGCTCTGCTTTTAACAGCCTTGGCTATGGGAGAAACCTCTCCAAGAGTTCCATCGATATGGCCTTACGACATATGGTACGATCACGCTTTACAAATATATGTTTTCTTCTTTTAGAGTGTAAAAACAACGTTAGTACCTGTCGGTTTCTAGGATATAAGACGAGGCATGACAGGAAATCTCCGGCCACTTGTGACGAAAGTTCCGGCATCATCTATGTACAGTGTGAGAAGCCGGTCTAATAGTGTCACCAATTCTCCGGTGGCTACGAGCAGCACTGTCAGCTCATCTGAACCGAACTTGGACAACATCAACATTTTGTGCTTAGATGGGAACGAAGCTGAAAACGATGATCTTCTCAGCGAGAGGAGCTTTTCTTCTCCGCGAGACCAGTTCCCCAAGTTCATATCTTGACCTATAATTACAATAATATGTCCTATGTTCTTGGTTCTGTTCTCATACTTAAACAACGTGTTTGTCATTAATGGATTGTCCGTAAAGTCTATGAAACTCAGGTATCAAATGTCTTTTGTCCTTCACAAAGCAAACAGAAAAAATCTAGCAAACTCGGTTTACTCTTCTAAGGTAATGGCTTAGCTTAGTCTCCTACAAGAACCAGCCTAACCAGCAATCACAATTCATGTTTTTGAACACTAAAATGAAGATCACAGCTCACCAATTTTGTTTTCGTGTCTCTTGTTCAGAAGCAAAGTTGTCTGGTGGTGAAATCTCCAGTGCTTTGAGCAACTGGCATTTCAATGTACTTTCACATACAAAGCAAAAGAAGCATTCCTTCATCATTTTGCGCCTTCTCAGATTAGATATGAATCAACAAGAATTGAAAAGAGAGATGCTTAAGGTTGTCAAAGAACTTGAGTTCATCAGAAAGTAAATTAAAACAGCTGAAGAACAACTTTGTATCTGTGTCGTGTTTGAATAGTAGGTAAGTTCTAAAGCTGATTATGCTACTTGCAATAGTTTATCATGAATCCAATCCACCAATGATTCCATTCACAGTTTAGTTGTCTCTGACATGCAGTATATTCCTATGTCGCAAAGTCCAACTGTGTTCAAAATAATAATTGGCATGATCTGCAACATTCCCCCTTGCATTTGATTGATTGAAACTTATTAGTTTAAGTTTATTATATGAACCATCCAAAATAATGACATAAGTAGTATAATACTATACGTACAAAAATGAAGAAGACAAGTATTTGGAAAAGATTTTATGCACCTCACTATTCATTCGATTGTCAAAGTCAAAGAGAGGCTTCCATAACTTGACATGATGTGTGGATGAAAATATTGGTGACACTTATTCAATCCTTTCTTTTTCTTGATTTAATTTTCAATTTAATTTACTATGTTATAATGGACTGATTAGACAAAATATTTTTTTATTCAAAGAGACCCAACGATTTGATCTACTAGGAAACAGCATCACACATCTAATATCTAGAACTCACTTTTAGCCTTTAAGAGTTTAAGGTGCCTTCTTAGTTAGAGGCTTAGAGCAAAGACATTGTTAATTCAAGATAACCAGTCAAACTGAACCTGATATTTCGACCGTGTTTGTTGTTTTATAATTAAAAAAAAATGATGGAAGAAAAGTCGTCAAAAGATTATTGAGTCCTTTTTAAAAAAAAATATTAGCAAAAATAAAGTCTGGGAAAATCATGATTGTTTTTTAAATGACAATTTTTAGTTTTGACACCAAAATAACTTTAAAAAAAAACTGATTAAAATAATTTTTTTATTTTAAAAATTTTAATTTTTTACTTTTAAAATTTTAATTTATCCCTAAAATCTATTTCATAATCTTAAAATATAAATTTAGATTAGTTAATCTTACGTCCAAATTAACTCGAAATATATAAATATATGTTTACATTTTTTATAAAATTTATTTTAATCATTTTTATTCGATTATTTTGTGATAAAAAATAATATATTTTAAATATTTTTCTTTATTTAAGGTTCCCATTAGTTTAGTTACATAACGAAGGTAATAATTAATTAATTAATTAATAGTAAAATTGAAGTCTAACGTAGACTTCATCGTTATCCGGCGGCTTAAGAACTTTTCAAAAGACGACAGCTTCAACACCAAGCAAAAAAAAAAAAAGTTCTCACAGACAAATTATAAGACCAAACAAAAACAAACACACGTTCTTCACAAACTCATTTCTTCTCCTAACTCCAAAAAAATGGATAGTGAATTAGCTAAGAAAGTCACGGCTATGTTTGATCACAGGCGGTTAAACCGCTCCGGTTCATCACTCTTCGCGGCTTTTGCTGCCTCCGTAATAGCTCTGATCGTTTTCACGGTCGTTATCGTATCTAACTTAACGGTGAGAGATATCTCGGAGGTGGTGAAGATAGAGATCAAAACAGTTGTTCCTTACTTACCTCTGAGATCAGAGAAAGAGCTAAGCGTTGGTGAGAACAACTATACAACCAAGCAGAGTATCAGAGTGAAAGAGAATAACAATCTCGAGATTCTTGAAACTTTTGGAGGCAAAGACGTGTCTGAGAAGTTTCAGCAAAGAGCAGCAGAGTTTTTGAGAGATGATTGTGAAGTCAGTTTTATGATGACGTGGATCTCCCCTGCTGAGATGTTCGGTAAGAGAGAGGTTTTGTCTGTGGAAAGCGTGTTTAAGTCTCATCCTCGAGGTTGTTTGATCATTTTATCATCGACCATGGATTCTCCTCAAGGGTTTAGAGTCTTGAAACCGTTTCTTGATCGTGGTTACAGAGTTACGGCTGTAACTCCTGATCTTCCCTTTCTGCTCAAGGACACGGCAGGAGAAGCATGGCTTGAGGAGATTCAGACAGGGAAGAGAGATCCTGGGAAGATCTCTTTAGCTCAGAATCTCTCAAACCTCATGAGACTCGCGTACTTGTTCAAGTTCGGTGGTGTTTATTTAGACACGGACATGATAGTGCTGAAGAGTTTTAAAACTCTGAGGAACGTGATCGGTGCACAGACTCTCGAACCGGTTACAAGAAACTGGACGAGGTTAAACAACGCGGTTTTGGTCTTTGACAAGAACCATCCTCTCTTGAGGCAAATGTATTGAAGAGTTTGCGTTGACTTTCAACGGAAATGTTTGGGGTCATAACGGACCGTATCTTGTTTCTAGAGTGGCTCGAGCTGTGGAAGGAACCGCTGGTTATAACTTCACCGTTATGACACCTCCTGCGTTTTATTCGGTTAACTGGATTGAGATTGGGAAGCTCTTCAAGGTTCCAAGAACAGAGAAGGACTCGAAGAGAGTCAAAGTCAAGGTTCTTGAGATGCAGAGGAGAAGCTTTGGGTTGCATTTATGGAATAAGTTTAGTAGTAAATTTGAAATTGAGAAAGGTAGTGCCATGGATAAAATTGTTTCAGATCATTGTGTGATCTGTGAGAAAGTCACTGTATCATAATACTTTGTTTCGTTTTGTAAGTTCATTACATTGTAGAATAGCATGTAAAGTGTAGCTAACAATGAAAACCTCTCAGTAATTACCTTTTCGGTTAAACGAAACTTCGACCAACTCTAATTAATCAATTAATCTCCACCAAACAAAATGTAGTTTCTCAACCGAATTTCAATTGATGACTTGAGGTTGACGTTACAATCAGAATTATTATTCCAAATATTTTAAAAGTACGCTAGATGTTAAATGGGCCATGATTTAGTTAACGAATATACTAAACATATAATATCTAATATTAGGATTTATAATAAATATATATGTTATTTTGTACTAGATCTCTATAATTTATAGAAAAAAAATTGGAAGGTTTAGCGTTTAAGCGTTATTAAAGTCTCTAATGTACTATTCTGATTTCATTTAAAATTGGATAACTTCATAATGGAATTCTTGCATCTTACTCTACAAAATAAAATGGATAATGAACCTAATATAAATAAATAGTACTCTAATTTTTTATTTCCTCAAAATAATTCTGTATTGGAGTAATTCTATTTTTAAGAATAGCTTCATTTGTTCTTTTTGTATAGAATAAAAAATAAAATTTGAAAAATAATTGTATTCTAGTTTTTATTTTGAAATAAAAATAGAGAAGAGTTGAATATGTTGAGCTGCAAACAATATTTTGAACGTTATTCCACTTGTACATACTACAAGTTGTTCCGGCGTTTTGCGTTTGGGCTGATAAATATCCATTAATGATGAGCCAGGCCCACATATCGAAACGTCTAGTTACAATTACATTTCTTCCCTCAGCCCAATTGACAAAACCGGCTAAGCTGGAATCGAAAGCTCAAACCGGAAAGTGATTATGGTTTGCGATGGAAGCGAGCGCTTGAAGCTCAACGTCGGCGGCGAAATCTTCGAAACCACCGCATCCACCATTCAATCAACCTGCCCAGACTCTCTCCTTGCTGCTCTCTCCACCCCAACCTCCCATGGATCTAATCCGGTCTTCATCGATCGTGACCCGGAGATCTTCTCCGTCATCCTCAACCTCCTCCGAACTGGACGCCTCCCAGCTAACTCCTCCGGCGTTTTCTCCAAGCACGAGCTACTAGACGAAGCTCTTTATTACGGCGTCGAGTCACTCCTCCGTTCAGCGATGTTACCTCCGCCGCTTCAAGGTTTCGATGCTTCACTCTTCTCCACCATCACACCCGCGACTGACGGAGTTCCCTCCGCATTCACCGCAACCGCCGGAGATGCTTCTTTATGGATCGCTCACGGCGGACAGATCTCCGTCTACGATTGGAGTCTTTCCCACGCCGTAACCGTCCGTACGCATCTCAATGATATCACGTCGATCTGCCGCGTGTGGGCCGAAGCGGCGGCGATCGGATCTGGATCCGCGTCGGGGCTTCACTTCTACGATCTCTCAAGTGGTCGTTACGTCGGATCTACGCACTGGACGGATCCGGAAGATCCGAGGATCCATAAGGCACGAGTCGCCGCCGTTACAGAGTCTCCCGGTGGAGTGTTCGCCTCATTCGATTGCTTACACAGAGAGAACAGCGTTCTCCAGATCGATAAATCCACTCTCCAAGTCGCCGCCGTCATCGGCCAGCAATCCGGAAGCTCAGCTAAAACCACCGTACCGGAGAAACTCCGCTGGGTGGCAAATAACGGTCTTTTAGTCGGATCCGCCGTCCAACGGGGAGTGTTTGGATGCTCCGGGTACATCCGTATCTGGGACCCGAGAACCAGGACCATCGTGTGGGAGACGAGCGAGCCAGGTTCGGGACGAAGCAGCAGGTTCGGAGACGCATTAGCTGACGTGGACGTGGACGTTGAAGAGTCGCTTCTCTACAAGGTGTGTTCCAAGTCAGGTGATCTCGGAATGGCAGACCTTCGTAAATTAGGTGAAGATCCATGGGTATATGTGTCAGACGAGAATCCCGGCGCGTGGAGTGCAGACGACGGAGACAGAAGCGGTGGTTACAGCGTCGTGCATTGTTACAGAAAGCAAGTGTTGGCAGCGAGAGGTGGTTCGTTGGAGGTATGGTCGAGTGTTGAAGGGAAGACGAGTGGTGATTTGATGCGTAGAAGAAACTTTGTAGACAAGGAAGAAGACTCCAAGAGAGGGATGATTTCGAGAGTTGAAGCCGGAGGTGATCGGCTGTTTGTTTCTCGGGAATATATGGAAGGTGTTGAGGTCTGGGAGAGTTCTAACTCCTCAAGTGTGATTACTGTTGAGTAAGAACGGTGATCAAGCAGCTCTGTTTTCCTGGGAAAGTGTCAAACTTTCTTACTTTTTTCAGGAAAATGTTTTGTTTATTGGGAGAAACACTTGAACATATTGTAATGAGGAAGAGCAAGATTCAAACCTTACTGTTGTAAATGGATTCAGATAGTTTTTGTCTTTGTAAAGTTATGGTTGTAGTTGATAACTGATAAGAAACTAGGGGAAATCAAGTTCAAAAACAATAAAGTGATATGCAGGCTCTGCTGAGGCTGAAGGTAGCCCTTGTGGTGGAATTGATAGAAAGAATCTTCAGCAGTTCATTGTATCTAATTGATCTATGATCTCTACATGATTAATAAGGACATCAGTTTTAGATTTAAAAAGTCAATACTATGTCAGATTATGATCATATGCATATCTTTAGTCTAGCAAGCAAGCTTGTAATGTATAGATATTAAAGTTCAACTACTCTTTTTGTCTTTCTCAGCCTACTCAACCTAGTGCTCTCTTTATTCATGAAATGTTTTACCTTTTTGAACAAGACAGAGAATCTTTCTTTATGTCTTTGCTTTCTTGCCAGTGTAATAAAACCTTTTATTGCAACTTTGGTAGTGCATTTCCACTTTCACACACAAGGTCTTCTTGAGAGGAAGTGGAACATACATGGTTTAAAAATGTAAGCTTTTTTCTTGGATACTAGTATACTACTGATACGTTTTGTTATTGGTAGGTCAGGTTTTATGGACCTGCAATTTCTGAAACGCTTAAAGTTTGCATGATGAAAATAAACTGTTGAATAATACTTCTTTTAAGAAATTCATTGGAATTTTCTGCTTGTTTTTTGTTTCTTGACAAGAATTATTATTAATGGGGTCAAAAAGAAGAAGAAAGCCAAGTGGGGATTTCCCATGAGCTTTTTTTTTTGTTGGCTTTGGTTTTTTGATGTCGACCCCTCTTTTTAAATTTTAAACCTGGTTCCTCTCATATGTTACACAATAAGGTTCTCACATTAAATAACTTATGTTAGTGTTTATACCAAAAACATACACATAAGATTTAGAGTTGTTTACTATGTACTCTATTGTTTGCAATACCATGTTTGCTTTTTGGTTAAAAGGTGTGCAAAAATGAATGTTGTAAAGAAGATGAATAACTATTTTGTCTTTCTAGTCAATAACCTCTTTTTATTTGTAAATTGGGAAAAAGATATTTAAAACACTCAGATACAATGCTCAATTCGCAATTCCACTTTTTTAACATCACAACAAAAGTGAAAAAGATAGTAGGAGTTCTATTTGATCCCATCTGAATCATAGGCCAAGCCCAATCAAGAAGTCCATGTTGAGACAGAGTTTGATCTAGAGAGTGAAAAAGAAGAGTTCAAGAACTCAATGCAGTCTTCAATAGCTTCTGCTCTGTGAGACTCCGACTCAGCTAGAGACTTGGACCTTTTCATATAAACAGAAGATGATGATGAAGAAGAAGTAGAAGAAGACGAAGATATCAACAACGATGACGTCTTCTCGGTCGTATTCCTCCCGCAGGACATACAACGCAGCGTTTTGGCGACTCTAGCACCAATACATCGCATCAGCTTCCTTGCAGCCGGCGACCTCCTTAAACGGAAGCTGAGGATACCCATGAAGACCACCTTTCTCCGTTCGTGATGTTTTGGGAATATGGGTTCCTCAGTGGCTTCTGGGTTAGGACTAAAGCTTACTCTTTTGCATGCTCCCCGTGGCATATTTTTTTGGTCTGAAACTATGTTGAAGAGAGAGAGAGACCAAAACAGTAAAGAAAAGCAAACGGGAAAGACTATTTATGGGGAGGTGTGTTTGACTAATGACAGAAAAGACATTGGGTGTAAAATGTACTACCTCTGTTTCTAAAAGATGAATGTTTTAAAATTTTCACATATATTAATAAAACATCTAAAATTTTAGTTTCCAATATCTTAATTCTCACAATTACTATTTTCCATAAATTTTAACCAATAAGATTTTGATTAACACTTTGAAATTTGCATTTTATCATTAATTCATGCCTTGAAAATGTAAAAAATGTAATTTTTTGAAATAAATTTTTTTTCTAAAACATGTATCTTTTAGAAACAGAAGGAGTAAAAGATAGAAAATAGAGGGGTAAATATGTTACTTATCATTTATTTTTTTTATATATATTAATTGTCAGCAAATCTCTCATTGAAGTTTGTCACAAAAATACTCAAAGAAAAATATGAAGAAAAAAATATTTTTTAAAATCTTTTTAATTTTTTTTAATTATAAACCTCATCTCCAAAACTCAACCCTATAAATCTAAACCCCAAGTTTAAATTAATTAACCTAAAGTGTATACATATATATTTATGACCTTTAATAAAATCTATTTTTATATTTTTTTTTTGAAATGCTATTTTAGGGATAATAATTTTTTAGATCTATTTTGGTGTTCAACTCTTTTACTTTTGTACCTAAAGATTACAAAAACAATAAATTTTACATATTCTCTATATAAAAAAATAATTAATTTTACAATTAACCATATTTCAATCAAAAATAAATAAATTACAATTGAAAATTAATAAATTTTGCATCAAAAATTGAAAACGATATTTTTACAGCAAAAAAAAATATTTTACAAACGATATTTAATTTGAAATCTTTGTTGAAAAGACCATCATTTTTTGTTTAATGGTAAACATAAAATCCGGTTATCGAATGGAATATTACTATTTACGTCACAAATTAGAAGCTAAACAAGAGAGAATGGAATCAGAAATGGCATTAAATGCATAAACGACATTAGTCAGCAAGCACTACAAGATAAAGACAGAGGAAAATGAGCGTTTCTCAGAGAGAAGTACTTTTTTCTTCTTAAAAAGTGGAATGCTTTCTCGAACACTGAAGATTCCATATAGAAGAAGAAGAAGGAGAAAAGCTTCTCACTTTACCCATTTTAATAAGAGAGACCCAGTTTTCATTTTTGTTAAGCTATGGCGATGCTCAAAGCCTTTTCCTTTTTGTTTGTTTTATTGGTCTTAGAGATTCATGGAACCATGGCTGCAGATGGGAACTCCTTGTTTTCGTTTGATGGGTTCGCAAAGTCTTCGAGTCTTGACAAGAACGTTGCCTTGTTTGGAGATTCGAAGCTGGTCAGTAACGGTTCTTCGATTCAGCTGACTGACTCGGTGAGTGGAAGCGTGGGACGAGTCGTTTACAGGAAACCCATCAAGCTTTTCCAAGGTAAAGAGAAGAACTCGTTATCTTTCTCGAGTTACTTCTCGTTCTCGATGGCCAATGAGATTGGTGATGTCCTGGCTTTTGTAATGGTTCCAAGTAGTTTGGATCTTAGTCTGTTCGTTAAGAAAGACAACAGTTCCTCTGCGTTAGAGTTTCTGTTTCACTATGCAAAGAACGAGACAGTCGTCGCTTTTGAGTTTGATATTTCCAAAAGAGGAAACTATGCAAGAATCTTGTTAGGTAAACCTGAAGTTTCTGAAATTAGAAACCTTTCGTTTGAGGGTGACTTGATGATGGACAATGGAGGAAGGACGTTGAACTGTATGATTGAGTATCAAGCACTTTCTAAGAGAATGATGGTTCGGTTCAGAAAACCAGGTTCGGTAAAGATGTTAGATCCATTCTTCTCTTTCTCAGTAGACTTGGCTGAGCTATGGGATGGTGGTGAGTTCATGGTGGGGCTAAGCTCTGCAAACGGAAACTCTTCCAAGGCACATTTCCTCCATTCATGGAACTTTGAAACAAGGCATTCAACGCCGGTGTGGACGCATTCATTACCGCTTGAACCGAATCAAGCTTTGGAGGCTGACGTTTCCACGGAGGGGGGAGAGGCTGTTGAGAGAAATGGGTGCATATGGCGAATGATTGGTGTTTTGGTCTTGGGTGCTGTATGTGGAGCGTTAGGGGTAATGTTGGCTTCGTATCTCTGGACAATATGTGGTCTGAGGCGGGCAATGGCGGTGGTACCAGAGGAATGTCATGCAAAAACGATGAGTGTTGTGGTGAGTGTTATTGAAGAAGGCAAGAAGTAGTGAAGGACTTTTGGTTTGGTTTCGGAAGCTTGTTTTATGTTGTAGTGTACATGTATGGTCTTTCTTCTACTCCCTAGTCCTTTTGTCTCTGATGACTTATGTGTGGACTTGAATCAGTTTAATTTGTAAAATCATTATGAAACGAAGGCACAAGCTTATTGATTTTGCGAAATTTAACTGTTTCATGTTGTTCTACATTCTTTAATATTTACACTGTTACAAATGTAACATGTCATATATTTCTGGTTCTGAATTAAACACCTTCTCCTAGTACAAGAATCAGGACCAACTTTTTCTTGTTCTCACTTTGGTGTTAATTGCAGGGTATTAACATAGAGAATGTGAACTGAGCAACAAGTCTTTGGTCCTTCATCTTGTAACACAGATCAAATGTCTAGAAAAAACACAACATTCACATGTGTCATCAGTTGCCACTGATTCTATGTTGCTTATACTGATGTAATGTGAATTTAACCTCAACACGGGACACAATCAAGAGGAGAGAAAGCAGGTTATAGAGATCCATACAGGTGTTCTTCGAAGTTAGTTCTCTTTCTCTAACCTTTTAATTGATCCTTTCTAATACTAAGAACCCTCTGAAGAGCAACCGGCATGGTACGCTTCACAAACATTGAGGTTGACTGCAAGAGGCAATTCTTGGTAAGCGCGGTGTAGAGGAGGTAGGATTAAAGAAGACTTTTTATCCATTGCTAATAGCTTTCCACATTTACTGTACCGTAAGAGGTGTGAAAAGCTTAGTTCACGCAAAACAAAAGAGTATTAGAACATTGCAGAATAATAACAGAGACTGGCTTATTTACCTGCATGGTTTACTAAACAGGGATTCAAAACTGCATATCCATAGCTGCATTACAGGGAAAAGGTGTAAATTAACTTCCATGGATCAAAAAGAAAGAAATGGTTCATGTTATCCAGAGACTGATAAGTCCTTGTTAAATGCTTTACCAGGAGAGAGTACAGAGCTGTTCCGGTACCGAAGCCGAGGAAGTATTGCAAGGCCGTAGCAGCATGTTCCTGCAAGAAAATTTAATTAATGCAAGTTCCCAAGCAATCAAATTCGTTAAAACAATATACATATGCAACACCAATTGCAGTCTGTTGTTACCGTGATGTGTTTGTAAACATGATGAACCGAAAAGCCTCTCGCATGTATGTAGCTTCCTCCCTATAAGGAAGGGAAGAAGCAGAAAACATAATCAACTTCAGTTGAAAATCAGTGTTATCAAATGCAGGGAGTTGTGGAAGTTACCTCATCTGGAGAGAAGAATGCAACTGCATCTGGATCAACAGAACCAGCTGGATTCAACGAGACTATAGCTCTGAATACGGATGGAAACGATAATTCGATTACAGCAACCTTATCAACAACTTCATCCTGTAACCCTGATCTCAGCTTACTAGCACTCTGAAAAATAGGTTCTGACTCTTCTGATGGATCATCACTTCCTGACCCAGGTAAAGAATTAGCTCTTTTGAGCCAGCTCAACCGTCCATAAGTAGACACCTTCACATCCGGGACCACCTTCTCTAAATGCGACTGTATATCTGGCAATGTCTTGTACTCAACAGACTCCTCTCCTCCATGTTCTAATAGTGAATGAGAAGCACGATGTTTTTTAGATCCTGGTTCCATCTTTGGCCCATCGTCAATGTGAGGGAAGAATCGCCTTTTCTGATCCGTGAAGGCCTTGAGAGCTAACCTACAGCCGTCATTAAGAGTCATATTATACGTCAAAGTCTTAAACAAACCAAACGGAAAACAACATTCACAACAATAGAGTAAACTGAGGAGAATGCATGACGTTTAGTAAGTATGCTTTTAATTGATGACACTCCAAATTGCATATATGATTCAATAAGCTTAATAATCACTCAATAAACATAAAACCATAACCCTCCAGGAGAAACTAAAAGCCAAAATAAAACTTCATATCTAGTTTGTAGATTCAAACCTAAACCCTTAGCTATGCTCAAACAAACATAAACCACAATCCTTTTAGGAGGAACTAACAGCTATAGATGTATCTTCAGTACCTAATATAAGTCATTAGCTAACAAAGTGAAACCTGGTTCTATCAACAGCAGAAGCACCAGCTTGGCCAGCAAGCTGTCTCTTCCAAGCATAAGCAACAACAGCTCCATCAGGACAAACCAGAGGCATGTGAAGACCCCACGAGTTACTTCTTGACCTGAGAGACTCAGTGAGAACCCCAGACTCTTCCAACTTCTTCCCTGATCCAATTAACATCCTTAAATCCCTAATCTACAGATACTAATGGAAATAATCAATTTTGCAATCAAGTACCAATTGAACGGAGATCCTGAAGGTGTTGACGCATGGATGCATCTTCTCTGAGGAAGAGCTGAAGAGGCGTGTCGGTGTGGCGAGGATTGGAGGCGACGAACATTGCTTCGAGGATACGGTCGGCGCCGAGGCGGATGTCGGCGATAACCCTAGCCGCTTGATTGAGACGTTCCATGGCTTGAGCCACCTGCTTAGGCGGCGCGTCAGGTTCTGACTGATTGTTCTCCGCTAGGGATTGTTGTAGCGACTGCATAAGCTTGTGATCGAAGGATCAAACTCTCTCTCTCTAGATTTCAGTTTGTTTCATTCACTGAGCTCTGATCTCTTCCGACAGCAGTTCAAATCCGCGTTTATGATTTTTATAAGGTGGAAACGCCAAACGCGTTTCTTAGCTTTAGCGTTTAAATAGCTCCTTTTATACTTAGTTTTGGACCTGTTTTCTTCTCGCTCATGCAAGCCCAATTGTTTTTTTTTTGGTGCTAAATTTTAATTAAGTGAATGTTTAGGTGTTACAAACTGTGATTACAAGACTGATAAAATGTTGATATCCAAAAAAAACTATGCTATATTCGGTAGAATTAAATTTGGAATTTTTAAAATAATTTATTATTTCAAACAATATGATTGTTTGACAAAAGTATAAGTGGATGTAAGCAAACATAGGCCCGTTTGGCCAAAAAACATAGGCCCATTAATTAATTTTCTGAAATCTATGATTTATTGTATTTGTTTATGTAATATATAGGACATAGGAGGATTATCTTTTTAGTCTGGTAACGGCCCAAAACAGACCCGAATGAAAGTAAGAGACGCTAAGTATAATAATCCGTGAAAACAAGTTATTTTGCGTAAATACTAAATACATTAAACACACACAAAACTAGTTTTGGTCCCTTTTGGATAATGCTTAAACTAAAATTAAAGAACAAGCGGTTACTCTCCACCTTCTTCATATCGGAAACAAACAAAGATGATGAACACACTTCAACCATTTCAGACAACTCTAACACCAAACGTCCATGTTCTATTCAATCCCTCAAGACATTCCATTTCCAGAACCCAATTCCTCTGTCTCTCGAAACCCAGAGATGGAAATTCAGATTCAGAGCCTGATCCGGATCCTCCAAAACCAGGAGGAGATACTCAGAGACAAGAGCTCTTAGCCAGGATCGCCATGCTTCAAACATCGAAGGTCCGTTTAACGGATTTTTTGGACGAACGATCGGATTATCTCACCAAGTTTGCTGAAGAAGCCAACGCTGAGTTTGACAAGGTTGGAGAAGACGCTATGAAAGACCTCGACGAAGCAAGCTCAAGGGTATTGTATCAGTTTATAAAAGATCCTCGCTTTGGTCGTTCTCCATGGCTGAATAGAGACATTGATTTGCTCGATGATCTTACAGGAACAGAGAGATAGAGATAAGCTGACATCGTTTGTTTCTGTTTCTTGGTGATTGAGCAGATACTAGAGAATATAGAGAGCAAGATGCAAGCTTTTGAGGAATCTGCGGGGTTAAACAGATTGGAGATAGAGGAGAACGATAACAAGTTGGCTGAGTTTGAGGAGAAGATAGTGATAGACAGGAATGAAGGATTGTTCTTCAAGAGCTTACGCGATAAACAGCCTGTGGATGGAGAGAAAGCTAAAGAGGAGACTGAGAAAATACAAGAAAGTGCAGGATCAGAGTCAAGAAGTAACATTTACCTCGGTTTGATTGGGCTCGTGGCTCTAGCAATCGCTGATTCGTTTGCTTCTTCACCGGATTGGAGAAAAGTAGCTGTTCTTGGAGCTATCCTCATCCCACTGATCACGCAGTTTGTGAACGAGCAGACATTGTTATCAGAAGAAGCAGATAAGGCTAAAGGAAACAAGAAAGAATGAATAGGACTCTGTATCAATGTAAAGTAATACAGAGTGATGATGCATGAGCAGTTTTTTTTTTTAACCGACGAAAAGTTACAGGAATAAAGTAATACATAAACTTTATAAACTCAAAGAAAGATTATCTAAAGATCTTTTAACAAACAAAAAAGATATCTAATACTTTAGACGAGCTATGTAAGGCAGATACTTAGAGCTCAAGCATCATAAGTCTCTGTTACGGGAGAAGGACGGGAGGGGGACAGCTTCTTGAGGTCGTAGTATCACGAGCAGACCGAACATACCGAGCATCGGGAGGACAAGCAGCCATTTCAGAAGCTTGTAATAATACATATGGAAAGTTAGAGAGAATTCGTCTGAGAAATGGAGTCCATTCTTGTCCACCATCTCCACCATTACTGTGCCTGTTGTCCTCACTCCAACGGTTGGTAGCTTTATTCTGTATTTTCCTGGTTTGTCATAGATCTGGCTCTGTTTTATCCTCCTGTCTCCCTGGTAATTGCCTGGTACCAACAGCGTCGTCTGTAACATTTGAAAACCGCTCTACTTTAGTTTCAAAGGAACCATTGCTAATCATTCATTTATTGAGGTTAGAGGAACTTACTGTAACGTTGTAGGGTGCTTGTGAACCAGATGGGTATCTGTAGTTATCAACAATCTCGATCTCGGCCCAGAAGTTTTTGCCTTCCTCATCGCGGAAACCTCTGGTTGAATGCGTGACAAAAACACCTTCACGGCCGTAACGGATTGCCTTATTGTTCATGCCTTGATCAGTTGCTCTCCAAGCCTGATGAATTTGAGTGAAATCAGTAATCTATCACGTTTTTCAAAAAGAAATAATGTCTGAACAGTGTTCGGAAGGTCTTGCCTTGAGGGGATGGTGAGGGGAAGGCGTGGAGAAGCAAAAGACGTTCCCGTTCATAGTTGAGACGACGAGATCAAGATCATCTCCACCGTCAACATTATCAGCCAAGACCATGCTGTATCTGTAACACGAAACGTCTTCACGATAAAAAATCAACCGGAAAGGTGAAAAATACTAAAATAGTAATGTGCCGCAAGGAAGCAAGTGACTTACGAAGTTTCACCAATATCAACAACGTCAGCGCACGAGGTGGGTCCATCAATAAGATACATGTAACCGTCAAAGGATGTGGTAACAATGGTGAGTCCCTTCTTTTTCTCACCTCGCTTGTTCAGATCAACAAGAAGAACTTGGTTCATCACTCTTCCATGAGTTCTGTACGGGTAAGGACGGACAATCGAACCATCCTTGCCACTAAGAACGTAAATGTTTCCTGATGCTGTAGGAACCACAACATCAGTATGTCCATCACCATCAACATCGCCTACTGAAGGACCCTGGAAGAGAATATTAGTATCAGTCTCTGATTGTGAAGCGAACAGTGAGAGGATTCCAAGTTAAAGGATGTTTGGTCTCACGCAGGGGCTTACAACTTGAAAGTAACAACAGGCGAAACCTATAAAATATCGTATGCACTATGATCAACTCATATAATCGTGTTGATGCTCCTACAACTGGTTCATTCATGAGGCTGTTTTACACTAGCTGTATACCTGGGGAACAAGACTCTTTAGATGTACTTCCCAAATTTCCACTCCTTGTGTGGTCCATGCTGCTACATTTCCGTGTGAATCTGTTGTTACAAGTTCAATCTTTCCATCGTCATTTATATCAGCTGCAACCACTGCCCCTTGAATTTCAGCCATTTCAAGTGGGAATTTTTCTCTGATGTTTCCTGCAAAAAGACAACAATCCAAATCAACACCGAGACTTGCAAAGGAAACTGCCATGATTACCCAGTGCAACAAACTCTGTAACGAGACTAGTGTATTGTCCTGAATGTTCTTATTTGTGAGGAAAATATTTTAAGCAAAAAAGGTATATCAGTATGGATAGGAATCTATTAAGAGTGAAATTTCAGTCAATAGAGATACGCAATGTTGAATATTCAACGTAAACAAGAAGTCTTACCATGGTGGTCCATGGCGTAGAATAAGCCAAAGGAAGTTCCGACAAGGATATCCAAGTAACCATCGCCATCCAAATCAACAACCGTTGGGGAAGAATAAATATACGCACGGAAGTTTGAGTTATCCGTACTCAAATCTAGCTCTTTGACCCATTTAACTTGTTTAGTCTCAAGATTGAAAACCACAATTGAACTAGCAATATAATTCTTGATGTCAATACTACCAAGCTCTTTCAGATGTTCTGGATTGTCATAATACCTGAAAAATAGCATATCAAGGTCAGTTATATTCAGCAAAGTAAATTAACTGGAAACGCTTACAATTAAGACCTCATGCATGTTTTGCAGAAAATATTTACAAATGATGCTTTTGAATTAACAGCTTATGGACAGTTGGAAACATCTTCAGTTGTAAGAGATGAAACGGAAACTTACTCAGGGTCGAAGAAATAGGAAACAGCAACAACCATCTCCTGTATTCCATCTTTGTCTATGTCAGCAATTACCTGATAAACAAGTGACACTGTAAGAACTCTCATGGAAACAAGTAGTCAAAGACAAAAGGTTTTTGACATAGATGAGACTCACAGGAGTGCAAAGTATATGGGCGTCAATATTCACATAATCCTCTGAGTTTACGTGCTCCCCCTCGACCCATTCCTCATCACCCCACATGGTCTCATTAACATAATCGTCATAATCATAACTGTATTCATCACCTAACTCATCAGTATCACGCAACAAGTCAAATGATGAATCTGCTTCAGCTTCTAGTATTCCATCGTTTTCAACTGTGGCCATGCGAACACCCTCATTGTTGTCTTTATTGTCAGAATGGCCATTCGCAGATTCTTTCGAGCCATCATCTTCGAGAAGTCGCCTCCCACTTTTGGTTCCTTTCTCTGTCGTACTACTGTTTCCAGATGTCACCAAAGTTTCTGAAGAATTATCCGTACTGGTATTTAATTTAATAAGAGTCTCATTCTTAGCTTCACTAATCTTGCTTTGATCCACCTCACTGGTGGTTACATTTCCATTGAGATTCTCTGTTGAGCCAGCTGTACTATCATTTGTTGCCGAAATGTTTGAGCTAATATTCATGGAGGAGTTATGTACCTCTGGAGTAGGCTTTACCACTGCTTCCGTTTGGTTATTCTCGGGTTTCTTTTGATCTTCTTGAGACGTAACTGGAGTAGGCTTTACGACTGCTTCTGTTTGGTTGTTCTCCGGTTTCTTCTGATCCTCTTGAGACGTCACTTGAGTAGGCTTTACGACTGCTTCTGTTTGGTTGTTCTCGGGTTTCTTCTGATCCTCTTGAGACGTCACACTTGAAGCCTCGCCATGAAATTCTTTGGACATCGAGGCTGTAACATTTGGTGTTGTAGTAGTTGTATTTCTTTCTACAGAGAGGAGTAAGGGTCACAAAGTAAACTTTCATCAAGACTTAAAACGACTCTCCTAATCCATGTACTCTATCAATTGTCTAAATACAGGAGATACTGATAGGCGAGGATGAATCCCCATGCAAAATCAATAAGATAAACGAAATATAAAAATTATTCAGATAGGCTGAGGCAGATATTCCCAGTTCCAAGCAGAAATTTAACTTCCAATTAACTTAACCACACAATCAAACTGACCAGCTAGTGTCGTCAAATATCATGATGAACATAAATTCAACCAAACAGAGATTGTGGACGATGAGCATAACTAAAGAACTACACTATAAAACTGATGTCGAAACTTAATAAGATGTAGAAACTTACGAGTGTTCGATAAATTCATCTCCATAGCTTCCTGCACAAGCTCTTCATCATGGACATCAGGATGTGAACGGTCAACGGGGTCAGGATTCAGTCCCACATGCCAGTTCTTGTGCACTTTTCTACGTGGCACTTCTAGCTTATCTGACATCAAAAAGCCTGACACCCTGAAAACAAGAAAGCACCATACGCAAACCTATAAAACTCCAAGGATTATGATAAATGATGCAGATACATCCATAACAGATAAAAGTGTATATATATTTATCATCTGCGAGTAAAAATTACCTGAAAAATAGCACTTCGCCATTGTAGGTAGCCAGAGCAATTTCTCTAACACCATCTTTGTCGATATCAAAAAGAAGTGGACTTGCATGGACGTTTGACTGATGAAAAGCAGGCCACCCTAGCATTTCATGAGTGCATCAGTAACCTCACCAAAAGTCCTCGATATTCAACATCACTAATTGAACAAGCCCAAGAAAAGATAATCACACTTTGGGAAAGGTAAGAAGATAATATATCCCAGTACCTGGCATCTTGTCTCCATCAGCACCTTCAAGAACTTCTAGGTAGTGAACAAAAGATGGAACAACGATATCAAGCTTTCCATCACTGTACCAAAAACCAAATCAGGTCAACAACACTCATGATCCTCAATCAAAAACTCAGATTCCGAGCAAAAGTATCTGATTGCTATATCATATACCTGTTGATATCAGCAATCAAGGGTGTAGCATAAACGCTAGAAGTGACTTCAGTTTGCCATCGCAGCTCCAAGTTTCTCGGGCACTGAGTATTCAGCAAAGCATCTTCATCACTGCACAACGAAACCAACCTCTTAAAAGCAAGGAAACGTATCTCCAGCAATCAAAGCTAAACACGCACCAAGTCTATCGAACTGGATCGTCTACACAGAGCTCAATACAGATCGAAAACTTACATTTCGGGGTAGCCTTGCTCGTCATCGGTGGCTTTACGCTCTCTAAACTTGTTTTCCCCATAGGAGGGGTTCGATAAGATCAGGAAGAGGAAAAACCTCAGCAGACACCGTCGCGTATGGGTTTTCATATGATCACACTCTGCGAACACCAGACGATTACCCTGGAAACGATCTAGGTGTGAGGAACTCAATGCAGTTACAGAATTGGGGTTTTAGGGATTGAGGTGGGAGTGAGTAAATGGAGAGATCGAGAAGGAGATTTGGACGAAGCTGATCGTAGCCGGCGATGTCGACTGACGCAGAGAAGCGTAACTGCTTGCCGTTTTGAAGTGAAATAGTAGTATAACTTTGATCCACGAAACAGCACGCTGTTTAATTACAAATATAAGAAACACCACCACTTTTCTTCACTTTGAATGGTTTTTACACATTTTCCATAAATTTTATGCAAACGTGAGTGAAAGAGTGGGAACAGTGATACTTCCGCTGTGAGAAAAATGAGCAACCATTCTTCCTTGTGAAGTAAAATAAAACAAATAACAATATGATACTAATACTAAAGATTACAACATTATATCCTCCTAAGTGCTATGACTTGTACCATTACAACACATCTAAACATAGGAATCACTTTAAAGAGTAAACACACACCTTAAACCATCATCACATATGCCAAACGGAATCGGATTCATGAGATAAAACCCTAAAGATCCGAGGAAAAGCAGAGCTCATCCTTTCTTCTTACGTACATTGTTAGCATACAAGCACCAGCGATTCGCAAAGAAGCATTCAGATGTCATCTTTCATCTGCGGCGCGCAGCTTTGCTATCCATCTGAATACGGTCCGCATACATAGGCAAACGGATGATCTCCCTTATCTCCTGCAGCAACACTTCCTCTGTGATGTTGTCTTTTATGCTTCTCATCACCTATTTTCACATTCATAATAGTTTTAGACTAACCTCATCACAGCAGGTACCATTCACATATAGATAAGAAAGCTTAAACTCTTGTTCGAGACATAAACAATGAGAGCAATACGACAGAACAAACAAAGGACAGAGAAGTGTTTGTCAAATACAAGAGGAAACTTTATAAGCAAAGTCAAACAGTAATGTCACAACTGGGGATACGAATCTAAAGAATACAATCAAGGGCAAATCTCTCAAATAGCCTCTTTTGAAGTTTTTGTCACAAAAATAGACCTCAAAAAGAAAAATGACAAAAATAGACTTTTTATTTTGAAAATTCTAATATTTTTTTAATTTTAAACATCACCTCTAAAACCCCACCCCATAACTCTAAACTCTAAGTTTAGATTAATTAACCCAAATGATATAAATGTATATTTACACCTTTTAATAGAGTCTAATTTGATCATTTTTCTCTTTGAATGCTATTTTGTGGACAAAATTTTTTTAAGTCTATTTTGGTCTTTATCCCTACAACTAAACCTATAAAGGGAGGTAAGACAGAAAATACTGACCTTTCTATAAGTGTTGATATCATTTGGCGTTGTTTTATCGACTCTGACCCGCATGCTAACCCAGACTTGCTCATCCTGATCCCACGAACACTCTACAATCTTCCCGGAATACTCCGCAGGGTCTGAATCATCTGTTGCAGTTTCAGTATTAGCAGCAGCTAGTAGTTCTCAGAAATAATAGAGTAAGTTCTGATTACTGGTGTTTACTACTAACTATAAATATAAGCGGAGATAACACTATACACACCTCTAAAAACAACGGTATTTCCATCCATATGCTTCTTCTTCCCTCTTTCAAACAAGGAGAGCATTCCCCTGCCACTCTCATCCTGTTCGTATAGAAAGTCAACCGAGTTCATTTCTGGATACTTCCACTTCAGTAGACCTTCATGGGTACGGGCTACATAAGGGTCATCCCAGCCCTGTTAACAGAAAAGCAGGTTTCAGATATATTTATAAGACGCTGTACCAGAGCTAAACTTGACTATCTATGCATTTGTATAAAGGTATGGCTTTAGTCCTAAAGTCTAACATCCGAGATCCTCTTTCTGTCCCATGGTTACCTGAAATATCAGGCCATCGGCTTCATGTGAAAGTGATGGAATGAAACCCTTCAAAACCTTTTCAACCGCAGAAAGCAACCAAAAATCCTTTCTCCGTACCTAGTCAAGAAAATAAGTACCAGCTCCATGAACAGTTATAAAGGGGAAAAGGAATTGTAAGAATGGGAAATGGCATGAGAAAGAATAATGTAACTCTTAGTACGCACCCTAAAAGGCTCAAGATCATATCTGTAGATATGACTTCTGGCCTTCTCATGATTTCGGGGTTCTATCACCTCCTTCTCGAGCATCTTCCATCTTTCATAGAAAGGCCGCTGATCCATATTTAAATTGAGCAACTTAGCATTAGCATCTTAAGCAAATAACACGTGATACAGCAAGTCAAACACAACTCCAGAATACTCTATACTACGGACAGCTGTGAATGATGGTATACTCTGCGACAGCCACGAAAAATTATGTTTCAAGTGTTGCATAAAATACAGTAAGCCATTGGTATCAGATGCTCTATATGAGCATAGGGATCATATATGTTCACAATTCCCAGAGTATTTACCGCATCACAAAACATATCATACATGAAAAACAACAAACATTCTAAGAGAGTCACAGTAAGCCTGATCTAAATACAGCTTGATTTCTACAATATTCTCTTATGAGGGTAATGGCAACTGCATTGTTTACGACATGCCTCAATACATACTTACATCTTGAGCTAAAGAGCATGAGATCCCTTTGAACCAATTTAAAACAAGGGAACCAATCCAAGCATTAACGATCACAGAAAGAAACAATAAAGTTCTAACCTCTACAACTGATTGGCCGTTGATTGCTACCATATCATAGATTAAGTATCTCCTCTCCTGCCTTTGTTTATCTGGCAAGGTATCGATAATCATTTCTCCATCAAGCAATGTGTAGTGATGCACTTTGTCAGATATGCCCTGGCAAGAAAAATAAAATAAGAAAAATCACAAGATTTGTAGTAAATATAATACACGATCAAAGATGGAAAATCACTCACTTCAGTTGGATGCTTGAAGGGGAACCTCATCTGTACCCTCCGGAATCTAAAGCTCCTATCTACTATATAGCATCCATCAATGGTTAGCAGCATCATGTATCGTGTTCCATCAGCCTTCCATGTTGCATAATAGTACCGTTGCCTCAAGAGTTGCAAGTTATCCCTGTAGTAGAACAATTAAATTAGAAACTGAGAACTGCAAACGAAATGGACTAATTGAGTCTGAAACTAAGGGGATGCACCACAGTCTGACATCGTCAAATAGTAAGTCAATTAGTCATACCTGTTTAAGGAGACAGGGTGTGAACCTGGAAATTGCGAACATCCTCTTCCCTAAAGTCGAGAAAAATAAATTCAGCAAGCACATGTTAGATTGCGCCAATGAAAAACGATGAAGATATAACATCACAAGATTTCAAGATCCCTACCCCAATATTCAGCGATAACATCCTGTAAAAAAATTGTCGGTAACCTTCCTCCTGGTCAGGGGGTATTTCATCTCCCAAAACGTCATCATTTGACATCTTGACTTCCACCTGAGGGGGTTCCTCCTGAAACAGTAAGCCAGTAAAAAAAATTATATAGCAAATATTCACCAGAAAAGCATGCAAACCAGATGAGAACTTTATGAGCTTGTCAGCCTTGGATAGCCTCAACTGAACCCATAAATATCTACAAGAAACAAGATACTTGATAAAAAAATAATTCATGAGTGATAGAAGCTTCTAAAATCCTAACTAATTCCATGTCAGAGGTATTCTTTCTCTCCGAACCAATGTTTTCAAAGATCACAAACAAACGGTAAAATGACATAGATATAGCGATTCTGAAGCTGCATTCTGCAATAAGGCGTTCTTCAGATGGTTTCTCTAACTAACAATGAAAACGGCAGGTCTGACGCTTTGAGAAAACGTGCAAGAAAACCATTGGAATGCCAGTTTCTGTATATATGTGATCAGCTAAATATACGATCATCAGGTTGCACGGAGATTACTTGCACAGGACCAGCTGGACCGCCATCATCATCATCATCATCTGGTACTGCTTCACCATTTAAATCAAGCTCCGTAGACCTCTTCCATTCAGGAGTTGATGGGCAAATAACACTCTCAGGTTTTATTTCGTGATAAAACTTGTATAAAGCATCAATATAGTCCGGTTTATAGATCCCAGGGGGGCGGGCATCAGAAAAGATTTTTAATGCCTGACAAAACCATCATACAATAAGATTCTTTACTGTTACGAGGTACATTAAATGCACAGATACAACGACATAAATGAAAACTGACCTGTGTAACATTCATCGGCCCAGATCGCATAAGATAATGAACTATCATAAACCCTGTCCGATTATGCCCATGTGTACAGTGGACGAGAATATACTTCTTTGAGTGTTTTAGATTTAGGACGAACTGATTAACCTGAAAAAGGTTTTATTAAGTGAGCTACTAACAGTAGACAAACATACTTTTATCAAGAGCATCACGAGAAAATATAACTTGACTACAAATAATCATATACCTCATTGACAAACGTGTTGACAGATACATTATCTGGCACTGAATCACGACCCTTGCATGCAATCTACAAGCAAAGAATACTAAAAATAAAGCTAACTGCTACAGCTCTCACAAAGAATATAGGTAATACAGTATATTTCCAATTACCTTAACATGCTTAATGCCTTCCTTCTTTAAGTCAGTCGTAGAATAGTAACGAGTTGTATTTGTCAAATCAATCACTAGACCAAGCTGAAAAGGATAGTAACATTACACACTAAGTTAGATCACGGACATAATAGTGTTAGATAAACAAACGATGCAAACACATATTTTTTAACAAAGTAAGCACAAATAGATTCCACAAAGTACCTTTCTCCCAGCTATCCTCTGGTTATGGACCACCTGCTTAAAAGAGTATCTACTTCCAGGAGGCACATGATTATTGTAAGCTTCATTCAGGGGAACTTTCGAAGGAACGAGGAATCCTATCTCATGCCCAGAAGCAGGGCAGTCTAGCCAACCTGTGATATTGGACAAGCTGTCAAAGAGTCACCCTATTTAAAGCATTAGCCTAAACGGGAAAAAAAAAGACAAACACACTAGCCAAAAGCTTTCAGAAACCGTGTAAACTTTGGAGTAAATAATAGCCACAAAACGATAGGGAAAATATCGGCTAAGGATTATCACCTTGAGGGATCTTGTATCTATCATAAGCTTTAGTATTTCGATTCTGGTAATATTGATCACGGTAAGCTGGCTGAGAGTTATGCGTGGGCTTGTCATATCTCATTCGTTTCCTTCTCTCATCACGTTCCTGAAACAAAATCATATCCATCCTCAGTCTCAGAGTACATAACAAAGACTATAACTTTAGTTAGTTGTATAGTAGACCGTGGAAACCCAATAGTACCCGTCTTGCTATTTCGACGGCAGATTCTATCCTGTCATCACGGGACGAATAGTCTTCAAGATGTCGCACATAAGGTTCGTCATCTTCTTCAGGTTGTGGTGAAACATTTAAATCCATCGTAGCAACCATTCAAGTGCAAATGAACAGCATTAACTTAACACATCCTTCCTCTTCACGAAGCTACCTAAGCCATATCTGGGTCTGGGGTCAAGAGACAAGCAAAATATAAGCAAACACAGAGGAGAAGAAACAAAATTACTTCTAAAATTGAACAAATACGATTCAAATTCAAAGCAAGAGATCCACAAAAACTCGGTTTCCTTCACCGAAGAAACCCTAGAAGTGACGAATCAACAAAATCTCAGCCGGACATTTCAAATTCGTTCCCTTATCGGAAACATCTCTGCGAGAAATTAGTCGTCTAGCAAACAAAGTGTGAAGAATCACCTAGAGAAAATTAAAGCTTCAGGAGCGACATCGAAGGTACTTTTGAAACGAGAAAGCTTCAGGAAATCAAACGGAGATGGTGGAGGAGGGAGAAGGTTCACTTTCGATCGCAGGTTCAGTGGGAAAAAGGTTGAAATCGAAACCCTAGAGAGAGAAGATGGTAGTTGATGAGAGGAGAGAGAAAGAATCCGACGACAAGTCTTGTATATAGTGGTCAGTCGAGGCAGAAACTTATTTATTGGAGACAAAAAAAAAAGAGAAAATGCTAAATAATAATCTCTTGATGATAAATAACGTAACCTTACACATTTTTCATGAGGATTAAGAATTACAAAGGATGTAATGTTGTTGAGAAAATAAAACAAAATAAAATTATTACAATAACTGTAAACCAAAAAAAAACGAAACTTTAATTATTTGAAAACTTCGTTTATTAACTTTTTACTTGAATGTTTACAGAGACCTATTATTACAATAACTGTAAACCAAAAAAAAACTTTAATTATTTGGAAAACTTAGTTTATTAACTTTTTACTTGAATGTTTACATAGAACTGAAATATTATATTTGTTTCGTATTAAATATCCCTTATTTTTTACACATAAATTAAAAAAAAAAATTTACATATTTTCTATATAAAAACATAATTACATAAATATCCAACCAGATTTCAACAAATAGAAAAATAAACTAAAAAAAATTATTAAATTTTGCATTTAAAGTCAAAAACTACATTTATTTTATAACATAAAAAATTATCTATCGGAAAGAATAAGACATAGGGCAAAATGGACAAATCCCAAAATAAGCCAGGATTCGAACCTGGGCCTCTCAAATGAAAGCCGAGTATCCTACCCAGCTAGACTATAGCGGATATTGTAGATTCTTTGTTGAAATAATATATATTCTAAACTGTCACGTTCCAACTTCCAGAATGATGATATCACTACAAGCACATTCAAGACAAAAGGCATGCACACAAAGATAAGGAAGTAACAACTCGATCAGTCATTAAAAATCACAAACTGAAACTGAAACAGTTTGATTGAAGAGTGATAACACTTGCAGATTAACAAAGGTCCTTTTGCTTCAAAGGATTTTTTCAAATTTTGGTATCTTAAATGTTGATGGAGTTGCTTCCTTTAGCTTCATCTTTGAGAGGCAGTTGGAGAGACCATTTGATAACGCAGAGGTTGTGATCAAAGAAGCTCTCAGCAAACTGATAGCCTGAAAACACAAGTGTAAGTCAAGATTTTCTTTACAAACCGAAAGAATAAAAAGAAGTAAAGAGAGGTAACATACTTGAGCTTTGCCAATGCTAATCACTTGCTCCTCAATATCACTAATATTCATCTGCAACTTGCTTAGCAATGAAATGGTTGAAGATGAGTTCATTGCAGTGACGACCAGATCATCTGACACTATGAAGTTAGTCTCTCCCTTAACAAGTCCAGTACTAGCAGAATCTGAAGTCACCACTGGAGTTAACTTGACAACTCTCTCACCGTCCCCAAGCACAATCTTCTTAATGTTCTTGGAGAGCTTGCTACTGTTATAACTGCGACGAGAGACCAAGCATTCATACTCTGGCGTTTCTTGGATGACAAGATCAAGAAGCTGTGTACCACAACTGTAGTAATAAGGAAGCATGGCTTCTCTTCTCTGCTCAAAGCTCAGTTCTTTGACGCTTCTGCATAGATTCCCAACGCATCCCATGTTCAAGTGATCAACAGAGAGTTCCCAAGCAGACTCAAGCGGTATAACAAGAAAAGTGAAAAGAAAATCAACAAACTCTTCTCTGCATTCAGCATAAAGAATGGTTTTGTCTGACTTTCTAACATAAACTTTCAAATTTATAACATCATTGGCTTCTCCTGCAACTCTACTTTCTTGCACAAGTGGAGTCAACACTTTACTCTTCCTTTCCATACAATGTTTCCTCAAGAATGTGTCGGTCAAGGGAGCATCCGAAGTGAATAAGCACCCTAGAAGTGCCAGCACCTACATGTAATCAATCAGAAAAAACTAAGTCTTACAAGAAAAGATCCAAGAACATGATCTAAACATATTCAAAGTACCTCTTCAAGACCAACATCAGTAACCATTTCTTGAAGTTTATCAAAACCAGAATAGCCAAGATCATTTAGAACATTCAGTACAAGTCCCATAGAGTTTACTGCCACTTTCATATCATCTGTAATGATATAAGACGTTCTGCAGCTGAGAAACACTCCATCTACTTTATCTTGCTCTCCATCTTCAACCTGAAACTCGCGGGTCATTGAGTTTCCACAGCTACATCTTGACGTACTTATATTGCTGTAAACCTTACAGCATGACTCAACAGACACAAAATTTGGACAGACAAAGAACTTGGTCGCCTCAGTGTCATCCACGTTCAGCTTTAGCTTCCTGCAGTGACTCTCCTTCATACTCCTTGGATATAGCAACAAGTTTTTACTAGCTGGAGTCTTGAAATTATCAACATCCATGTCTGAAACACTTTTGTAAAGGTTGTGAAAGCAACCTACGATTGAAGAAGACTGAAGATTCTGATGCTTCTCCAGTAACCTGACAATGGTTCCCATAGGAAGAGTCAAAAGACTACAGAGTACATCAGCAAAATCTTTACAAGTCTCAGCCAAAACAACTCTGTTTTGCTCCTCATCAATGAGGAGTTTAAGGCTAAACTTTGGTTTCACAGCCATCAAAAAGATCAAGGAAGGTGCAAAAAGAAAAGAATCCTAGGGTTTAACTTAGTTTACATCCTACTAGTTAGGCCAAATAATTTATAGGATCTAGCTTTTAAGTCATTTAACAGTTGGTTTTATGATAGTGTCTACAAAAACACCCTAATGTCATCTATTTTACTTTACATCACATCCTACTGGCTACTACTGAAGAAACATCATAGGATTAACTTTTAAGTTATTTAACCATGATTCTTCTCAAACTTTGTGTTTAAGGATTAAATCTATGTCAATAAAAAGGTTATCAAAACGCAAAAAGATAATGAATTATAAGTTTATAACAGAAATTTCCATTTGTTTTCAAATTAACTTTTCAGTTCTTACTGAGAAATGAGAATACAGTTGGTTCATGTTTTGTTTAAGAAGAAAACATCATTTTCAATCTGGTATCCTGCTTGCAGTTCTTCTGTAACCTGAACATGTTTGGTAATTCACTATCCACATCTGCACTTGGAGGAATTAAAATTGCTGTGACTACGGCACAAAACATTCTTCAAGGACAGGCAGACAGAGAATTTGAGGGCTCAGTATCATCCATGTTCAGATCAAGCCTTCTGCAATAGATCTCCTTCCTACTCTTTGGATACAGCAGAATAATCTTGTGAGCTTCATTTTCAGAATCAACAATGCCTGAATTTGCAACACTTCTGTTAAGATTCTGATAACAACGTAGAACTTGCAGAACCTTTTGATGCTTCTCAAGAAATCTATAGCAATAACCCCCATCAGGAGTGTCAAAAGGATGTTTTAAGTTCTAGCTACTGGATTCAGTTGAGGTGATCAGATATTCGAGTCTGATAATGAGATGAGGTTAGTAGGATGATTATATTTTAGTTGTCATCCAAAAGATTGACAAGACAAGGAATAGTTCAGAGACCATTGAACTAAAATAAGCAAAATAAAGTCCATACATAAGACCATTAAAAGAGTTTAGAAAAACAGATGAATAAAAGGAAAAAAACAATGCTAGTTAAAAGCTTGAAACATAGTCTACCAACCATAAGAAACATATGCAGTTTCAGTTGATTTTCTTCAAAGTGTTGTTTTTGCACAGGAAGGTTTAGAAAACACCAAGGTCCTATAAGAACAGCAAGTTCAGAAATTTAAAACCATTTATAAAGAGGCAAATATATATATACGAAAAATGAAAGTTGGAGGATAATATATAGTAGAATAAACTTCTGTCTGACAAATGCAAACCACCTGTTTCTTTGGATTCTTTCCAAGCATGCTTGATAGACCATTGGTTAATGCAGAACGTGAGACTAAGGAAGCTCTAAGAATGTTGATGAGCTGCATTGGAAGAACATACCTCTGTTATATAGTTTATACTATGGCAAGAGGACCATACCAAATTAAACGGAAAAAAAAGAAGTAAAAGCAATAATATTACAAGCATACCTCTGTTTTAGAAATGATGATTTCTTGCTCCTCAAGATCACTTATGTTGTTGATATTACTCTTCATAAACAAACCAATGGTTGAAGATGAACTCATCGGTGTTATAACCAGAACATCAGACACAACAAACCTCATATCTCTCTTCACAAACCCAATACCATATTTTGAAGAAGTCTCAGACTTAACTTTTGGGTCAATTGGTATCATGTATATAACTCTAAATGGTTTAGAGGGAATGTCAAGAATTTGTTTACTGCAGGTATAACAATAAGGTATCTCCCATGGAGTGGCAGCTGAAGCTTCTCTACACTCACTGCGGCACAAATTCCCAACACATCCCAAAACTGAACCATCATTAGTCAATGACCATGCCAACTCAAGAGGGAGAACAAGAAGACCAAGAAGAGAATCAATAAAGTCTTCTCTGCACTCTGCATAGATAATCTTCTTGTCAGACTTTCTGACAAATATCTTCACATTACATTCATGGCCTCCTTTTACACACCCATCTTCAACTGCATGAGTAGACAACCATTTCTTTTCCTTTCTAGGAGAGGTTTGCTTAGAAAAGTATGTGATAATGGAAACTCAGAAGCAAGGAAGTTTCCAAGAAGAGTCAGCACCTAGATTTAGATGAGATTAGGATGAAGAATCACATGCAAAACAATATAAGAAAATGAGTGATGTAGTAACAAAAGGGTACCTCATTAGAACCAACATCAAGAAAAATCTCCTGCAAGTCATCAAAATCTGCATATCCTAGCACATTGAGCTCATTTGCAATAACACCAAGAGAGCTAAATGTAACTCTCAGATCATCAGTAACAATGTAAGAGGAACGACAGCTAACAAACACCCCATCTTCATTATTTCCTATTGGACTTCCGATTTGATCTTCCTCTGAAACTTGAAACTCACTTATCATCAGCTCCCCAAAGCTACACCTAGAAGTGTTAAAATTGCTGTACTTCTTACAAATTATTATAGGAAAAGGGCATGTGAAGAACTTTGTAGCTTCAGTATCATCTACGTTCAGCTTCAGCCTCCTGCAATGGAACTCCTTAGTACTCCTTGGATAAAGTAACATCGTTTTGCAAGCCTCAGTCTCAAAGTCTCCAATGGCCATGTCAGAAACACTTTTGTAAATGTTGCTAAAACAGCCTAATCTAAGTTGCTTCGGCTTATGCTTCTTAAGAAGTCTGACAATGGTGCCCATGGGAAGTGTTAGGAGACTGAAGAGGACGTCTACAAAATCCCTACATGCCTCAGCCAGAACAACTTTGTTTCTCTTCTCATCAACCAGAAGTTTTAGACTAAACTTTGTATTCTCTGAGGTTTTCTCCATTGGAAGGAAAAGAAAATGAGGAAAAGGAATAGTAGAAGCGTTTTTTTTTACCAATCAAGTTCTGTGTATTGAGGGACAACAATGATTCGCTTCTATATATACATACTGAACCACCAAGAGGTTGGGACTTGAGACTAGGGAATAGCAAGAGGTTTCTTGTAAGTATCTGACATTAGTTGAACGTAATGATTCAAACATCGAAACCCAAAAACAATTTGAGCTTCCCCATGGCCGCGTGATTGAAATACATGTCCCAATGACTTATTTAATTAAGAAATGAAGAGTCTTCTTACGTTTGTTGCGTAAATGTAGAGTCTTCTTACGTTTGTCAGCTTCAGCCTCCTGCAATGGATCTCCTTAGTACTAGTATGTAAAAAGCTGTTCTCAAAAAAAAAAAAAGAACTATACTATGTAAAAAGCTTTTTCAGAAAGATAAAAACATGCATAAGCTGAAGCTTACCAAAGCTAGAAACGTAGAACATATAACCTGGTTGCTTGTTAATGTTGATATCTAGCAGATAGTACCATGAAAGCGTTGACTTGGACTGTAGGACCTGTTATTTTGTCACAGCTTAAGTACTCTTTGAAGTTTCTAAACATGGTTTTTAATACCTATCTGATCAGTCATGTTACCACTTACCACCAGAGGTTCCCAGCAAAAACTCGAAAGAAACAGCAAGGAAAGGGACAAAGGAAGGAAACATTATACTAACTTTTTTTTATGTGGTGAGTGTTCTACTTAGCTTTGTCAATGAAGTTTGGATCTTCATATGGGACGTGGTTCAAGGCAGCAAACCCTCATCTACTTTTCTCAAAAAGCTCTAAGAACATCTATATAACGCTGAGTATAAGGAAGTCACCGAGTCTGCTCTTCAAGAAACCAAAAAAGAGGATCGTTCTTGAATCTTCACTTCTCCAGGTATTGTACAGTGTAGGGAGTTTTAACTCTCTCATTGTTTCTTTGCCTGCCTTGTGAAAATACTGTGTTATGGTAAATTGAGTTGAGTTTTCATTTGGGCAAAAGACAAGTAAATAAAAGTGTTGAAGAAGATACTTGGCTGTCTTGTTTATCTTACCCTGCATTTAGTTCAATAAGTTTAGACTTTATAGACGGGAGGACTTGAGAAATGATCAAAACAACTCAAAGTTCGAAACATATTCAAACTAAAATGACAATTCCAAAAATCTGAAGTGGCCAAAATAAAGAACACTGAAAATATCATATAACGACAAAAAGGTAAACTTGATAGATGTAACAATGATCTATTCATCACCGAACATATCAAAACCACCATAGTCTTCTTCATCTGATTCCTCAACTACTTCCTTCTTCTCCTCTACCTTGGCAGCTCCAGCCGAAGCACCACCACCTGCATCCGCAGACACAGCCGCTACAGCAACAGCAAACTTGCTAGGATCCTGCATTCCGAATTAAGTCCAGAGGATTATAACATCAACACACAAAACAATATTCAAATATACATACAAAGTTGAACAGTATGATGACTAACCTTCAAAAACTCCTTGACCTTCTCTGCTTGTGGGAAAGTGTACTCAGTGGCAACTGAGATAGCCAAGGCATTCTTGTAGGCATTGATGAACATATGTGGCGCAGCAGCAAGGGTAGGGTAAGAGATGGCTAGCGCCAAGGAAGTGACCATGGAGATACCAGCGGCAAACTTCTGGACAAGGTCATCTTCTGTAAGATCAAGAACCTCTGGGCTGAAGACAGAGCCATTGTCATAAACAGACTGGACAACAAGACCGTAAGAGAACGGCCTGATTCCAAGCTTGGCTAGAAGGGCAGCCTCAGAAGAACCGACCTTGTCACCTTGCTTGATAAGCTCAACAGGGGTGATGATTTCGACTGTACCCTTGTTAATCTTAGTTGGGATGTTAAGAACCTACAAAAATCCCAAACACACATTTATCAGCTAATAAAACTTCAACAAGTCAGAGTATTACTCATCTGTTTCAAAAAGATCGAAGTTTTAAAATCTCCACAAAATTAATAAAACATACTATTAAATTTTGATTATTAATGCATTTTTTTGGAACTAAAAAATTTCCCAACTTTTAAACCAAGAATTTCAATAACTATAGTTATCTTTCTTAAAGTTCACAATTTATCATTAAATAATGCATTGAAAAAGTAAAAAAACGTATTAAAACAATTTTTTTCCTAGAACATAGATTTTTAAAACATGATTAAAGCAAACCTGGAAGAAAGATGTCTGGGATGGATCGAGACCAGTGTTACCAGGCTGGACAACCACATCAATAGGTGCAACCAAACCCACACGAGCAGGAGCACCAACCTGTTCATATTACAAAGACAGACATATATAAGAGAGAGTCCAACCTCAATCCAAGTTGATGTAATAAGACCAGAGCTACGGATTCATCATCACCGAACAGCTAGAAGTGAAACTAACCTTGTATTTGGCAACTTCCTCACTCACTTCCTTGAGGTCACCCTTGGTGAAGATCAAACCAACATTTCCCTAACCACAAAAACACATAACCATCCCAAATAAAAATCAAAACTTTCAATAAAAATCAAAACTTTCCACAGTTCAAAGCTACGAGGAAAAATCTCAAAACGTGAATTTACCTGAAGGAGGGGCATAAGGTTAAGGATTCCAGTGTTTCCTGTATTCTCAGCGTGAATCTTAACGGAACGCTTCATCATAGTGTTCTTCCCCATGAGCACCACTGAGTCTCCACGAAGACCTTTCCTGATGTTCTGGAGCTGAGTCGATCCAACGTTATCGGCGGCAACGACAAGGATCTGGGTGAACTCGTCGATGAGCTGACATAGCTTTGCATCGTAAGCGATCTTCTTCTCTGCCTTTGTTGCCTTCACCATTGTTGCTCACGAGAATGAGACTCGTTTTCCTCTTTGGTCTGCAGAAGAGTGACGGAGATAACAGAAAAAAACTAGGGTTTTGGTTTCAGTCTTTTTATACTATACGAAGTGGCCAGAGGATAAAATGAATCTAGGGCTTCTTCTTAGTGATCTGAATCTAACGGTTTGTATTTGTTTGCTTACTTACTTACTGATCTGACGGTTATTATTTACTTTGATGATATTGGGCTTATTCTGAAGTTCGGCCCAAATCTAATGGTTCGTATATTGCTTTGCTTATCTGACGACTCTTGTTTATCTTGCTAATATTGGGCTTTTTCAAAAATTGGGCTTTTCCCGAATTCATAATAACCATACACTTTTACCCACTTTACTCACATACACAAAACATTTGAATGACTGGACTACAAATTAAATTTAACTTAACAAATGTGAACGAACAAATCAAACAAATCTCAGTTTTGTATATTTATGATTAGGCTAATTTTTTTTAAAAACATTTGACTTGGAATTGGTAAATCCCAATACCGGTATGAAACTAAACCGGAGCTAAATTACGTTCTTTGTAAGATAAACCAAAAATTGTGAACTGATTAAAGATAGTAGTAGAAAACCATAACAACCGTACACTTTATCCACATACACACAACATTTGAATGAACTACAAATTCAATTTAACTTAACAAATGTGAACGAACAAATCAAACAAATCTCAGTTTTGTATATTTATGGTTAGGCTAATTTTTTTGAAAACATTTTACTGGGAACCGGTAAATCCCAATACCGGTATGAAACTAAACCGGAGATAAATTACGTTCTTTGTAAGATAAACCAAAAATTGTGAACTGATTAAAGATAGTAGTAGAAAACCATAACAACCATACACTTTATCCACATACACACAACATTTGAATGGACTACAAATTCAATGTAACTTAACAAATGTGAACGAACAAATAAAACAAATCTCAGTTTTCTACATTTGTGATTAGACTAATTTTTTGAAAACATGTTACTGGGAACCAGTGAATCCCAATACCGGTATGAAACTAAACCGGAGCTAAATTACGCTATTTGCGAGGTACCTAAATCAAAAGTTGTGAAACTGGCCAAAGACAGTAGTAGAACAATAAAATTCATATCAACCATACACTTTACCCACATACACAACATTTGAATTGACTACAAATTCAACTGAACTTTTATTATCGATTACGTGACATCAAAACAAATGTGATCAAACAATCAAACAAATCTCAGTTAGTTTGAGCCAAACTTTATCTTATTTATATTGCTTAACATCTCGGAAGATCAGGAGGTGGTGGTGGCAAGCTGGTCGACTTCGTTGGTCCATTCTCGACCACGAATACCATCCCTAATCCAAATGGCATGTGAACATCGATATGACAATGCATAATCCACGCACCTGAACAATGTTTCAAGACTTATATAACATGTAACTTATACACTTTAAGGGAATGTTCAGTTCAACTAGAGTCAAGTGAATCATTATACTAAACCGAGTCTTGGTTTGGATAGAGAGTTTACCTGGGTTATCAGCTGTGAAACGGGTCACGGCCCACCCACCAACAGGCACGCCCAAGGTGTTACGGAACTGCGGGTTTACGAGATTGTACTTGCTACGATCACGTATCGGGTCATAATTACCAAACCCTTGAGCCAACACGTGGAAGTTAAACCCATGGAGATGCATGGGGTGGCTCTCCGCAGCGATAAGTGCATGGTTCTGCAGCACCAAATCCACCGTCGTATTGAACTTCAAGATCTTAGCGCTCGTTGACTTTTTAGCAAACAAGAGTCCCGGGTTAGTCTGGGTTATGTTCGGGTCCGTGTAATCGAACTTAACCGGAGGCTGGTCTGGAAAATCCGGCGTGAAAATGCCATCCACGCCGTTGAAAACCGCTTCCAAGATGGATAGCTTTGTGGGTAAGACGAAGGAGTGGTTGCTCATCGAAGCAGCGAATTTAGGACACGTGGCGTTGTCCGCGCAGGCCTCTAGTCCTAGCCCGATGGTTACGAGCATCTCCTCGTCCACGTGACGAGGCACTGGGACCCAGTGTGGTCCACCGACCAAGCTGGTAAGATTTGAGTAAAACTTGTGAGCAGTTGGGGTGTCGAAGAAAGAAGGCAGCTTCGGCATCAACACGCGCTTCGTTCTACGTGTTTTCGACGCGCCACCTATGTAGTGGATGACACCTCTGGTGGTTGTGTTGGGGAATGGCACGAGGGATGTGCTGGCGTAAGCATGAGCAGCCATGTAATAGGAGGAGCCTATGGACTGGTCCGCGTGGAGGAGCGCGTCAACGGTTTGACCCGGTGCGATGGTGATGATATCTGTGACGTAAGGTTTGGTGTAGACTGCGTCGGCTGCGACAACTGTCATCTTGTGATTGGCTATCTTGAAAAACAGTGGCATGTTCATTGCCGCGTTTATGATGCGGAGTAAATATAACTTTCCTTTCACCACGTCTAGGTTAAACATTCCTATTTGTTTCATTAAAAGAAAAAAATAAATTGTTACTACATAACAATAGTAGATTATATGAGAATATATCAAAACATAATATTGGATAGTGTGTTATGGATTTTATGAAACTAACTTGTTATTTACATCTATTGCGTAATATTTAGGCATGCTGTGTACACTGTGTGTGATTAGAAGAAATAATAGTAGAGTAAGTGATTTCGTTTGACCAAATTTGCTTAATTTACAAAAAATACTATAAGCTAGCACATGTAATAATTTGTTATGTTATTTCACCAATAATACGTAAAATTTTTGTTAAGCTAGCATGCATGTAAACACACATCAACTGGTTTTATTTGGAAATGGTATCCAGTAAAAAAAAAAAAAACATCACACTCAACTATTTAATCCTCCACCATATGGTTACTTTGGTGTATAAACTTTTTGATTTTCAGCACTTCATCACAAATAACACATAAAGTAAGAAAAAGGACCCTAACATGAATATGTATAAAGAGTGTGATTAGTAAACATTTGAATCTATACGTGCTTTTTAACTTGTCATTGGATTATTATTTTAACAAAGTGAAACGTCGTAGTCATTTGCTATGAATACCCAAAAAAGTGTTTCTCGTTAAGTGGTAATTAATTTGTAAATTTCTCTTTTTTTTTTACTCACTATCTTTGGAGCATGGATACAGGTTTCCTGGTAGGCCATTGATCGTATAAGCGTCAGAATTGTTTGGAGGAACTCCGGTGGCGATTGCAGCCTCTTCTAACGCGACTACGTCCGTGTTCCACCATTCACCTATTTTATAATACAAATTGAAAATATTAATATTTGTAATAATAAAAATCATAGAAGACTTTTGGCTAAGTACGTTAAAAAATACAAGGAGGACGACGACGACCAAAATCCTTTGCATTATTCACCAGCTGAACTATTAAAGTTTAACTAACCATTTTTAATATGCAGTTTGATACCAATCAAATACAAAAAAAAAATATTATGGACTTGAGACGTACCAAATAAAATGGGAACTTCTTTGTGGGGTTTGGGGAACGGATAAGAGTGACCAGATTTAGGGCGGATGATGAGAGCACCGTATACGGTGGCGCGTAAGAAAGACGCATGTGCGTGCCACCACAAGGTCCCTTCTTGGCCGGTGATGTTGAACCTGTAAGCGTAGCTATGGCCAGGCTGGATTGGGCATTGCGTTACCATGCTCGGTCCATCCGCCCAAATCGTCATTCTTTGAAATATCCCGTGCCTACGTGTAATTAAGCAATTATATTAAGATATATATTCATAGTCAAGCACTATATATGATGTAATATTTAGTATGACTCTTATTTAAAATTTAGTATTAAAGATCTTATTGACGAACTTATTATAATTAAGTAGCGCAAGGATTTGAAGGTTTAAGTATCGATGGTCAATTAGACGACAAGAAAAAAAAATATGGATGGTCAACTTATGTTTTGGTACTATGATATTAACCAATACAATACAAGTGAATTCTGATTCGGATTATAATGGTTTATTTTCTTAGTTTCTAAAAATGATTATGAAATCGAAAAGGAGAGTAGTGACTAATGAAACACCAAACTAGTTCATTTTATTTGAAACTTTTCCAAACAGAAATGAAATTGAATTAGACTACCTATTTAAGTAATTAATAGATGAATTAAGTGAATACCAATGATTTTGTCAGAAAAAAAATAAAGAAAATAAATGAATACCAATGAATTGTGATGTTGTGAGGTGAATTGTTGATGACATGTACAACGAGCGAGTCACCCTCCTTGACGCGTACCGTTGGTCCAGGCAAGCTTCCGTTAACGACCGTTATCACTTGTCGTTTGCAGAGCCGAGATATCGTTAAGTTTTGTACCTGAAGTTTCTCTCACGTCGTTAGCGATCACTTGGTCACTAGCTAGTTGGTAAAACAAACTCATACATCATATTCTAAGATTGACCTTTCATAAGTAAAATCACAAGTCTATTAAATGATGTATGTAGTTCTAATAAGATGCATGCAAAGAACTATGTTAATGATGGAACAACGTATGGTTACTTTATCAAAAAACAAAACAAAAAAAAACAATGTATGGTTACGTTGAAGGTGTGTTCGACAATGGCTGCAGAAGCTATTGAAGAGACTGCTAAAAGAAGAAGAGCGCACGCAAGAGAAACCCTAACTCCTTCCATCTTTAGAGAGAGAAAGATAGGATGACGCGAGCTAGAGAGAGAAGGATAAATGTGTTATGGAGGTTTGAGGCAAGAAGAGAATTGATTTTGGTTATTTTATAGAGCGTAAAGTGGTATCGAACGAAGAAGCAAAACCCGTTTTGTTAATTAGGGTTGTCTAAGATAACTGTTTTTGACCGGGTGATTGTGGTCGAGTGGTAAGGAGACGGGACTGGCACGCCAACACGTTTCAGGTTCGATCCACCTGTTGCGCGAAACTAAGTCACAATTATCCTAGTCACTTTACACGGATATGGGCCCATGCTTTAGGGCCCATTTGAATACCCGGAGAGAGAGTCTATCCGTGGGCTGCACCTCCCCTTGGGGATTAGTCTGGGCCTCTCCATGGGCCTGGGATACCCCCAGGTTAATAAAAAAAAAAAAAAAAAGATAACTGTTTTTTTTTGTCTAAGATAATTGTTTGAATATACAAGTATTTATTTCAAGATTCTTATAACATATAGGTATTGATCAAAATAGGTGTTTCTTTATTTATATTTTGGTGGTCGAGTTTTCTTTTCATCAAATTAAAACGTAGACTAGCTAAGTGCCACATACTTTTCATTTTTAATAGTACGTTTTCCTTAACTATTGTAACGAGTGTGTAAAAATGACAAACTGGCTATAGAGAATTAACTTCGTAAACCAATCAACAGCGTCATATAATAATATATCGCTAGAATATATAATCTTAGTAATGAAAGTTATAATCATTTTTACTAATGAGTTTAAAAATAGGTTGATGTAATTCAACCACAATTTTAACATCATTATTAGGTGCTTACGTATACATATTTTTAGACCAAAAAAAAATCTGTATACATATTTGTTTACGTGTGCATGTGTTCCGGTTTTTGTATATACATTGAACTACTTGTTGCTAGCGAAGCTAGGTCATTCGGCAGAACCGGCTCTAATTAGATGCGTGCTTGAGATCCGGTGAGTTTAAATAATACATTAAGTCATTTGATCAAAAACGTTTTGTTGATTCAGTGGTTGAGATTGCGCTTTTTAATTATTATTTTTATTTATAACGAAAACTACTATTAGAAAAAAAACGATAAAAGGGAACACATACTGCCAATTAAAAAAAATTCAACGTTTTTACAACACATATATTATATTTTATAACTTTTTAGGTTAAATATTTTTTTATAAAAGAAATAAAAGGCCAAGAATTGCTTATCATCAAGCAAAGTTAGGGTCGGGTCTGCATATAGGTAACTTTCAATCTGTTAGTAGAGACGTCGTTGTCCAAAATTCTAGCAGTTGATTAGTCCATTTACTTTATATATATATTGTTAAAGAATAACAAAAGTCATTCAAACGCTTGCTTCTCAAGACAAACAATCTCATGTTCTATTGAAATCAAATACAATTCCAGTTACAAGTCGCAAATAAACAGCTACCTATACAATTTGATACCTAAGTAACAACCACAATTTTAGCGACATATATCTGATCAATTTTAAAGTAACCACACGCAAAGTATATAGCCATGAAGTTAAAAAAAAAAACGAAACTGGCAAGTTTTTTTAAAATATATATAATTATTGATGAGGATAAAGTAGAAAAAACATACACTAACTGATCATCATTTTATCCTCGTTGTTATTGGGTTTAGATTAGTTAGAAGATATCCAGTAATCACATGATTATAAAAGTTGAATGCATTCGACAAAATTAAGGAATCATTAACGAATCGACAATTTGCTTAAGATGGTATATTCAAATGCAAAAACAATAAATACATGGGACGCACTCTAAACACAAACCAAAATGACTTTGTCTCAAATCATATGACAGTTGTAGTATCGTGGAAATGTTCTTCAACTATCTATCAAATTCATAAAATTACTTTTTGTAGTATAAATAATGAAGTATTTCGGTACGTGGATAGAGAAGGTCCATGTCTTTCATTAAGTTGAAACTTGCAAGCATCTTAGTCAACTTTATATTTCATGTAGGTCATATCCATATTCTGTATAATATTGTTCTTGTTAACATCATGTTACTTTTACTATGATCTGTTTTAGGGTATACTATTGGATGCCACAACTGTTTCCAGTTGAACATTATTTCTTTTACGAGGTCATTACGATGTTTTTGTCAATTGATTCTTGGTTAATATATCAAGAAAGTCGCTCTCTTTCATAGTAATCTGACTGTTTCTTGTAGAACTCAAGCTTTGTTTTTATTAGCTTTCGCCATCTTAATTATTTCGTACGTGGATGGATGGATTATCATTGACTTTTCAGTTTATAACTCACAAAGCAAATTCTTTCGTATACAAACCAACTGCGTGATAAATTATTTTCTAGTGAAATGTCGGTTTTATAGTTTTGGTCAAAGAGATACTCGATGAAAGTCATGATCATGTAATTCCCGGTACGTCTACGGCCAATGGGCCACCCACGCCCGCTTTCTCGGTTTGTAGGTCTATCACGTTCCAATGATCGGTGTGTTATTTTTCCAAAGTTTGAAATCATTGTTTACTGACTCTGCAATCATTAACTGACATTTCTTTGTGTTTTGGTCTCACTCGCATAATATCGAAAATCACTTTCCAATAGTACATTCATCCTTTCACTACTCCAACATAAACACATTTAACCCTGGAGTTTTAAAAGGATGTGTAACAGAAAAAATAAACACACTTTAATGACATAGATAATTAAATTAATTATTTTAAATTTTTCCACGTATTATAACTCCGGATGTTATAAAAACATGTTTTGATGTAGCTGATAGTCGGTCTCCATTTGACCTAGGAAGAGATTTTCTCCGGTTAACCGGCCTCTATGTAATGTTCTGATTTTCCCTTTCCAAGGTTGATATTAAATGCAATTTAATTTTGAAAAAAGTAATCAAATAAGAGATGTATTTTCCCACAATCGCAATTATAACCATCTCGTTTTGATTAAGAAGAATGAAAGTGAATGAAATTTATCAACATAGAACAAAACTGTTTTGCATTTCAAACTAAAAACAGAAGCATACAATGTAGAAGTTTAATTTAATTAACAAGGATTTAAGGCAAACCTATTTTATGGTAGAGATTAAGTTCTTTTTTAGTCAACGATTAAACTGTGTTTTTTTCATATGTCATAATATATAGTTGCATGCATTACACATAAAATATTGTTGGGTCTTGAGGAGGCCGAGATTTCGTTAGTAAAAGGCCTAATAGGGCCCAATAAACGACGTAGTCCCTCAAGTCTCGGCGGAGGTTCCATGGTCGCCGGAGGAGGACGTCGTGTTATTCGAGAGACTGACTATTGATAGATCATGGTTGCTTGTGAAGTGGAATTGAATTGTGATGATTATTGATCAATCATGATTGCTTGTGAAATGGAACTGTAATGTGAACTTGACGGCATGTTGTGTGAGCCTTGCTTAGTTCGTAGGTGCGTAATCACACTCGTCAGTTCGGTTTCAATGTAAACTGTAAGAAACTTTAAAATGAGTAACCTCTTTGGTGGAGCTAATCAACTCGGATTCGAATGCAACTCACTACATTTCATCTTGTGGTCGCATGTCATTTGAATATATGTAGCCTATAGATGGATTTTTTTAGGGTAGTTGCGCTGCAGCGATAGCTGGAGTTCATGGGGAGATTGCTATAATAAAAAATTGACTTTTTCTGTAATGGCATATCTGTCGAACCGGGAGATCAGTCGACCTTGCAGTGCACCGAACATAACCACTCTTCTGTGATATAACTGCAACTCAATTGGTGACAACTTTTCTATTTGGAGGATTGTCAAAGAGTGAAGTACAGGGTTCGAACCTCATCAATAACCTATTTGTAAGCCGAAACCTATGGTGTTACGCGCAAGTTGTATTACAGAGGAGGAGTTAAGATCGGTTTACTGCATGACCGGTTGATCCCCGGTTCAACGGGTATGCCGTTACAAATATATTCGGAGTCTTTCAATATATTTGGGATACCAAATTAAATAAATAAAAATTAATATTTGATTCTTGTGGTTACTTGTGTATATGCTTGTGAAGTGCAAATAAAGTGTGAACTTGGGTGCCGAATCACTACTTAGTAACATTTGGTTGGTATAGAATATGATCTGTGATCTTCTCCTTGAACAACAACGTTTTGTTTATTTGAGGATGTTAACTTTTGCATGGCTTTGGTTTTCTCTTTTTCTTTTTGTTTCGTGGCACTGGCTACCCATGCTTTGTGCATTAGTTGATTCTTGGCAAGTTTTTGCTTTATTTTAATTCTATCTATTCTCTAGCTCAGTAGCATTTCATCACTCTTATCATTTGTCTTTTTATTTTTTTTGGATTTATTGAGGTAGAGAATCAGGCTACATTACAGCACATGGCATCCATGGAAATAAATGGGTTGTAATTGCTAAGCTCCTCCCAGGAAGAACAGATAATGCTATCAAGAACCACTGGAACGCCACGTTGAAAATCTGACAAAGAATATAGGGACTGGAAACTTAGTCCTGGAAGGTTCTGGATTTGACAGACCGATGAATACAATAGCATCATCAGAAGAAACTTTATCTTCAGGTGGTGGTGACCATGTAACTACTCCACTTGCATCTTCAGACAGAAAAGAAGCCACTTCCATGAAGATGTCTGAAGAACAATGCCACCAAAATAAGTTCCAATCATGTAAACAAGACGCAGCAATGCTAAGATTGCTTGATGGAGCTTACAGCGAACGGTTTGTTCCTCAGAAATGTGAAGGTGAAAACTCAATGTTGGGTCCAGAGTTTGTGGACTACTTAGACCCACCAACGTTTCCGTTACGAACTTGCTGCTATAGCAACGGATATAAGCAGCCTCGCTTGGTTGAAAAGGGGTTTAGAGAGCAGCAATGTGGGGGCGATGGAAGAAGCAACTCGTCGGTTAAGGTGTCATGGCTTAAGAGGACATCGAGATTATTATCTTGTATCTGAACAAGGAAAGATCATAACCATGTGACTGCCGTTTTTTCAGATTATCTTGAGTTTTACTTGTAATCGAAGTAGTGATGTAACTGAGTAGAAATACTTTTTATAGTAATGAAACTGAGTCTTTGTATGGCGGGTTCGTTTACCATATCATGATGGTTGTTTCACCAAGGAGAAAGAAAAAAAAACATCAACAGTCCAGTTAAGATGAGGTTTTAGCACACAAATTTGAAGGTACATCAAGATTCTCTCAACACAAAGCCAAAGAAACAAACAATTATATATGCTTTGTGGGTATTGACATCTCTAAATACGCATGGAGAGAAAGAAGAAGCTGTACAAATCTTGGTTTTGTTGTTGTTGTTGTTGTTGTAACTCTACAAAGCTTCGAGAACAGAGCCATGTTGTAGTGCTTCTTTAGCTTCAACTTCCATCCCAAGCTTTAAGAGACAAGCTGCTTGTAAGTAGAGAGCGGTTGAACACTCTGGCGATACAACTTGAGCTTGCATCGCATCGCTTAGAGCCTCACTGAACATATCACTCATTAGGTAACATAGACACCGTCTGGCTAATACTGTTGGTGATACCGCTGGTGCTCCACTCATGAACTGTTCATAAAAAGAGTTTCAATATACATATAACAAAAGGTTTTCTTGATGATTCAGATATGATTGATACCTCTGTGTAGAATTCTATAGCAGTTTCAAAATCCTTAGCACGAAATGCAGCATCTCCATGCTTTCTGTAATCAGTATTCTCTTGCATATCACCCGTCCACATTTGGAATGAGAACTGCAATGACATCCTCAGAATGAGATATTGATTGTCTCTAAGGAGGTTATGTTTCTCACAAACATCCATATATATATATATATATGCACCTCATTTGTGACTGACACATCATCCTCTCCATATCCAAGTTTCTCTAGCAGTTCGTGTATGCCACTTAGATCCATTCTCGAGCATGCTTCTCCTAAAGGGGTCAAGCGCAATGGCTGCTTTGTTGTAGGTTTAGAAAATGATGGAGCCTGTCATCATTAAGTCCCATGAATGCATAAGAAGGTCTGAAAAAAAAACTTATTAACCATAACAATGTGGCCATGACTTACAGGGTTGTTTTCTTCTTTGATCTTTGGCCATAACTCAGCTCGTTTCTTAAGTCTTGAAAGAGCTGACAAAAGAAACTTTATGCTTGGTCTCTCGTCTGGTTCAGACCGCAAACAGCGGGAAGCTAGGTGGATTAGTTCTGTCCTGTCTTCATCAGAGAACTGACCATCTAGAGCAGAATCCATTAGCACCAAATAGTTTTTGCCACGGAAGAGATCAAGTGCCTGGAATAACAGAGATAATCTCAAATCAACAAAACTGCTCAAGATACATATTGTACAGCCATAAAATGATGCAGTAACCCAACATCTATAAGAAGAAAAGTTACATGATTTGGTGGGATGTGTTTGCCACTCATAAGATCCAGTAACAAGGTCCCAAAGCTGAATATGCTACTCTCCGGTACCACAATACCTAGCATTAGGTTCCACATAAAAGTTAATGAGTAGTTCAGCTTAAGAAGTTTAGAAGCTTTAAAGCTCATACCTTGACGCAAATATTCAGGAGGAGCAAATGCCAAGTTGGTGCTGTAGCTCTTACCCTCTCTGATACACTTCATGAGACCGAAGCAAGACAGCCTAGGGTTACCAACTTTATCGAACAATATTCTGTAGGTGTTAAGATCATGGTACAGATCTATTCCCATATCATTACAATACTCCAAGGCTTTCGCTGTATTTAACGCAACCTTCAACCTCAAGTCCCATTTCATTGGTCGTTTCTCCCCTGCCAAAAAAAAAGAACAACATCTTAAAGTCAAAATAACTTTATTACACATATGAAACTTTGATCAAGAACTGTAAAAAATAAAGTTGACTTTTCTTACAGTGGAAGAGATGCTTTGCAAGTGTTCCATTGGGCATGTACTCAGCAACGAGAAGCCTCTCTTGACCCTCTGAGCAACAACCTATCAAACTGACCATATCTTGACTCCTACACTTTCCCACTGCTTCTGCTTCTTCCTGAACAAAACAACACAAAACCCTATTCAAGAAAGTTTCCATGTGCAACAACAGATCAGAATCTTGAACATTGCCACATTCAAGACATCTCAACCAATAGAGTCAAATAAAATAAACAACCACCTGAGAAACAGAGGTTATAACCGGATCTAAGATTTTGAGAACTATAAACATCTTTTAAAAAATTTAATATTTTTTCCCGTAATTTGGGGGTCTATCTCTAAATTAAAAAACCTCCAAAATTTTCGGGATCAACACTAATGTTTCACGAGGATATGTCTAGATCCGGCCTTGAACAAAGGACCAGTAAAACAGAGAATAATCAGTAAGTATGGACGCACCACGAACTCAGAAGCATCAGGCCAAGAAAGTTTCTGAAACCGTTTAACGGCGATCTTTATTCCATCGTTAAGCGTCCCTTCGTAGACGATGTTAGGAACCTTCTCATTATGTTCCGACACGATCTTGTCCGCGGAGAATCCCTCAGTAGCGACACTCAACTCTTCCAATGTGAACTCCCGGAAACTCGGACAAGAGCTTCCCTCGCGGTCTTTGCTATTATCTGCAGAGAAAACGACTAGAATCATTGTCTTCTTCTTCAAGATTCAACGCATAAACTAGACAACTTACCATTTTCATCGATGACATTGGATTTAACGGAGGGAGATGGCGAGCGACGCCATGGCTTGAAGCAACTCCAACGCATCGCCGGCAATGGAGAAAGACCAAAAAAAAAACTTGGAAGTGATTGTTGGTAGGCGGGAAGTACTATATTTTTTTAAAAGAACGAGGAGAACACTATAGTATTTATTTATTTTTTTGTCGACCGAACACTATAGTATTTTGTAGCAAACATTTATTATTTTTATATCACAGTCAAATAGTATATGCTTCTGAAAAAATCAACGTCGATATATATTATCCAAAGTACGATTAATGTCAACAAGATCATCTTGTTATATTGTAAAGAATTTAGTTTGCGTGTTTCATTAGGCTTCTTCATTTGAGCATGAAACACTACAGAATTTTTATTTTAGAAAATCATATAATTTATTTATATATAATTTGTTGGGTTCTGTCTTCATTTTTAGCCTGTCTTATTTTCATTTTTTTTTACTGCGATCTTTTACTGGTATTTCTCCCTTTGTGAGACAACTAGAGATTTGATTTTTGAAATCGAATTGTTCCTGTGATCATTCATCTTTTGGTGTTTTTAATCATTCATCTATGCTGTTATTCTCGAGACATGCTAAATCGATCATGGTTTCTTGTGAAGTGGGATTCAATTGTGACTATTGATCGATCATCACTTGATTATATGGTTTTCTATTAGTGATGTAGATAAATATTTGAAATATTTTTAAATAGTTTATCGTTTATTTTATTCATTATTTTAAATTTACATAATTATCTTTTAATATTTTAGGGGTTTTGTGACTTTTTAAATAGCTTTTCAGTGTTTTATGTAGTTTAGGTTTGATTAATAAAAATTAAAGGATTTCTCTTTTGTTTTTGTTTTCGATAGAACATCGGTGTTCTCAACGAATTTTAAAAAACATTGATCTTACTATTTTTAGACTAAATAAGATTCTTATGTTATCATAGCTTCCGCTTTTATTCTCCGGCCGTTAGCGTTTCATCAGTAACACTAAATCAGGCTCTTATATGTCTTTTTATGTTTAGGTTTATAAACAGGTAGAGAAGTTATCAGGCTATCATCACAGCATATGGGCATCCACGAAAACAAATGTGGCTGTAATTGCCAAGCTCCTCCCAGGGAGAAGAACAGACAATGCTATCAAGAAGCACTGGAACGGCACTATAAGACGTGGATGCATGGACAATGAAAATCTGACGACAAATTTAGGGACGAGAAACTTAGTCCTGGAAGATTCTGGATTTGAACAAAACGATAAAGACGATCCCATCATCATCATCATAAGAAACTTTATCTTCAGGTGGTGAGGAAGAAGCTGTACAAATCTGTGTGTTTATTGTTGGTGTTGTTGTAACTCTAATAAGCTTCGAGAGAAGACCCATGTCTAAGTGCTTCTTTAGCTTCAGCTTCCATCCCAAGCTTTAAGAGACAAGCTGCTTGTAAGTAGAGAGCGGTTGAACTCTCTGGCGATATAGCCTGAGCTTGCATCGCATCGCTTAGAGCCTCACTGAACATATCACTCATTAGGTAACATAGACACCGTCTGGCTAATACTGTTGGTGATACCCCTGGTGCTCCACTCGTGAACTGTTGATAAAAAGAGTTTCAATATACATATAATAAAATAAAGGTTTTCTTGATGGTTCATAATGATATACCTCTGTGTAGAATTCTATAGCGGTTTCAAAATCCTTAGCACGAAATGCAGCATCTCCATGCTTTCTGTAATCAGTATTCTCTTGCATATCACCCGTCCACATTTGGAATGAAAACTGCAATGTTTTGACATCTTCAAAATGAGATACTAAGTGCTCTGGACATATCGTAGCTGGGGCGGATCTAGAAGGTTTTGTAGTTGGGGGCATAATGTTAAAAATATTAAAAATAAAAATAGGTTGATGGCCACTTTCATATTTTCCCTAAAACTAAAGAATTTTAACAAAACAAGCTTAAATTATTTAAGAAAAACAAAAAAAGAGTAGGGGGCACATGACCCCGTATCCATGCACTTGCGTCCACCCCTGTATCGTAGTGAAATATTGGTCTTGTCCTCCAAAAATTTTAAAGTTGTATAGATATAACGCCTCCAAATTATGATCTAATTTTTTCTTAAAACTTTTACTAAATGTTTATAGCCACTGATATCTCAGATCCGGCCTGGCTGAGTGGTATCTAAGAGATTATGTTTCTATATACCTCATTGGCGGCTACCATATCATCCTCTCCATATCCAAGTTTCTCGAGCAGTTCATGTATGCCACTTAGATCCACTCTAGAGCATGCTTCTCCAAAAGGTGTCAAGTGCAATGGTTCCTTTATTGCACGTTTGGTGGATGATGGAGCCTGTGATTATTAAGTCCAATAAGAAAGTCTGAATAAACCTTGGAAGAATTAATTAATGAGGTCATGACTTACATGGATGTTTTCTTCTTTGAGTTTTGGCCATAACTCAGCTCGTTTCTTAAGTCTTGAAAGAGTCGACATAAGAAACTTAATGCTTGGTCTCTCTTCTGGTTCAGGACGCAAGCAGCGGGAAGCTATATGGATTAGTTCTGTCCTGTCCTCATCAGAGAACTGACCATCCAGATCAGAATCCATTAGCACCAAATAGTTTTTGCCATGGAACAGATCAAGTGCCTGGAATCACAGAGATAATCTCAAATCAACAAAACTGCTCAAGACACATATTGTACAGCCATAAAATGATGCAGTAACCCAACATCTATAAGAAGAAAAGTTACATGATTTGGTGGAATGTGTTTGCCACTCATAAGATCCAGTAACAAGGTCCCAAAGCTGAATATGCTACTCTCCGGTACCACAATACCTAGCATTAGGTTCCACATAAAAGTTAATGAGTAGTTCATGTGATGAAGTTTAGAAGCTTTAAAGCTCATACCTTGACGCAAATATTCAGGAGGAGCAAATGCCAAGTTGGTGCTGTAGCTCTTCCCTTCTCTGCTACACTTCATGAGACCGAAACAAGACAGCCTAGGATTCCCAGCCTGTTCCAAACACTTAAAAGGTGAATAACTTATGAAGATGGTTACAGTTATCAAACCCGAGAGATTAAGCAAAAAAAAAACCTTATCAAACAATATCCTGTAGGCGTTAAGATCATGGTACAAATCTATTCTCATATCATTACAGTACTCCAAAGCTGTTGCAGTACGTAACGCAACCTTTAACCTCATTTCCCACTTCATTGGTCGTTTCTCCCCTGCAAGAAAAAAACACATTTTACAATCAAACAAACTTTACTAGACACATGAAAATTTGGTAAGCCAAAAGAGATCAAGAACTATAAGAAAAAACGTTGACTCTCTCTCTCACAGTGGAAGAGATGCTTTGCAAGTGTTCCATTGGGCATGTACTCAGCAACGAGAAGCCTCTCTTCACCCTCTGAGCAACAACCTATCAAATTGACCATATCTTGACTCCTACACCTCCCCACTGCTTCTGCTTCTTCCTGAAATTTTTATGTGCAACATATAAGAATCTTGAACATTGCCACATTCAAGAGTTATCAACCTATCAAGTCAAGTACAATGAAAAACCAAGAAAACAGATGACCAGTCAAAACTTATGCAGAATCTTAGGCCATGATTAACCCGGGTCTCTTAAGGTGAGGTTCTTAACGAAAAATTTGTCTTTTTAATTTTTTTTTTTTTTTTTTTGCATTTTTCCCGCTAAGAGACGGTTCTTATTTAAGAGACGGTTCTTAGCTTTTTTTAGTTAAAAGCTAAGATACGTCTCTTAGAAAACCTAAGAACCCCAACTTAAGAGACCCCGGTTAATCATGCTCTTAAAGAATAAATCAAACAGTGATTTCACCAGATTCAAAAAAAAAACTAAGCTCAATAAAACGAATCAATGAAGTTGTTCCTCGGAATAACTCCCCTTCCTATTAGAACTTGGTTTAATTATATGGACAACTGACAAAATAATAATAATAATAATAACAATAATAATAATATTTCGACCAAAAAAAGAAGAATAAAAATAAAAAACAATCAGTACGGGTAAGATTAAGGACGAACGATAAATTTGGAAGGATCAGGCCATGAAAGCCTCTGAAACCGCTTCACGGCGATCTTTTGACCGTCACTGAGCATCCCTTTGTAGACAATGTTAGGAACCTTCTCGTTGTGTTCCGACACGATCTTGTCGGCTGAGAAACCATCAGTAGCATCCATCAACTGTTCCAAGCTAAACTCCCTGAAACTCGGACAAGAGCTCACATCCTTGTCTTCTTTACTATCTACAGAGAAAACGACTTTTTTTCGATCATCATTTTCTTCAGGATTTAATAACGCATGAATATGAGAAACTGGAGAATTATTTTTACCAAGTTCGTCGGTGATGGTAGGTTTAATGGACGTAGATGGCGAGCGACGCCATGGCCTGAAGCAAATGCAACCCATAGCCTGCGATGGAGAAAAAAAGTCAGGAGAATAATTCTTCTATCGAGTAAATTAAAACTTTGAAGTGAAGGTAAACTCCCGCCTCCGAGGAATAATATATATGTATATTCAGAAAAGAAAGATCACCTTTTTGTACGAACATTTATTAATTTTTATATGATTATTAAATAGTTGTTGGTTAATATATAATATCTTTCTCAAATAAAATCTATGGTGTCTGAGTCTGTGACTGTGGATAGATTTTATAAGAATTCAATTGGTTACTTGTTTCACTAAAATGCATTTAGCTTTTTTTTTATCATTTAACTAAACAAAAATCTAGAGTTAAGTGTGTTTAATTTGCAGTAGTTGAATAATGAGTGATTTATCGAGTATTGTGAAGTGATTTCTGATACAAAATGAGTAAAGATAAATCACAGAGAAGATCGCATGTTGATTACATATATAGTTAAATTTTTTTACTTCAGTGTGTTTTGAAAGCTTTAGAGTTTTTGGTGCTATATGATATTTTTATGAGGTTTGCAAAAGAACAATTAAAATATAAAACTACAAAATGGGTCAGAAATTTAGCAATGATAAATAATTTTCCACATATAAATTGAACTCAAATTTTAACATGAGATATAAAATTGAGTTAGATTTTCAATGCTAAATGTTTGAAGATGATCACACAGTTGGCTAATTATATCACTAAAATGTATTTATTTTTCAGATCAAATGTCTGAAGATTTTAGATCATCTTCAACCCTAACATGGTGTTTATTATTTTATTTTAATTTTTAATTTTTTTCTTAAAAATAAATAAATAAAATGAACCAATCACAGGCCGTCACTTTTCAGTGGAACGCGTGAATATTACAAGAGCTGATGCTTAATTAGAATGTTTAAGAGGTGGTGCTTATAGTTTTGGTGGACCCACCCATCAAGAATCCCCCTTAAGCACCTTATTAATCACTCCCTTATTGGTGCTCTTAGAATTAATTGTATTGGATCTAAAATAGTCAAATGATGTTTAATCTATTGGAAGTGATTTTTAATATTATGCAAATAAGAACAACACAGAAAAAATTGCATAATGTATAAATATCTGTTTGAATATTTCGCAAAGAATTCATAAATTGAGAAAACAGATGTGGAAATGTGGAATGCCCATTATCCATAAGTGATTGACGGCCTAGATCTATATTATTTAAAATACGAAAACATGTTAACATGATCTTTGATATTTTATAAAGAATTCAGTTTGCTTGTTCCATCTGGTTTCTTCATTTGACCATTAAACATTACCAAAATTTATTTCAGAAAAATATTTTAGGTTAGCGTCTCTACCACAGGTCTTTCGCGATTAAGGGGATGTAGTATCCACCCACTAATCTTATTTCATAAATCTTAATTTATCCTCCCTCCATACTGTACTTTTCGTAACACATATCGTTATCAAATCGTTGTTGGTATATTTTGCTCTTCACTGGCAAAAAATCTCTCGAAACTATGGTGTCTATAGTGGGACGCTCGTTGGGGTAAATTAAATAAAAATACACACACATACATTAAAGAAAATAACACTTGTTAAAAACAAAAAACAACAACATGGATCTAGCCTTCGTTATAACACTTTTTTTTTGTAAAGAAAGTCTCACACACACTATGAGCTGGTTTACAAACTTGAAATTCCATTAAAAAATTATGTCTTTTCTGTATTTCTCATACACATATTTTATTAAGATAAAAACTAAAATAGACTTAAAAAAAAATTTGTCCTAAAAATAGCATTTAAAAAGAAAAATGACCAAAATATACTTTATTAAAAGATGTAAATATATTTATACATTTGGGTTAACTAATCTAAACTTAGTTTTAGAGTTATGGGGTGAGAGTTTTGGAGTTGAGATTTAAAAATTAAAAAATATATATATTAAAATTTTCAAAATAAAAAAAATGTCTAATTTGGTTATTTTTGTGACAAAAACTTCAAAATAGGTTATTTGAGAGATTTACCCTATTTTATTATCCAAAAATACAACATGAGAATGTTACATCCGTATTTTGCTGATCCTTTTTTTTGTTGCTAAAATTTAAACCTATATTCTAAAGACTATGCAAAGTTGTAGACAATGATGTTGGTTAGGCTCGAAATATCAGGTCTAAAGATCGATTGGGTAAAGTTTAATTATGGGCTATGAAGAAAGCCCATTAGTTTATCCTGAAGTATATAGTCTCTTAAGCTTTCATCTGGATTGATTAATTCAAACCCCATTAGCTTTATCCTGATGCAAAAAGCCCATTAGATATCTCTTTGAATTTTCCGATTCCTTCTTTCCATGGCGCTTCAGGGGTCTGGTCTTGCATGCAAAGTAAGCTACAGTTTGTCTCCTCGAAAGACAATTCAAGAGATTCAGATCAAAGTTGAAATTCAACCCGGAAAGAGTCTTCTTAAAGCCGTAGCTTGAGCCATATAAAGAGATTTATCCAAAAGGATAATATTATTATAAAATTCCAAAGCCTTTTTGATCTTGTTATCAGGTGTAGACATTGAGAAATGAAAAAAAAACACTTTGATTCTAACTAAGATTTCATGATTCTTGGTCAATCACAAACTAAAACAGAGTTAAAACATAAGAGATGGAAACATTGAGACGAAATCAAATCCTCAAGAAGATATAGATCAAAGCTCATCCCTCTTAATTGCAGATGGGAGAACACCTTGACTTATAAAGTCATTGTACTACTTGCCCTATTCTTTCTCAATACGTGTGAGGTTATTTTTAAACTGCTGATAGGTCATGGTTTATTTAAGACCCATACAAACTTTAAACTCTAACCCTAATTAAAACCCAATTATCAAAATATCAACACTACAACCACACATAGGTTTCTAGTGGTAAGCAAATTCTAGTGAGGTAAGCGACCCGGGTTTGAATCAACTATACAACACTAAACATGTGTGACCATACGACATAGGTCTCTAACTCCCATTGCAAGCAACCGAATCTGTCTGGCGCCGGTGTACATACCTCCATGCGACTAGTCAATTGGGTTTCGGACCCGCTGGATACTCCCAAATTATCAAAACAAAAAATCAACACCAAAGAGCAAAGTGTAGCAGTTAAAAATTTTCCATTGCTTCAAAAAAAATTCACTGAATTTCCACCTTATAAACTATTTTGTTGTTGATATCATGATGCATCTCATAAGATGGATTAACCCTAAAACCACCCACCCATGTCAACAACAAAGAATAAGCAAGAAAAGGCAGTCAAAAGAAGTCGAATATCATTTGCCTAGAAAAAGCATAATCCTAAGTTCTAATCATTGGCTCATAGAGAACAAATAATCTTCCTCTAATGATTTGATGTCTCACACTCCCTCTTTTTACTTTTCAGGCGTTATATGCCTTGTGCTTACGCAGAAAACACTCTATGCGAATGAAGTGATTGTATGTAATATACTACTTTGTGGGTTCGTAAGATCGGTCGACATCAAAACGATTTTTTTAATATACAAAATAGTTGCCAGTTTAGAAACTAGTTTTGAGTTTAGATCCATGAAATTTACCAATGATTAACATGCTGCCGCATTCAATTGCTTATTTTCTAAGAGTTCTGTTAGGAATCTCACATTTAAAATAAGAAGAGCTTTCGAATAATTAATATGTAAGATACATAGGCTAATATACATGTTCTCAGTTAGTTGTGAATTCAATTTTTTTAATAAGTTCCATCCACCTCTCATTTACCTTTTTATATTTGTCGACCATCTCTCATCTATTTACCAACTTTGTATTTAAAATACCCTATATAGATATTTAGTTTTGAATAATACTGACAAAAGTGTTACAAATAAAAGAATAATACTAACAAAAAAAACAGTTGTTAAAGGAAATTATATCTCATACGCAATCAAATGATTGTAATTTATTAATTTTGTCTTTGTTGGTTGAAATAACGTTCCGTATCTAAACTTAGAAAACCACATGCATGCATCAAAACAAATGTAAGTTTTTATCTAATAAGAAAGTCACATAGCAATCAAATAGACCTACTCTCTTAATGAACGCTATAAAGTTTAGATCCTCTAACATTTGCTGAAACAAAGCTAAGAGTAAGACATACCAATGCACGATAGAACATGAAAAAAATGTTGTTTTTCCATTAGAGCATATGTTCTTATAGCATTAAACCTTTCGAATAAGGATCTTCTCTCATTACTATTTGGCGTCATGAGGCTTATAAATTCTGACAATTTCCTAGTAAATAATCAACAACGAAAACAAAAACACAAATCATAAACTCCAAAACGAGACTTTTGAAAAATATGTTTTTTACAAGATAGAAGCAAGTGAAAGAAGCTATGCATATATATACGGCGAGTATTGGTGAGGACCGGGTAATCGGCATCCTGAGGTTTAAAGTTTAATTGCATAGCTATGTATGTTAGTCTAGCTTTTAATCCTCGGGATGCAGATTACCTACTCCTTACTTACAATACGTATACGGGGTGACACTATAACTGAGAGGTCAGTTTTTTTTTTCTTTGAAGGCTAGCTGAGAGGTGAGTTTACCAGAGCCAAGTGAAAAGGAAACTGATTTCACGATAACATATTAATTTGAACACGACATTTTCAATAGTTGATATGTGAATTAAAGTTTAAGATGAATTCCACGTATCGATGCATGCAGTTATGTAATTTATGGTGTTTAGATGTGCTCTTTTCCTGGGTATACATTTGTGACAAATTTGAAGTTAACATGCAATATGTATATATTTTGAATTAACATCAATGTAACTTAGTTATATCATCTGATAATATTTATATAAGTTGTAATAAGAAAAAAAAACTTTAATAACTAGCACATGTTATACTAGTTGAGATGATAGGGTGACTTGTCACTTGTGTCACATTACTAATTTTTTTTTTTAATTAAGAAAAGTTCAGTTTAATGACTCATTGCACGAATGCTCGATGGCAAAGGTTAACCGATTACAATTAAGTAATTAACTATAGAGTTTTCTGATTAAGTAGTCTATAACACGACTCTCGTGTCTCTTTGAACTAGTGAGATAATGTTTTATATTATACTTAAACAGGCAACTCTTTACTAATATATTCATTTTGACTAATCGTACTCAAATACAATAAGTGAATATATAGGATCGACATGGTTTTATGATTTTATCTACCTATTGCTCAATGCCAAGAGTCGTTCACTGCATTAAGTTAACTCTGTTATTAATTTTCAGCAATATGGCTCACTAAAAGTAGCATATATTTTACTTAGTCTTATTTGAACAAAAAATAATATTTTACTTAAGTCTTCAATACCCATAATATTATAAGTTTTTTTATGAAAAGTCTAACTACACTATTTGAATGTAAAATAAACGAAATATACAAGTTTAAAAGGTTTGTACTGTTGAAAAGGCATTTTAGTTTTGTTTTTAAATCAATAGGCTAATACTTAATGATTTTATATATTATTCACTCTTCAGAGATGTCCATTGCTGGAATAATTGTTGATATAACTTCAGGAAAAAGATGCTAAAATAATGCTAATAACAAAAACAAAGCTAGTGTTGTGTATTAAAGTGATAATTGTACAATGACAAAAAAGAAAACGCCAAAATGCTTGGTTGTACTGGTACCAATTGTCAACTGCGTATCTGTTATTTTGTTTATAAAATTAATAGAAAGAAACAATAGTAATGAAGTCTAAACAAAGGTCTCTAACAACAACCACACTTACAATTATTCTAGTATATTTATGCTTTGTTGTAAATGAAGGGCTTCTTAGTATATTTATGTTAGTGAATTTTCTATGTTATATACTATACCATAAATATTCTCTACAAGAAAACTGAATCAGGAAAATATAAAATGTTCCTTGTTAGCGAAAGATATATGTTATATAAAAACGAAAATCTCAGCATTTTAGAAAACATATAGTATTAACATCACAGAAGTGTTAATTGCGATAATTTAATGTTTTTCCAGAAGTGTTTTATTGTGCCATGATTTTATATGTGAGGAAATAATAATTTAATATAAAATAATAAGTATTCATGTAATGACATAGATCAACATGTTGTTTTCATTTTCTTGTTTGTCGTCTAACCGTAGATTTTGATTAGAGGCATGGCAATTAACGAGTTGAACATTTCATTTCTTGATGAGATTAGACAATCTTCTCTTCTGTTCTTCCTTGACCCTAGTGCTAAACTTTCACAATTTTTTTTCTTCATATTCCTCTTTGATCTACGGAAGAAACCTAAATATTATATGGAAAACATCAAAACCCCTAGAAACCCGGATGAATGTTCCGATCGCATATCGAAAAACAGTAATCAGACCGGTTATGATTCACTGTCAAGATCTTACATATGCAGTTTCTGCGTAAGGGGCTTCTCGAGTGCTCAAGCACTAGGAGGGCATATGAACATCCACAGAAGAGACAGAGCTAATCTCAGACAAAAGCTTATGGAAGATAAGAAGGATGATGCTGTCGCCGAGAGTGATTCTTCAGAAGCTGGCTGTCTAGACCTTAATGAAAAACAGCAACAAGACGCTTTGGCATGTGATGATGATGATCAAGATAAAGATGTATGTCCTGGTCATAAGTTAGGGTTTTGGGTTCAAGAAAGCAACCTTGATACTAATGATGACGCAAAAGCCATGGAGGTTAGCATAGATGGTTCAACTTCAAATCATCATGGTGAGATTGAAGGATTGGATCTTGAGCTCCGTTTAGGGCAAAGAACCGTGGAGAAGAAGACAACATAATCTCTTAATGAATATCATACACTGATTGAATTGTTATCGATCTGTCTATATAAAAAGGAAAATAAATCTTGAAACATCAAACTCTGGAATCCGTCTATTACAAATGGGTTCGTAGCATAATTTATTTCTATTGAAGCTAAGCTATGCATGTATATATATATTGTTGCTTCATTGTCATTGTTGTGTTTATATTTGTTTCTGTTCTTCGGTTAAATTCACCAACTTTTGTAAATGACATACACGTCCAAACAAATATATGTTGGTAAAGTCGTTTGAACCTCTAAAATTTTAAAATGTTCATGATAATATGTAAAATAATATAGAAGTCACTTAGCTCAAGACCTAGAACATTGTGTTAGAGATATTCGGTTCAAACGACTGTTGATTAGACACTAATATTACATATTGTGATTTTGGGTTTAAAGAGATTATAAGTTTTGGCATGAGCTTCATAATATTAAAAATAAAATAATACATGGATTGGATCCGTTGTCGGCTGATCATGATGAATAATATAGTTATATGCTTAGACATGTATAGTATGCTTAAGCCAACTTAGATTTATATTTGTGACAGTGATATAATGATTGGAAAATCAATGGATTTCCTGTTCTTCATTGGTAGTTGTGGGCTCTTTGTAGGTGGTCTCAAAAGATGCACCGGTGGTTTTTGGCTTAGGATTGATAGGAGTGGGCTCTGCTGCAAGGACCCGAGTCGGGAGCTAAACCTCCGCTTGTTGCTGGTGAGAGTCTCCTTGGGGCTTGTCTCTTTTGATCTTTTTGTCCAATAGTTAATCTTTTTTACAGGTTATCCAACGATGAAGTTTAACTTATATCGCTTTTCATTTGTAGATTTAACTTCCTCTCCTCTCTGGAATTTTGTTGAGATTGTAAAAGCCAATTTCAATTCTCTAAATATTGTTTATTTTAACCTTACGAGATAAATCTACATGAATTTACTTTTGATTTTATTCTCAAAAAACCTCATACCAATCAAATTTTTTTCTCTATCGCATCATCTTGACATCACCTTATACCATTAATTGTAAAGTTATTTTTTTAAAATATTTTTTCCACAACATCATAGATTCCATAATCTTCTGATTTAATTTTTTTTGCGTCTTAGGCTCGTTTTTAGCTTATTAGGGAGACTTTCACACTTACTGCCTATGGCTATGTTTGATCCAATTTGTATCAGCTGAACATCCTTATGAATGAACTTCACATACTTATTGAAAAAAAGAAGAAGCAATGGATCAATTTGAAGGAGCATGCATGCATTCTGCTGACTCCATCAATGACGAATACTTCTTAACCACCTTCCGGTTCGGTTCGAGAATCTGTTTGTGATCCGGTTTGGAGAAAACGCTTCTGTATTTGCTAAACCGATAATAATTAAAAAAAACGGCGAGAACCAACAACACCTTTGGCCGAACCAGCTCGGTTTATATTAGAATTAATTTCGATTCAGAGTACATTCTAAATTGAACCCGGTTCGATCATGTTAAAATTGAAGAAGTGCCAACGAAGGCCAGCAGGTCCAGCACAAGACCCATCCTCTGCATCGTCTCCATCGCTGGTCATTCCATTATTGAGGAATCTATTTCCTGTTTAGATTCCCACGAACGTATCTCTCTATATCTCTCTCCATTATTCGATTTGTTCTTCACCTGAGCTTGTAGTGTCGTGATTCACGGCGTAGAGATGGCTCCTAACGATCCTAAAAATGGCGGTGGCGGCGGCGGCGGTTTCTTCGCGTCTCTTGCTTCCTCGATCTCCAATTTGGGATCGGCCATGACCAAATCAGTTAACGGGTGAGGTTTTCGAATCAGCTAGATTCGTAATGCTAATATCATTTTTGATTTGAATCTGGAAACTTTTTGGTTTTTGGTGTCTCTTATGTTCAGATCTTCGTAAATTTTGTTGTAATTGAGTTTCGATCCACTTGTGCAATGGTGGGTTTGCGTAAAGTTTAGACCTTTGTGGATTGATGATCTTAATGGGTTTGTTGGGTTTTGATTTGCTTCTCAGTTTGGTTGGCTATGAGGGACTTGAAGTTATTAATCCTGAAGGAAGTACAGAAGATGCAGCCGAGGAAGCAAACAGAGGAAGATGGAAACAAGAGGTATGTATATATACTCTGTTTTACAGTTCTTGTTGTCACCAACTGTTAGTCTAATGACCTTAGAAACATATGTTTTACACAATGCTCAGGAACGAGATGGTTATTGGAAGATGATGCAGAAGTACATAGGATCTGATGTCACATCAATGGTGACCCTTCCTGTGATTATCTTTGAACCAATGACAATGCTCCAGAAAATGGCAGAGGTCTGAGTTTTGTTCTGTCTGATGGTTTTTGTAATAGGATGATGTTTGTTGATGTGTGCTCTGCTTCTGACAGTTGATGGAATACTCGCATCTATTAGACATGGCAGACCAAACGGAAGACCCTTATATGCGTATGGTGTATGCGTGTAAGCACATCTCTTTTGATTTCTGCTACGATCAGTATCTGTTCATTTAGTTTCTCTGTCCTGTGTGGCTGAATCGTAAGAATTGACCTTTTAACAGCATCATGGGCTATATCTGTGTACTATGCTTTCCAACGTACCTGGAAACCGTTCAATCCAATCCTTGGAGAGACTTATGAGATGGCTAATTATAATGGTGTTAACTTCATATCTGAACAGGTCAGAGCCATTTCTTTTAAAACTCAAATGATTTGCCAACGACTCAATGTTTAGCTGCCAACTTCTCCAAGATTATTGACACCAATGGTCTTCTTCTCAGGTCAGCCATCACCCTCCAATGAGCGCTGGTCATGCTGAAAATGAGCATTTCACTTATGATTGTACATCAAAACTGAAAACAAAGTTTCTGGGCAATTCCATTGACGTCTACCCAGTAGGAAGGTAATTCTGCAAAACCACAGCATGGGCTGCTGAGTTAAGATTGTCCATTTCCTCACGATCTTGAACCTTAAATTTGATGGATCTGTGGTGCAGGACACGAGTGACACTTAAAAGAGATGGAGTGGTTCTTGACTTGGTACCTCCGCTGACCAAAGTTCACAACCTAATCTTTGGACGAACTTGGGTGGATTCTCCTGGGGAAATGATCATGACCAACCTGACCACAGGTGACAAAGTCGTGCTTTACTTCCAACCATGTGGCTGGTTTGGGTAAGTTCCCTTCACCGTTCCTGTTTTTTATTTTCCAGTTATAAGCTTAAAGGCATGTGCATTGACTATCTCAACAGATCTGGTCGATATGAAGTGGACGGATATGTCTACAACGCCTCTGAGGAGCCCAAGATACTCATGACCGGTAAATGGAATGAGTCCATGAGTTATCAGCAGTGTGACGGCGAAGGTGAACCTCTCCCTGGCACCGAACTAAAGGAGGTTGGCCATTTCTCTCAACCGTCATCAACTCTATTCTCTTTCCAAAATACTCACTATGATGACATTTCCAATGCTGTCTTTTGTTCATAGGTCTGGAAACTCGCTGATGTTCCAAAGGATGACAAATACCAATACACACACTTTGCTCACAAGATCAATAGCTTTGACACTGCCCCCAAAAAGCTGTTGCCGTCTGATTCACGGTTACGCCCTGATAGATACGCACTAGAGATGGGCGACATGTCCAAATCCGGATATGAGAAGAGCAGGTATGGCAACAAAAATTGTCCTTTTAGGATCTGAACCTGAAGTAAGGTAATTCTCATTCAATATCTTGTTTATAACAGCATGGAAGAGAGACAGAGAGCTGAAAAGAGAACCCGTGAAGAGAAAGGCCAAAGCTTTACACCCAAGTGGTTTGATATAACTGAAGAAGTCACTCCTACACCATGGGGGGATCTCGAAGTATACCAATTCAACGGAAAGTACTTAGAACACAGGGAAGCTGCGGATAGCTCTGAAGACAACACCGACCCTAAGTCAATCCAGTTCAACCCTTGGCAGTTTCAAGATTTGTCTACCTAATGAATCGCTCCAAAAGATCAAATCTTTTGGCAACAAATGTTGTAATTCTTATTGTTTTTGTAGTTTCAACAAACTGTGCTAGCTTTCCTTGCTTTCTCTAGTAGTAAGTTTACAAATTCTATTGTTCTTTTCTATTTTATTCAAATCTTTCATCTTCATTGCCATAGCTATCTTCTTCTTCTTCTTCTTCTTGGGGTGTGATCACACTCTCACCAAACCATCTTGGAGGATCGAAACCAGATCCACCAAGAGGATTGCAGCGGCAGAGACGCCAAGTGGTAAGAACAGTGCCTTTGAGAACACCATATCTTTTGTAAGCTTCCATAGAGTACTCACTGCAAGTTGGAACGTAGCGGCAGCTTCTAGGTAACACCGGCGATATCTCCCCTGTTTACACCGGTAAACGCCGTTAACGACCCATGAAACACTCTTACACAAGAAACCAATTTGCAAAAGGAGAGTTTTTTTTTTGGTTACTCTTGTAGAATCTCAGCATTGCTAAAGCTGCTTTGACTCCCACACTCTCCTGCTCCTCCTCATCTGAACCCAACCAATTAGTCGCACTCGCATAAGTAAACGGAGAAAAATTATGATTGAGATAGAGGAAAGAGAGACCTTTAGGGTCTGAATTCGAAGGTGTCGATTTCGCAGATAAGCAACGGAGCTGATGCTTGTTTGTCAAAGGACGATGATGAAAGCTCAGGCGAGACGTATTGAATTTCAGGAGAAGTTTAGGAGGATTAGGGCTTTCAGAGATCAAGTTGGTTGCAGAAAGATGATGAACGGAGACGACGACCGCCATTAAACACAAAACTCAAACAAACAAACAAAGTTTGTTTACTAAGAACAGAACACACTCACTCTGTCTCAATCCCTGTATGTTATAATTTATAAACGACTACATTAGCCCATTACTACATGGGCCTTATCTATAGGCTTATAAATAGTCAAATACAATTGGATTGGGTGACAAAATAACTTAAAAAGCCTTAAAACAGAAGATTTATGAAATATTTATTTTTACCATCTGTAAATTAATGTATTACTACGAACAGTCATATAGTGTGTCGGAATCCAGTTTGTGGTGAGAAGAAGATGACACGTGGCAGAATTTGTCTGAACAAAATGTGTCTGACTAACGTAGCACATCCACAAAACCAAGACTCATCTTTCTCCTGAACCAAAAAAAAAAAAGGAAAAGAAAATGGCGAGCTCGCTTCTCACCTCGACGCCACTGTCCTCATCTTTCTTACCTGTTCCTCGGAAGTTGTCGGTTCATGGCCATTGTCCGAGCCAAAGAACTCTCTGGTTCGTTCGGAAACAATCGTCTCTCTGTGTTCGCGCAGCTAAACTCCCTCAAGGGGTATGTAAATTGTCTCGTACACATTCTTACAAAGTCTAAAGCTTTTATTTTTCGTTTTAACGATTCCCTTGGGAAGGTGATAGTGCCAAAAGTGGAACCCAAGTTTGAACCAGCGTTTCTGGGATTCACATTTACAGCTGAGATATGGAACTCTAGAGCTTGTATGATTGGTCTCATCGGAACCTTCATTGTCGAGCTGGTGAGTTCAAACAGTTATGTTAGACAAAAAAGGTCAACTCTAACAGATGTCTTTTTGATTTTCTTTCAGATTTTGAACAAAGGAATACTTCAAATCATTGGTGTTGATGTTGGAAAAGGGCTTGATCTTCCTCTCTGATTTGTTATTCTTCTTCTTTGTCCAATCTGGTCTGAACAAATCTTTACAAGCTTCTTTTTCTTATTTCTCATGGACTCCAAGAATCTTAAGAGCTTACTTACAACTTGTTATAAGTTTCAGCATTGCATATAAACCCATACTGAGAACTGTCTGATTCTGATAAGAGAATATAAAAGCCTTTAATTATCTTACAAAGATGTCTTTCACCTGTTAATTTTTGTTATGTATAATCTTTCTGTATCCACAACCTAACTTCTCCTTTTTGAGGAATCCAAAGAAAGAACTGGCATCATAATTTCACAAACGGATGTTCTTTGATCAAGCAGCCTCTGCTGTTTGATTACCGGCTAGTCTTAATTTTGAGCTGAGGCAGCTAAAACGCCTGAGAAGGGACGAGCCAGAGAGCTGCGCTGTGAAGTTGAAAATCTGCTGCCTTTTCCCTATGGAACTCACCAAGAATTGGGAGTATATGATTTGGATCATGGCTAAGGTTTTGTTTCTGATGAGACAGGAACAGAGTCAAAAGCTGTACGAAAACGCAGACCAGAACCAATATGCCTTGATGTAGGGCAGAGCCAAGAAAGTATGTTCGGACCCAAAATCTAAAGAAGAAACAAAGATTAAACCTGTTTGACTGATACTGACCATCTAAGGAAGATAAAGAAATATTTACCAAGGTCAGGTTTTCATGTGCGCCTATGTCATATGGATGTTTATAGACTTGACCACCTTTCTCTGCTAACCACATAGCTCTTACTCCTTCGTGGTACTGATCAATTTACGCAACATTGATTAGCAGATGGAAAGGAAAAATACACTAACTAGAGCTAAAAGGAGAAAGAAAAAGAACAACCTCGATGGTTGTTTTGTTTTGTAAACTGAGGTAAATGTGCCACACGAGAAGAACACCTAACGCGATGCTCAATGATATAAGAACAAAAGCTGAAACTACCTGAGGAACAAAAGCAAAGAAGCATTAGAATGGAAAATGATACGTGCTGGTAGTTTTCGAAACAAGTTATCATTTACATATATAGTTCTTAGATAGCTTCCCATTTCTTCTTCTTCTTCATCTTGAGATTCAACAGTAAGGCTTCCCACAAGTAAAACCTAAGAATATACATATAAGGCTCATATACTACGGGACACAGAGAGATAAACATTGAAGTAACAGACGTTAGGAAATGTACCAGAGAGTATACACATGCAGTCACCGCATAGACAACAAATACGAAGAAGACCTTGTAGTTAGTGTGTCCAACGCAGTTGTTGATCCATATACAATGGTGATCCTTCAAATCAAATGCAACTGATTTAACATAAATATCGAATGTGTTTAGGTCGAGTTTGATGTTTAGTAAGAGAATACCATTCTAAGCACACATCTTTTGCAAACTCGACAATGGTGAGCTCTCGGAGGTTTGAAGTGTGAACACTTTTGGCAATACCTCAAATCTCCTCCCTGTAAATGACGTAACCAAAGTAAGCAGTGATACAAAAAAACATTTACCAGAAAGAGCTAAGAACAGAGCTTGAAGACAATCCAAGAAAGGCCTCAAAACATAGCTCACATATGGAATCTCAAAGTCTCAACCTTTACGGTCATAATCAGAAAGTTAGCTACAAATCCTATAGCTTCAAAAGTTAGCCTCACACCAGACATGGAAACAATACTAGGGGAGCAAACAATCAACAAGAGATGACTACATGTAATGATCCCTAAGTTAGAAACAAATCACAACTCTAAGAGAATAAAGAGTTGACCTTTCGCTTAATCTCGTGGACAGGACTCTCGGGATCTTCAACATCTGGCATGTATCTGAGTGGAACCCGACCCGGATCCCTGAAAACCGCGATGGAGTAGTTGTATACACACATCATAGCCAAGGCCGTGAACGCGGCGGCGTTAGCGATTCCGGGAGAGGACGTGAGGCTGAACCACCGATCGATGAAAGTGAAAACCGTTGAGAAATAGATGAAACCGATCACCATCATCACCACCGCCACGGGGAGTGAAAAGCCAGCTCCTTTCCGTTTCATCTTGTTTTCCTCCTCCGGAGCTCCGGTGTCGGAAAAACGGTGTTTCCGGCGAATAGATTCTTTATTTATTATTATTTTCTTCTCGATTATTGTTGGAGTATGTCTGAAGGTGTCGATGATTTTGGAGATGTGTCATGTCTTAAACCGAAGCTCTCCCACCTAACTAAATGACCCCTTCATTTTTGTATTATCTCGGATTTCACCCACTTTCTTGTATTCTAACTCTACAAAGGTCCTATTAACATCCCCCAGCAATTAAGTTAGGGAAGTCATGTTTCAAATATGAATTTGACCAGTAAATTTTTAAAATTATTAGGCTTCGAATCTACTTTCTGTTTCATTTTAAGTGTTACTTTAAATTTTTACATATTAATTAAAAAATAATTAATTTTATATATTTTTTTAGGGCAAATCTTCTAAATAGACTTTTTGAAGTTTTTGTCACAAAATAGCACTCAAGAAAAAAATAACCAAAATATACTTTTAAAAAAAAATTATTATTTTTTAATTTTTATTTAATTATAAAATTCACCTCCAAAACCCAACCTCATAACTCTAAACCCTAAGTTTAGATTAATTAACCCAAAGGTTATAAATATATATTTACATCATTTAATAAAGTCCTTTTTAGTCATTTTTTCTTTGATTGCTATTTTGGGGATAAAAATTTTTTTAGGTCTATTTTGGTCTTTATCTATATTTTTTATATAAAAACACAATTACTTATATTCCTAATCATATTTCAATCAATCAATAAATAAATTACATTATAAAATTAATAAATTTTGTATCGAAAATAAAAAAACATTTATTTTATAACAAAAAAAACTTCTCTACAACTACACTATGAAACGAAGAAAGTATTTAAACACTTAATTATTTTTGAACTTATAATATTAGGAAACATCATGACCTGAGTAAATGTGATTACAACCATCTTCTATAATATTTTTGAACTCTTAACACATGACTGATGTTTTATTGATAAAAGCAAAACTAATCTTTAGATGCTAAGTTGGTGTATATAATTCGAATTTGTTTTATATTTGGGTTGAAACAAGCACATTGGAGAAGATGGGCTTCATCCTTATTTTCAAGTGACGGGCCTAAAAAGGCCAATAACGTTGGGAATATATAAGCTGAAGCCTTAAAGCCCAATAACGTTAAATAGGCTTCATCGTCTTTGCCTTTTTTTCTCGGCCTTTTTTCTTGAGAGACTGACGAGGTTTAATATATTTCAGAATTTTGTAGCAGCTTCCCGAATAATCTCTGGTCGTTTATAAAGCTTAAACCACCGATCAGCCGTCTCTTCCTCTTCATTATTACAAACAAACGAAAGAAAAAAAGACAAAAGCTTCAATATTTGTAACCTCTCTCTGTTTCTTCTGTTCCAAGTTTTTTAGCGGTTGTTCAATGGCGAAAGACGGACCCAATTGGGATGGACTGCTTAAATGGAGTCTCTCTCACGCCGACGGTACTCAACCAACTCGCCAGTTGAGGTACGAACCTCACTTTCTAGTTTCTTATGTTCTGTCTCTCTCGTTTGTCCGAGATTTGTATGGCTGTAATTTGGTTTTCACTTGAGGAAGATCAATCCTTTGAGTGATTCCAAATATGGGTTTGTGTAAAGTAAGGCTTTTTAATCAGTATCGCTTAGATTAGAAGCAGTTATCGAGCTTATGTAAGTGAAAGGGTATCTCTTTTCTTGCTCTGTGTTGTGTTTGGTGTTTTATTTATAGTGGATTGTTTTGTTGATTGAGTTGTTTTTGGTGAGACAGTGAAGAGGATAGGAAGTGGTTTATGGAGGCTATGCAATCGCAGACACTAGATGTAGTCAAACGCATGAAGGAGATTACTCTTGTTATGCAAACACCTGAACAGGTTTTGGTGGAACATGGAGTAACACCTGAAGATATTGAAGGTGCTTTACTCGGCCATGACATATAGTTTGTTTCTCGCTTATGTTGTCCGGGTGTTGATTTGTTTCTAATGTTGTGGTAGATCTGCTGGATGAGTTGCAGGAGCACGTTGAATCGATCGATATGGCTAATGGTAAACTAACAACTCTTCTTTCTTTGGAGCTTTGGTTAGCTCAGTTTGAATATTGTTACTTACTGTTGTGTAGATCTTCATTCGATTGGAGGCTTGGTTCCTCTTCTCGGGTTTCTTAAGAACTCTCATGCTAATATTCGAGCCAAAGCTGCTGATGTTGTAAGCACAATAGTTCAGAACAATCCTCGAAGTCAGGAGTTAGTTATGGATGCCAATGGTTTGGAGTCATTGCTTTCAAACTTCACCTCTGACACAGATATTCATGCCAGAACTCAAGCTCTCAGCGCAATATCATGTAAGCCTGCTCTGATAGTTTATAGTAAAGACTTAGATGAATCAGAACCTATGTCATATTTTGGTTGTGAACATCTGCTAAAGACTACTTGTATCTTATGTTATGTAGCTTTGATTCGCCATAACAAACCTGGAGTCACTGCTTTCAAGCTTGCCAATGGTTACGCTGGCCTAAGAGATGCTTTGGCATCTGATAGTGTGAGATTTCAAAGGTAATCCACTCAAATGCTCTTGTTTCTTACGTTACTTGAAGTTCAAAACCTTGGAAGGATTCTTGAATTTTTCTCTCTAAATATTTCAGGAAAGCATTAAACTTGCTGCAATATCTTCTGCAAGAGGATGATTCAGACCGCAGCATTGCCACTGGACTCGGCTTCCCCCGAGTGATGATGCATCTCGCCTCTAGCAACGATGCTGACACAAGAGAAGCCGCTCTCCGCGGATTACTGGAGCTCACAAGAGAGAGAAACGATGGGAGTGGGTCCAGCAGCATAGAGAAAGGCGATGAGAAACTGAGGCAGCTTCTAGAAGAACGTATCGAAGGGCTCAGCTTGATGTCACAAGAGGATCTTGGAACGGTTAAAGAAGAGAGACAGCTCGTGGATTCACTGTGGAGGGTTTGCTACAATGAACCTTCTTCTCTGAGAGAGAAAGGACTTCTTGTTCTTCCAGGTGAAGACGAGTTACCTCCTGATGTCGCAAGCAAGCTCTTTGAGCCTCCTCTTAGAGCTTCTGCAGCTAATCGTAATGCCACTGAGAAGAAAGAAGAGCCTATTAAACTACTTGGACCAGCACCATAGTCGAGAACCTGAAGCTGAATTTTATGCTCTTGTAACATTTCAAGCTTGCAGAAGACTTCAATGTGAAGAATCAATGTTTATGTAATGACCGTTTCTAGTTTTGTTTTATTTGTGATCTTTTATTGTTGAGACTAAGAACGTTCAGATTCAGTTCTTCGATTGAAAGGTGACAATGGGCCTGGGTAAACCGGAATTGAACATAAATAACCGAATTTGGATATTATCCGGTTCCCATATTTAAGGTATCTATATATTTAAAAATATATTGAATTCTCTAATAACATCTTAGTTCGTTGATATTTTTATTCAAATTATCCAAATAATCAAAAACTGAAATTAGAAGCAAATGGTTTAGCGACAGCCGGTGTGGACCACATAATCTACCGGCTTGATTAGACCGGTTAACTTGTATTAACCTAAAGAAAATTGAGTGAATAAAACAAGGTTTCCCAGCTATACCTAATATAAAAAGAGACCGGTTAACTTGTATTAACCTAAAGAAAATTTAGGGACCCGAGTTCGATACCGGAGGAACTTTCTCAGCTTCGTCTTCTTCAGCAGACAGGACTAGAACGGGGTACGCTTTACTGTATAAATAACCTGATCGTTTTGAATCTATTGAACATTGAATATTGGTAGTAAAGTTGGGAGCTTTCTGTGTCGTGGAGCCATGGTGTGGTGTAAACATTGTGGGAAGAATGTTCCCGGAATACGCCCGGAAGATGGTGTACTGTAAGTGTTTTGAGTATTGAGTTATGTTCACACTTTTGTGTGTTTCAAAAATAAGAGTTTTATATCTTCGTTTTTTTTTTGCAGGGCGTGTAATTTATGTGGGAGGATATTGGATAATTTTAGTTTTCCAACAGAAGTTGCCTTCGTTAAGAATGCTGCTGGGCAGTAACACACAAAGCTACGATTTTTATTTTTATTTTCAGTTTTTTATGTCTTTTGCAGCTCTTTAGGATCTAACCAATGTCTCAATATGTTTTGTTGGGATGTTCTCCATGCATCCTCAAATGGTTTGTGATGACTATATAATGTTTTAAAGTTAGGATAATGAGAAAGATTCTTTCAATTATTACCAGGGCTTCTATGACAAGTTAGGAACTATGTATACTCGTGGCTTCAATTCTTACCTCAATTTATCTGAACCTGCAGAGCCAAGTGTCAGGTAACACATTGACAAGTGTTCAGAGTGTTAGGATTTGCATAATTCTTTTTTAGGCCTCTAGTCAAAATGAGTCTGCGAGTTGACTTGTTAGTAGTCAGAACATACACCTTCGGATCCTTCCCAACAAAAGTGTTCACGAAGGGCTTCTTCCGTTGCCCATAGAGGTTTTCACGGTCGGTTCTTGCCCAGAGGGGTTTGTTCACCTTGAGTCATGCTTCAAAGGAATCAAATTTCCTCTTAGGATCAAGTTTGTTGTAGGGCATAAATACTTTTAAAGCATTTTTGTTGGAAAGGTTCTAAATGTGCGTGTTCTGACTGGAGGGGTTTGTCCACGGGCTAGGCAAATAAATCAAATTCGAACCGTTAAAAATAAATCCAATCCTAACTGATCTGAACCTGACATAGGTACCGAATGAATTTTGTTTTACATTAGTTTGGGTTACGGGTGTTATCCGTACCGATCCCGAATCTTAATAGACATCCGATCGATCCCGAATCTTAATAGACATCTGATAGAATCTGAAAAATTTTAAGATCCTTAAAAATAACTTATACCTAATATGATCTCAATTTCTGTTTCTAAAATATAGCTAGCATAAAAAGAGATTGGCTACAGGTTTTGACCTTTTATTTTGTTAGTTGAACGTTTCCATCGTGCCCTCTATCTTACCGTTAATAATGGCCACGTATTGGTTTGCAGACCTGCCAAAAACTTAGTGAAATATGTGGAGTAGCACTTTACATAGCTGCGCTTGCCCATGGTATCAACTGCTCTAAGAAAGATATTGTAAGATTTTCAATTAGCTTAGCAAAAAGTGTTGTTAAAGATTGAGAGGAAAGACGTTTTAGCCTCGCTAATTTAGTGCTGATGCTGGTTTGGTTTGTTCTTTAAATATATCTGAAGCAACTCTAACCAAACGGTTGAGTGAGTATGAGTCTGGAAGTTTAAATGTGAGTAAAAAGGCTAAAGACTTGGAGGTTTTATGGAATGTTTTTTTCTAGTTCTCTTTATAGGGTGTTCTTGTTTGTATCGACGACTACGATGATTTGGAGGAGCTCTTTGATACACCTATAAGTTTTTTTCCTGCTCTCTTCTGTTTCCTTTATTATCACTTTCAGGTTGTAAGCTTTATACAGCTGTCAGCCAGCTGAGGAATCACCCAAGAGATTGAAAAAACTAAACAGTAATGGAAAAGAAGAAGGAAGTGAGGAGCAAAGAACATGAGGATGGTGAAAATGAAGACGAAGAGAGGATCAAGAAGGTATCATCTGACATGAACACTGATTTTCAAAACAGCAAGAAACTCTTTGAAGAGGAAGAGGAAAAGGAAGGATGGTTATGATTTTGGACTGTATTGATTGCATTCTGATACAAAGTTTTCATTTTTTCCTTGGACTAGTTGATTTTATGTGTATTAGTATAGTATGGTTTTGTAGGATCATTATGAGTAACAAACAAAAATTTGCAATAAAAAAAAAGGTTATTGTTCTGTTCATCTTTACCCTTATATCAGCACACTTTGTTGCATTGGTTATTTCTAGTTAATATGAGAATAATCAAATCAAGCATTGGAAACACTCTCCGGTTCATATTATTCTGAATTGATTGAAAAGCCGGTTTGGTTTATTAAACCGGCCGAGTGAGAGACTAGGTTACTAGTTATGGTAAAAAAGAACGGCGAGTAACGGTAGAGAGAGCTAATTAAGAAAAAAAACCTTTTTTTATTTTGTCTTTGTGTCGATCCAAAGTCTCTCCTCTTTCTCTCTCTCTCTCTCTCTGGTTCAACGGGCAAAGTATTTTTCGAATAAAGTTTCGTTTTTTAACGTTCTTGTTCTTGTTCTTCTGCTCCTGGCGAATTCGCGCATCTATCTATCTCGATGAGCTGCAATCTCAATCCATCGTCTTCTTCTTCTCCAGATGAGGTTTGTTCTCAAATCTGATTCAAGGGTTTTATTCTTCTGATCAATTGAGTTCTTTAGGTCTGAAATCGATACAGATTCATGTGATTAGAATTGTTATAAAGCCTGGATTTTTCAGTGAATTTTCGATTTTGTGAGATCTGGGTTTACGTTGTGATGTTTCTTATGGAATTGAGATGGATCTTTGACAGGGAGAAAGAGGTGAAGTGAAGATGGAGGAGGATGAGTGTGTAGAGAATAAGCAATCAACAGCTGCTTCTTGCTCCTCTGTATCTGAAGGTAGTGGTAGTAGTTTCCTCAAGTCCCCTGCTGCTGTTGCAAGTCCTCCCACTGTATCTCCAACTCATAGGTTCCTTTTGGTTTTCATTCTTCTTCTTCTTCTTTGTCTGTGTATCGAATCACATTAACTTTTGTGAAGTTTACAAATTTAAAAGCACATGATGGGAGGTTTGATGTTTGTTATGTTTAGGAGGACGAGTGGCCCTATAAGGCGAGCCAAAGGCGGTTGGACTACTGAAGAGGTTAGTTAGTGATTGTTTTGTTGTACTAGTTCGTAAGTCTTAGATGTTTGTCTTTACTTTATTGCAGGATGAGACATTGAGACGAGCAGTTTGTACCTATAATGCCAAGAGCTGGAAGAAAATAGGTAAACGTATCACTTCCTTTTTCCCTTTAGATTCTAGTTGATGTCCCAGCATGTTCAAGGGATTTGTGGTGGAGTCTTGTATGTAATTGCATAGTTTTCTTGTCTGTGTAGTTTTATGAACTGTTCGTTGTTTGAATTAGTGTGTTTGTTTTTGTTTCAGCGGAGTTTTTCCCTGATAGAACCGAAGTTCAATGCCTGCACCGATGGCAGAAAGTTTTGAATCCAGATCTTATTAAAGGACCATGGACGCAAGAGGTTCTATTCTATTCCTTGTTTCTTTTCATCTTTTGTGAATATGACTATATGAGAGGCTTAAAAAGTTATTTTCTTCCTGCAGGAGGATGAGAAGATCGTTGAACTTGTTGGAAAATACGGTCCTGCGAAATGGTCTACTATCGCAAAGTCTTTAGAAGGTCGAATTGGGAAGCAATGTCGAGAAAGGTAAATACATATGAGCAGAAAGCATTTTTTTTTCTTTATAGTTGTTTTTAGAAGCTTCAATGTGTGTTTTGGATATGTATGCAGGTGGCACAACCATTTGAACCCTGGTATTAACAAGGAGGCCTGGACCCCAGGGGAAGAGTTAGCTCTCATGAATGCTCATCGAGTCCATGGAAACAAATGGGCTGAAATCGCTAAGGTCTTACCCGGCAGGTATATACACTCTTCCTTGGTGCATGCTTCAATGGAGTTAGGCTTTGCTTCTGAGTTTAATGAAAATGGTTTACTTTAAAAAACTTGATGCAGAACCGATAATTCGATAAAGAATCATTGGAATAGTTCATTGAAGAAGAAGACAGAATTTTACTTAGCTAATGGTGCCTTACCACCGTCAGCTGCAAAGAACGGTGTTCTTGATAGTGCAACTAAACGTCCATTGTTTTATCAGAGAAGGGATTCTGTAACAGTTGCTCAAACCTCGTCGGCTACTACACAAATAAACAAACCAGATGAAGACGGAAGAGATCAGTTAAACTCTTCTGTGCCGCTTGAAGTAGTAGCTGCTTCATCAATGACCAATGATCAGTTACCTAAGCCAGAGCAATCGCCAGAGAATGGTTATCATCTTTACTACAAGAAGCCTCAAACAGAGTATAACATGGTGTCAGAAGCGGATAAGCAGCGTATGTATGGGTATGAATGTGGTTGCAGTCCAAGCGCGTCACCTGTTATCTTCTTCACACCACCACCGCCTAGTAGAAAAGAGTACATCAACGGTTTGCGTCCAACGAGTCCTGAATCATACCTGAGAGAAGCTGCTAGAACTTTCCCAAACACACCTTCCATTTTCAGGAAAAGACGACGCATGACTGTTGTTGTTTCTGATAGCAACAAGGCCGCAAAAACAGATGAAGAAGCTACTAAAGAGGTTGTTGTTGTTGATCAAAAGGTGAATGAGGTCTCAGAGAGCCCTGATATTGAAGAGAAGCAGAGCAATGGATCAAACGCTTACAACTTATCTCCTCCGTACCGGATAAGATCCAAAAGAACAGCTGTTTTCAAGTCAAGACAGCTTGAGTTCATCTCTCCAGTGGAAGAAAAAACTGATGATGAAACCAAATCATCTGAGAAAGATAAGTTGCTTGATGGAGGAGACTCTCAACTCCCTTTCTAAAGAAAAGAAAGACATACATATTTTTCTGCATTACACGCTGAATTTTTGTTATTGGTTTTCTTTTTTTTCTTATATCTTTTATTTTATTTTTGGGTAACTTTAAAACTGTATTTATACCAAAGAATAATTCACAACATCTCACAAGTTAAAGTTCGGGTTAATAATATGCAAAATAAATTGTCATATTTAAATTTGATGAAATTGTATATTTTAATTTACTGTGAAATATATTATATACAAAAGTTCTTCTAGATGTTGAATTCTTATAAAACCATTAAACCAAAAAATTATGAACCTTTAAAATATAATAATTATAAAACTAATAATTTTCATAAATTATAATACTAAATTAATATTTTTCTCCATTTCACGCTAAATTAATATAATAATTGTTATTGTTTTTTCTTATAAATATTTTTTATTTATTTTTGAATTAACTTTAAAACTGTATTTATACCAAAGAATTATTCACAACACCTCACATGAGTTAACTTGGGGTTAATAATACCCAAAATAAAACGTCATATTTAAATTTGTTGAAATTGAACATTTAATTTCTGTGAAATATATTATATATGAAAGTTATTTTAGATATGAATTGTCATGAAACCAAAAACTTAAAAGAATTATGAATCTTTACAAAACAGGTAAATTTATGAATTATAAAACTAATTATTTTCATAAATTATAATAATAAATTAATATTAAAAATATATTTCACATAAATCTTTTTAGTTATTACATTAACGAAAACAAAGAGTAAATAAATGTTAAATAAGAAAAGGAAATAGGGAAAACAAATAAAAAAAAAAGGAAAGAGAGGGAAACAGAGTGGCTATATATAGCTACAGAACTCAAACTAACAAAGAAAAAAAAACGATTCAGAGAGAGACAGAGATGGAAGGAGTGTATGTTCCTGCTTTCCGAAGGAAGGAGAACACCATAGATGTAGAGCGCGAATCATGGGACGAGCTCCGGAGAAGAATCAACGCCTTAGTGAACAAGGTAAGCGCGAACAATCTGCGTCATGTAGTTTTGGAACTCTTTGAAGAGAATCTGATTAGAGGAAGAGGTCTTTTGTGTAGATCATGTCTGAAATCTCAGATCGCTTCTCCTACTTTCACCGACGTGATGGCCGCTTTGATCGCCGTCGTGAACTCCAAGTTCCCTTCGGTCGGTGAACTCTTGTTGAGAAGGTTGGTTTTACAGATCCGAAGGGGTTATGATCGTAACGACAAGGCTCTTTTGTTGGCTGTTGTTAAGTTCCTTGCGCATCTAGTGAACCAGCGAGTCGTTGGAGAGACTATAGCCCTTGAGGTTATAGATATGCTTCTTGGTGAACCTACGGGAGACAATGTTGAGGTTGCTGTCGTGTTTGTTAGAGAGTGTGGAGCTTTGCTTCTTGAGCTCTGTCCGAGGGTTTTTAAACATGATATTCGAAGTTTTTAGAAGGATTGTTCAAGAAGGGGATTTGGAGTATAGGTCTCGGTGTTTGATTGAGTCTTTGTTCGCTCTTAGGAGATCCAGTTTTGAGGGTCATCAAGCCGTTCGTGAGCAGTTAGATGTTGTGGATTCAGACGAGAAAGTGACACATGAGATCTCTCTTTTCGGTGAGATTGATCCTGAGACTTCTCTTGATGTCTACAAGCCTGACCCTGAGTTTCACCAGAATGAGAGGACATATGAGCAGCTTAAAAGGAAGATACTTGGAGAGGAAGAACAAGATGATGATGAAGGGACAGTGATACAAGACCTTACAGAATCCGATCTTGTCAGTCTGAGGAGGACAATATATCAAACCATAATGTCAAGTCTTAACGTTGAGGAAACAGGGCATAAACTGCTCCAAATCCGACTCGAACCAGGTCAGGAGATGGAGCTATGCTCTATGATCCTAGGATGTTGCACTGAGGAGAGAACGTATAGCTCTTTCTATGGTCACTTAGCACACAGGTTCTGCGTAATAAGCAAAACGTACAGACAATGTTTTGAGGATCTCTTTGTGCAGCATTACGCAACGGTTCATCGTCTAGAGACGAATAAACTGAGGAGTGCAGCCATGTTCTTTGCTCATGTGCTAGCCACAGATGCTCTTCCGTGGCGTGTACTTGCCAATGTTCGGTTGACAGAGGAAGACACAACATCTTCTTCCCGTATCTTTGTTAAGATACTTTTCCAAGAACTCTCTGAGCGAATGGGAATGAGAGCGTTGAATGAAAAGCTTCAGGATCCGACCATGGAGGAGACCTTCGAGTCAATCTTCCCAAGGGACCATCCTAAGAACATGAGGTTCTCCATCAACTTCTTCACCTCCATTGGACTCGGGGCCATCACTGAAAAACTCAGGCAGCTCCTATTAAGCGTCTATTAAGTTGTATTCAGTTTTTTTATTTGGCTTGATGTGTCTTAAAAGAGAACCAACGCTTATCCTTTCCATTGCTATTGCCTTCTTATAAATTTCTGCCCATACGGCCCATGTTTGGTTGGCCGGCCCATGATCTAGTTAATTCACTTGGGAACCAGACCATGCTTTGGAATTTAGTTTGGGAACATTTGGAGGCCCAATTGAAAAACCCTTCAAGAGATAGACAGAATTTAAAAAGAACAACTATTATATTTAGAGACATCCGTCACACATGGCAGAGACATCTAGATATGACGTCAACACAAACGAAAACCATTACCGGCTAAACGACAAAAGGCTGTAGCCATTATTACACCATAAACCAAACCTAGAACATCATTAGGGTTAAACTTTAATATAGACTCCGATTATCTCTGCCTTCTTTCTCTATTCATTTACAGGTGCAAGGGTCACACTTGCAGTCAGATCCACACTTGCATGCATCGTTCTCAGCCACACCCTCGCCAGAAGCCTCGTACTGGTTCTTCATCGCCGGTGCAACGCCGAAGACAAAAGTCTCAGTGGTGGTCGTCTCGCCGGAGAAGCCCAAGTCTGGGTACATTTTGCAACTGCATCAACCGAAACATCACACGTTCGTGAATCATAAAGACATATAAACAAAGAATCTCAAATGTTTTTACAAATTGTTTAAACAGAGGCTCGAGACTTACCCTCCACAACCGTTGCCGCACTTGCAGCCAGATCCACAACCACAGTTTCCTCCGCAGCAAGACATTTTCTCGATTAAATTTAAAGAAATCTCAGAGAATATTTTTAACCAAATTGATTTGTTTGAAAGTTATCACAGAATGAAATTGATAGATTGATGAAGCTCTTAAATTTATAAGCTAAATAAGAGAATATTGACCATACACGTGTCGCGATCCCCCTCCGCTCTTATCTCCTAAATTTAATATCAGTCCAGAATTAGTTTGTTTTTACGTCTTTACCCTTCGCGTATTGATTCTCGTACGTCGGTTCAATTATTGTCGGGACGATAATTGTGGAGCGTGTGTTTGTTCTGGTACGTCCTAGAGTGTGCTGGAGTTCCGTGTGTTACTGTCTTATCACCGTCCAGATTTACACCGCCTTTATATGTAGATCTAAATCTACGGTTGTTATTTAAATGCTATTTATCCACATGCTCACATGACACATCATAAAATTTTACTTTTTTTTTTATATTTGTGTTTTAAAAAAGCATCTTAGGGGTTGACTGGTTTTCTCGCTACCACCCACAAACGCAGCTTTTGCGGCTGGTAGCGGTTGTTGGTGTTTTGTAACAATCATAGAAAACGCAATAAATCGCTTCAAACCGCTTCAAACCTCTAAAATTCAAAAGCTGGTTCCAGCTAGCGTTTGCGGTTGCGGGCGGTTACGGGAAGGTAAATATTTTTTTTCCAAAAAAACTATATAATAAAAAAATAAAAATAATCAATTAAAATTTTAAATTAAATAATAAAATGCCAAAATATATACATTATATTGTAATATATTATAAAAATTTGAAGAAAAATATTTCTATAATTTTAAAATAATTTAAAAGTATAATTTTATAAATAGAATTTTTATATTTATTATAATAATATAATTTTTAATATTATATAATTATATGAAATTTAAATATTGTTAATTTATTATCTAACCACTGATGCATGTAGTAGTTAACCAGTCATAAATATCCCGCAAACGCAACAATTTTTAACCGCTTTACCAGTCGTCCAAATCTCTTAATAACACATAAAACCGCAACCACCCGCATCCGTAAACGTCCGCAGTCGCAAACGCAACCGCTGCGGTTACACCAGTCAGCCCCTCAATCATTTTAACATGAAAATTTTCAAAATTTTAGAAATTTTTATTTTAAGAAATTTGCAATGAAAATGGTCTATACATGAAATATCTCAGCATTAAAGATGAATATCAAATTTAGTAATTGAATTATTAGATTCTCTGTGTTTTATAGTATTTTATTGCTTTAAAAAAAATAGTAAGTATATAAAATGAAAATATCTAAAATATTTTTTGGTAAAGCAAATATCTAAAAGTATCTAAATAAAGAGTACTTTCTTGTCTTCTTGATACTAGGGTTCGTCAACCCCGCGCAAGCGCGGGGTTTGTGGGTGTTATATGCTTAATAATATTGATTTTCAAAATTTTCAATAGAAATGCTCTCATAACATGTATAAATATTGCTGAAGATCAAAATTCACCGGAGAAAGATATGTAGTCGACTCACTCCTATAAAATTGTTTTTAGAAGGAAGCCCAAACATGGACTCTAAAAAAGTTACCAATAGTTTCTTCACTTTATCCAAGTACTATTCAGTAAAACAACTCTCTTGGAACAAAAGGTTGATTAGTTGATAATTGATATAGGTTAGCGACTGGTGCATTATAAATTTTAAATAAATGAACTCCACGTTTGGGGTGAAAAAGGGCTTACTTTCGACAGCAATGGCATGGACTGGTTCTATGTTATTGTAACTTTAGTTTTTCTTTTCAGTTATGACTTTATTTCAAAAGGGCGTATTTATTTTCACTCACTATTTCCTCTCTTTCTAAAATGTTTATTTTGAGTTGGTGTGATTCCATTTTTTAGTAGGATACTGGTAGGTTTATTTAAATGTATTCTTCAAAATAAATAAAAAATGATTCTTTTGTTTTAAATTTTTGTATTTCTGCTAAAATAGATCATAGTGTGATAATTGTTTTTCTTGCACGATCTTCTTGACTTCCCACATTTTCATGGGCAACGAATGGTGGAGATGTAGGAGTTGGCGTTGGGAGCGAAGGGAATCGTTTGTCCTTGCATTACTAAATGACGCTTTGATAAGACTATGAAGTCTTTAGTTACAACACACGAAAAATAATTAACACTAAAGTTATTATTCTCATTTTCAGGCTTAGTTTTTTCTTAGTATTTACTAAAACATATTTTTTTGGAAAAACAGTGAGATGGTTTTAGGTGCATACGCCAATATTGTCTTCTTTTCTTCTTTGTTATCACTTATCAGTGATTTATCGTTTCAATACAAAGTTCACCATTTGTTATAATTAAAAAAGGTAGCGTACTCCAACAAATGATCTCAATTCCAGTTGGTCATCAAACGTAAGAATAACCAACTTTTGAACATTAACAATATAACCTGATGATTTGCAGATCCACCAGTTACATTATGAATTTTAAGATTTAGAACAAACATCATCAACTAAGTCCATGTGCGTAGCACGAATATTATAAATAACTTTAATACGGTAATACCTTTGTAGCCTACTCCAAACGCACACTCTAAAAAAAAATCTCACTGATCTTCAAACCCACCTTCCTCTACCTGAAAAATCCCACTGGTTTTGAAACCTTGCGTGGCAATCTGTAGATCTTTGTAATGATGACAAACTGCACTTCCAGTTCTTACATAATCCATTAACTTTACCTTCTCTGTGTAAAAGCCAAATGCCAGTAAATTCGCAGTCCTTGCTAAACTTACACAGCCTTAGTAGGGGGATGTTTTAGATACACTAATAGGAGGTGGCATTTGTCACTAAGACATCATCGGCTTAATATTTCTGTTGATGTCAATAATATCATTCCTTTATGAAAGAGAGAATAATTTATTTAACAACAATGAACATTGAATCTTCACTAATAATCAATGTGAATTTGTTGCTTTTCACCTTAGCACAACAGAGAACTTTTTTTTTCAAAAGTGATCATTATTATTATACAGATGTAACAAAACATTGAAGTCAAACTTTAAAAACTCTGCTACTAAATATTATCACTACTCACACAAAAATTTCATACCAAAAAATATAATATTTAAACGACACTACTATATACAAACAAAACAATCTCCTAACTTATCGGGACTTTCAGTGTGGTACGAAGCCGCTGATGCTGACTCAGCTCCTCTGCAGCTAGCCATGCCCTGCTCGGTTCATCGGCACGGTGTTCCATCCATATGGCATAATATTCAAATGCAAAACATAATACTTGACCGTGTCTCCTCTGCTGCTGAAGACTTTCTATTGCCCTCTTACTTGATTCTCATGAATGAATATAAAAGATGCCAAATCTAAGAATGCCAAGTGCGCACATGGAGTGATGATTTGTGTCATCTGGGGCATATATTTATAGGATTAGACCAGAAGTTTCTGAAACGGCTGGGGAGAGCTTGATGAAACGTTAGGTGTAGTAATTAGAATTGAAGCTTGATATGTGGATTAAATATTTCCCTAACTAAAACGGTAGATCTAAAGGCTGATGACTGACCTTCTAAACACACATAAGTAGGTTTTATTTGTGTGGCGATAGAATACACGAAGGCGGAAAGAGGAAGAGACGTTGAATGTTGAGCTTTGACAAATGAGCTTAATTATGTTATTTAAACTCATTTGTATTTTAGGAAGCCCATTCAGAATCATATATATATATATCACATAACCGAGCAGATCATATATATCACATAACCGAACATGAAACCAGAAAAATCAATTGCAACCGGACAAAAACTTGGCCCCACACACATTAAGAATTTCCCACGTAGACACTCTCAGAAGAGAGAAAAGAGCCTCATTATATATATGATTATTAGAAAAAATAGCGATAATCTTTTAAAAGGATAGTTTAGTATTGTGGTCGGGAGATAATGTAGAATATCAATATTACAAATATTAAAAGTGGTTTTTATCGTTGTCGAAAGACAAAAGTCATGCTATGCAATGATTTTGTCGAATTCTTTTTGAAATATAAATAACTCCATATTCAAGATTTCAAACATGAAAATATCTTGGGTAAAAGTTGACAAGAGAGTAGAGAGCAAAAAACTGTTTATACTTCCTATCGACGAACCAGTGTCCAAATTTGCTTCTTTTGGTTTTAAATGTATTAGAGAACTATCTAAAAACTAATGGGACATAAGTCATATTACCTAAAGTAGGGCTGAGCATTTTATCCGTAAATTTGATTCGATTCGTTATTCGTTTTGATTCGGTCCGTAAAATCTGGATATCCGTAAGTCATCGAAGCAAAGCAAATACTAAAAGTTAATATCCGTTAGAAACGAAGCAAACCACAAATATTAAAAAATTTAGATCCGGATATCCGATTTGATCTGACATTATACAAATAAATGTATATCTACAAATAAATATAGATAGTTATATTTATAATTTTACAAAATTATTATTTTAACATAAAATTTTATTAATTTTATTTAGATTTTTTTTATAAAATCTTTATAAAAGACAATTTTCAAAACAAAAAGTGTGTTTATTAAAATATTTGATTAATTTTAGAAATTTATGGAACATATAGTTCCATTAATTAAGTTCCATTAATTTTTATTATTCATCTGATATTATGTAAAAATATTTTTTTAAACAAATTTGTATAGATTTTTCTAAATTTACTTGTATTAAATAAAGTAGATGAGATATCCGTAAATATTCGCAAATATTCAAAAAAAAATTAGGATATCCGAAAGGCCGGATATCTGTATTTCTCCGAAGCAAAGTAAATCAGATATTTGTAAGATGTAAATCAAATCACAAATACTAAAAATTACGGGGTTATTCGATCCGTGCCCACTCCTACCTAAAAGCCGTGGGAGTGTAAGGAGTACAACATGATTAATATACAAGATATGAAGACCAATTTATTTTATCATTAGTTTTAAACAGCAATTTCAAAAAATAAACATGTATTAGAATAGGCTTACACTTCACCTATTAATTTGTTCTACAAAATTGTGATTATTCCATTAATTGATAATTTAATGAATGCTGAGTTCCACTGAGAAACCTAGAAAAAAAGCAACATTTAGAGAGAGTACGATTGATGCATCGTTATTTCAAAAAAGAATGTTTTTTTTTTTTTTTTGATAATCCTGGGACCTACCAACCGAGATTGATGGCTAACCCACGAAGCCTGCGTGTACACCATTTTCTGACGGTGGTCACTGCGAGTCGAACCCAGGGCGCTACCTTTTTGACGCTTACCACTAGGCCACCTCGAAGTGGTTTCGAAAAAGAATGTTGGAAATAAGATTTTACATCGAGACTTTTGATTAAACATAAATGATATATAAGGGATTTTGACTATTTTACTTACGCTAATTAGTATTAAGTTGTATTTTATGAAATTTAACATAGTATGAAAGTCACTTTATGTCATTCTATAGATGTAATTGTACAATTATTCATGTTTGCTTGATGAAAAGTGCTAATAAATGAATGAAGTTTCACATTGATAAATACATAATCTATAAACTAATTAATTTATAAAAAATTATGATTAATCTATTTATTGTCAATTGATTTAAATTAGATCTTATGTAACTTAACATGATATCAAAACCACTAAACCTATCTATTAGAAAGGTTTTAGAATTAATCCACTTACTCTATATAATTCAGACTTACTCTATATAATTCAGCCAAAAAGTGATTTGTGCTCTCGGATCCGATAATAATGGTATGCAAGATTAATTGCTGGAAAGAATATTATTTCGAAGGAGACTATTAGAATTATGTAAAAATTAGTGGATCATAAGCCTTAATAGTTAAAGAGCGTGTGCACATAAGTTTGCATATCAGAAATTTAATTAGAACATAACTAATGTATAAAAAAAATAGATCAATTTATTTATTACCAATTAATTTTAGTTGGAATTTTATAAAATTTAACAAAACGGTTGGATATTAGAACTTTTGAAATTAGTCTCAGTTATAGAAGAATGGAAAGAAGAGCATAGTTATTTACAACTTATATGATGTTGTTATGTATAACTTTATGTTAGTCGATACTCGTGTTATGAGTCCCTAATCGACCAAATGACTACTTATCAAACCAAATAACATTTAAGTTTGTGGTTACTGATACAATAACATTACCATCACGAGACGATTATGATATGGTTAGCGAAAATATGACATATTGAAAGCAGAGAGACATTGTTTTTCCTTATCAATATTTTTAAGTGACCAATCCAAGAAGAAGATACATAACATCTAAGTTCTAACTATATTTATGCCTAAATAAAATGGTCATTCTTTTCTTGCATTACATATCATTTTTACTAAACTAAGTATTAATATTTGGTTATACACACACAGCATATTGAATATGCGATAAATAGATAAATAACAAAAACTCAGTGGATCACACAAGGTTTTTATTATTCACATGGAAGATTTCCAAATTCTTCCTTCAAGTGAAATCACAATCACAGAAACATCGTCATGATACTTGCGACGATCTCCTTGTGGTATCTCCAACAATTCGTGGAAGTCCATACCTGAAAAAACAAACAAAGTTGTACGTGAGTTTTTTTTTTTAATGAGCGTTTTGCATGTTAAACTGCGTTTGCGTTTTTTTTCTTAGTACCATATTTTTTAGCAGCTCGAAGGAGGACTTCTTGGATGAGATGCTGAGCAGGATCGCCTTCAGGGAAGGCCGAGATGAAAGACTCGACCTCGAAGATGACTTCCTCATTTGAGAAGTATTCGTAGAGTCCATCAGATGAGAGGATGAGGAACTTATCATGCGACGTGAGTCTGTGGTGGTGGAGCGACGGAGAGCACGTGATGTACGGTGATGTTCCAACGTAGTTTATTCTGAACATCTCTAGAACCGCCTTGTTCCATTTCGGCTGAGATAAAGTGTTTTTTAGCTAGGTATATAAGGAATAAACATCTAATATTGATGTATTTTATCATCTAAAGTACTGCCATAAAAAAGTCAAATTATTCTAATAAACGGGTAAATACCCTAGATAGCAAAAAAAAAAAAATTAAACAAAAGTAGCATTTAAAAAGAAATATCTCCAAAATAGCATTAATTATAAAGTAAGATAACAAAATTATTCTTAAAATTATACTCCGTTTCTTTTTATATGATGTTTTAAAAGGTTTATTTTGTTTCAAAATAGATAATGTTTTAGATTTTAAGGTATGTTTTGAGGTTTAAAGGTTAACTTTAGTTTTATTGGAAATTGTTCAACCAATAAAATTATGCAGTCTTTTTTATAATTGGTTGAATGATTTTAAAATTATATTTTCAAAAGTCATTTCTAGATAAATGTAAATTTCTTAATATTTGTGCAGTAAGCCAAAACATCATCTATTAAAAAACAAAGGGAGTAAATTTTTATCCTAATTATATCTCTTAAACTCTATCAACTAAACTCAAAATTTTATATAAGATAAAATATCTTTAAATTTTTTAATTAATGATATTTTGAAAAAATGCTATTTTTGGAACAAAAAGTGTTTTACTGTGATTGTAAGGCATTTTCTAAATAAAATTGTCTATATATGTACGTACTTGTTTGATAAATCCAGTGCCAAATGCACGAGTGACCTTGAGATAACCTTTCACTCTACCATTCTCTATCGCCAATGAATCATCAGAATGTTCATTCTTGATTCTTCTCACTTCCTAAAAGAGAAGTTAAAATCAGTATCTCATTATTGTCGACCAAAACAGAACAGTTACTTGCAAAAAGTGTTACCTCTTTAACGTTTGTGCTGTGCTCCATGTTGAGCTGAACAGGAACCAGAAGACTAACTCTTTTCTCTCTGACCAAACCCGTCTTTAGAGGACTCTCTTCTTTGACTCTCTGAAGATCATTTGGCATCTTCTTACGCCGGAGATAAGATCTTTGAGCCAATACAGCTCGGCTATCTCCAACGCTCATCACGTAAACGTCTTCCCCTTTCACCAAGGTTACAAGAACGCAGGATCCCATCAGGGCTAGTACTGGATTCTCATCAACAGTCAGATCAAACGCTTCCTCTGTTTTCATCAACGCTTGTTCAAGAGCTTTCAGAACGTCTTCATGGTTGATCATCTCCGAGTCAGATTCATTGTGGTGATTCTGGTTCGAAGCGTACCTCCATTGCAGCTTCTTCACATCCTCACCTATGTTTCTTGAGTCACAAGTAACAGTGTCTCCCTCCAGTGTACTCTGTTTCTTGATATGGGACTCGAACTTGTCGTCGTCCCATAGCAACCCTTTGAGCTCTTTGAGCACGGCGGTGTAGAGATTGTTGAGAAGATAATCCGGTGGATCTGGACCGTTGAATCCGTCGTAAATCCCCACGAAAAGCCAACCGTTTTCCTCAGAGAGGATGACGTGTACTCTGTCTTCACCTGCTTTCCCCTGCGCCCACTGAATCTTTGGCTCCTCTAGAGAAGACTCACTCTTCTCCTCTTCATCTTCTTCTTCCGAGTCTTCTCGTTCTTTGGTTCTAGGGTTCTCTTGGTTGCTCAGAGTCATGCTTGTGCTTGAGTTATTGATCTCAGGTCTGTGTGGATAAGAATCTGAAGCTCCTTGAGATGAATTGAAACTGTTGATTGGTTCGATCACGCTCTTCTTTGAACGAGATAGATTGTTAGATATTAAGTTTGTGAAAATGGTTTTGAATGTGGCAAGTCTCTTGTTTGGTTTAGGTATCGAAAATGATTTTTTTCCACTGGTTTTCTTTTGTTTCTTTTTCTTACCAACCAAACCGGTTTCGGTCGGACCGGACAAGAACCGGCGCTCGAACGGACCAGACACATGACTCGGTTTCTTTGTCGGACCACGCGGCACGGGCTGGAGGGGAAAAGAAGCGAACTTATTAGAGCTCTCGAACCCGGAGGCCTTTAAAGACGCGTCTGTTAAAAGAGACGCAGAGAGCGACGTTGAAGTATTGGCGCTAACGGAAGCGCCGGAGATTGAACGGAAAGTGGTCGTGGTTCCAGGGACCGGGTCGGGTTGGAGAGACGGTTCCTGCGTGAAAGAAGATCTTGTTCCGTCGAGAACGGGCCGGACATAGCTGAAAGAGTGACCGAGGCTGTCGTGAGCCCGTTTGGATCCGACGTCGTATCGAGTGGAGATGTCTTTGGCGGCGCAACAGCTACTGCCTCTATTTCCCATTTGTATAGAAGAAGGGAAGTGGTGAACTAAGCAGCTGCTAAAACGGCAGCGTATCGTGTCGCGTACTCGGGAGGGAAATCTAGTGGAGTCATTGTGAAATAGAAATAATGGGTATTTATGATGTGAAGCAAACAATGGTGAAGAATGAAGATGATGAAAGGAGTTGACTTTTTTCTAGGAGGTTTATTCTGTTGGTGTTATGTTTTATTCTGGTCGTCACTGGAATTAGTTAAACCTGCAAATATGAATTTTGAGAAGAGTTTTCTAGTTTAAGCGATATAAATATAATAAGGAAAAATTATATAAATAATACTTTTTGTTTGACTATATTTACTAATTTACTAATTTGCAATTTTATTCACTATATATTCATTACTTATTTTCTTTATAGATTTTGTTTTATTTTGTTGTTGAAAAATGTATTAATTTATATCTTGTATAGTCCGTTTTAGTTCTACCGTTAGTCACTTATATATTGAGACTAGAATAATATAATCAGCAAATATTTAAAACTGGTTCATGGAAATATTAATGTTTTAGTTCAACTATATTTGAAAACTGATTATTTAGATGATATTTTTATATTTTTACTGATGAAAAATACCCTATGATAGTTTAAAAAAAAAGTTTTTATCACAAATAGTAATTAATGTGAAAAATAATTAAAATAGATTTTATTAAATTGTGTAAATATACATTTATACTTTTTGAGTTAACTGATCTAGATTGGTGAATTTTTTTTTTTAAATGATAATAAAAAAAAATTATTTTGATCTTTTTTCAGTACTATTTCTATGACAAAAATTTAAAAATAATTATTTAAGAGAATTGACTTTTACTGATTGTAAATTAGATAAATAGTTTTGAACAAGAAACATTCCCATTATTTTGTCCATGATTCAATTTGATTTACTATTTAGGACTTATAGATGTATGTATATCTACTACGTATTGTATATGAGATTTTGATTGCGACCATGGGATAGTTAACTCATTTTCTCCAGAAAGTATATACCTACATAAGTCTGGTTTTGTATTTTAAAAATACCTTTTGTTTTGGTAAAAATAATTGTCACTCAAATTAAATAAATTTGTTCTTGGTACAATATTGAGTTGACTTTAAAGAAGGGTGCGTTTAGTTTTGTTTATAGAAATAACTGAAAAGTATGAAACTGTTAACTAATGGAATTAAAAAAGTCAAATGACTTAGATGTTTATTCCATGATTAACGTGGTTAGACCAATTACTACAACAACAAAAAAAAAACTAATTGCACGAAGCTTCTCTAGTTCATAATCTTACCTCGGGGCGCTAGGGAAACAAATCTATGTGCTGGCGGCTTAGGAATACTACTGAATAGTATATTTAATATTCTATTCAAAATTAACAAGTACCTATCATAATTATGAAGAACACTGTAAAAAAAAGAGTTTATACGATGAGAGTAATATTATAAATGCAGAATACAAAATTAGTCTTTTTCAGATTCGAAATAAATATTATAAAAGATACCAGATATTCCTAAAAGAGCCGCTGACTGCTTTTCGCTGCATTATGCATTCAGTTCAAAATAAAACAAAACTTTTTATGCTACAAATTTTCCACAGACCTCAATAATATAATAATAAAAGTGTTACTAGTCGATAAAAATATCGATGAAGTGACATAATCAGAAAGTCATTAATTCAGGACAGTGTTCCAACATGTTTAGTATGTTATTTTAAAAAAAAAAATTGTTATATAAGTCAATTAGTCTATCAACTTATTTTTTTTGAAAGAGTCTATTAACTTAACCAATCATGTAATTAAATTGTAACGAGGTGGGTCACATAAACCTGTTTGGTTTATTTCTTCTTAATTAACCCCCCTAATAATTCTAAGCTTGTGTGTTCATTTATTAACATAAATATATAATTAATCGTTCCTCTTATTCCTCATGCCAACATGTTTTGCCAGTGAGAAACCACTATCGATGTACCATCTCCCTTTCCTCCGCTCATGTTGTCTTGCTCAAAGCCACTGCCAGTTCCGGAAGTAAAGAAGACGAGTCACCAAATCCATCACCATTCCATCTCATGTGCGTTGACGTGAGCAAAGCAGAGAGGGAGATAAAATGTATGAACCGGAGCCACCGTCTCATCATCACCAACTACCGTCTCATAATAAAACTACTACTAGTCGATGAGAATAGCTCGATGAAGTGCCATGATCAAGAATACAGAGTGTTTGCACGTATTTTCTTAAAATATTACTATAATATAAGTCAATTAGTCTATCATATTAACCATGATTATGATTAAGCACGTAATTAAATTTTGGTAGGATCGTTATAAAACAAAAGCTTGTCAACTATTTCGAGAATGGAGAACGTGGAAGCAAAGAGTTTTGCGATCCAAATCTCTGACCTTTTCTGTGTTTTTTCCCCTATGTATATTGTGATTTTTGTAAATTATATTTACCCAAATATATATATATATATATATATATATATATATATATATATATATATATATATATACTATTAAAGCAAAATCTTTCATTTGTTTTGATAATTAAAAACTGTACCACTAATTTTTTATTTAAAAAAGTTAATCTGATTAAATGAATATTTTCTTTCTTAACCACTTACTAAAAATTTGCATGTTAATTATTAATATCTAAATTTCGCCTACATTACACATAGAAATTTTTTAAACACATTGGGTTGTTATATTATAGAAAGAAATGTTTGACAAAAATGAAATCCTATACCATATTATTTTTTTCTTTTTTGGTTAAGGTGAATGGTCGAAGATTGTGTTTCACTAAATCGTTGAAGAGCTGAGTTAATATTTTGACAAAGCATGTTCTAATATGGAATCTCTATGCATAAAATAATTTGGGCCATAAAGAATTAAGTCTAAAACTCATCCAATATATTTGTTCCAAGTTTTCAAACACCAATTTACATTTTTTTTTTTACTTTTTTTTACTATAAACTCATATTTCAAAATTAAAAAGTTGGAAGCTATGAAATTTAGTAGAAAGCATGTAACAATAACAAACACACAATTGAAACTTTTTTTTTTTTTTGCAGTGGCCTAGATTTTTTTGGACGACATGCATTGGTCCGGATAAACTCTAATTTACTGTCTTTTCCAAAAATAATCCTAATGCCTTCAACTTGTTCTAAAAAATAGGATTTGATAATATTATTATTAGTTGCCTCTCACATTGGTAATTGTCCATAATGTGTGAACATAGATTTAGAGATACAACCTTTTAATATGTTTTCAAAATTAATTCTTGATGTCCTCAAATATATATCATATATTGTCAAATTATCTAAACCTATGTCTATTTTACAAACGTAGACATCTTTCAATCAAATAAACATTTTATTAGATTACAAATAACTTAAAACAGATAATCACACATTTTAAAAAAATAGTATATCTATTTTCAATTGAATTTTCTAAGATTTCAAATCCTTGCGGGTCAAAATCTAATGTGTTACTTACAAACACATTACTATTAAATAAAACACCATATTTTCTTTGAAAAGGCTTCTTATTCTCACAGGTAAGTTTTCCCTAACGCTGGCAGACGTGTGGAGGACATACATCATTTGTAGTTTAGCAAAAAAAAAAAACGACATACATCATTTGTATAGTTCGTCATCCATTCTTCCTTTTTCTTCATGAGGACGTCAAGAAGATAAGATCCCACGTTAAAAAAAGGAAAGGAAGAGAGACAAAACAAGAATGGTTTATTACAAAAATATACTTTTCTTTCACAAGCTGACTTTTAAGACCCAAATCTAACTTAAATAATTCAAGTTCTCTTAAATCAAAATCCAACTAACTAAGGAAGTGTTGGTCTAATGGTAAAAGAGTGTATGGTAGTCTTTCCACCATCTAAATTCAGTTCAGTTAGATGAAACTAAAACTCAACTACTATTACACCAGGTGCAACCTCTGAAAGCAGTCGTGGATCCTGCCCACGAACTGGATAAAAGAATACGTTTCATCGTTGAGAAGATCCATCCTAAAATATAAGTAAAAAACATTAGAGAAGAATAAGTGAGCCAGTAGTTGCATTTATCCACCAAATGACTGATCTAAAATTTTTGGAGGTTTGAAATATTTTTTAAAATTTTAATATTTCTTTTTCTACATTTGGAAACGCAAAAAATCTTTAATTTTTTTGACAAATACCAATTTTCACTAACCTATGACTAGATCCAGCTCGGATCGTATCATCTCTGCTGCCATATCAGCAAGTAGGGTTTGAACCCTATAACTACTAAAATATTATGCTATATATAAAAAGTAACAAAACATTGGCATTGGTCTTCAAATTGTTAAAATAATATATATAAATATAAACCTTTAAATCAGATAAAATGTATTTTATTAAAATATTTACTTAATATTTATGGCCTCCAAAATTTTAGGTCGATTCATATTCATTTTTTTCTTCTTTGATATTTGTCCAACAACCAAAAAGAATATTTAATTAATTGCTTAATAAACATATTCAGCTCTTTTGTCATAAACTTGACTTTTGAAAAAACATAATCCTATTTTCATAATATAATTATTCTTTTGGTTTGGCCTGTGTTATATAAACGATATCAAGTCTGCTGCTGTCATAACACTGGAGCTTCTTTCCACATAACCACCAACCTTTGTTTCAATACATTACTATCACAATATTATATACATGTGAGAGATTCCAAGGTGGCAATATACCAATATGGATTGTGGATTGTGTTGCTTTCGTAATAAAGTCTCACTCGGTGATCAATCAACTATGTTATAATACAAATCAGGTGACTATATCTTCATGCTTCAAGAACATGATAACCCTCTAGGATTCAACCGGATAGAGGGTTCGAGAAACTGGCTTCTCCTTGCGGATGAAGAAACTTGAGGAGAAATCCAAAAGCAGAGAGATTAGTCAATACCGCAATAAGGCAAGTTCAGGTGAAATTCAGGTTGTAACAAGACGGGTTGCACGGGTAAGGACAATCAATTAGCTTCACTGGTTTTCGGTTGAAGTACCAGTCACCTACAGATTCCGCAATTGTCTGTTCCAACAACAGAACAGATTCAGTTCATTTGTAATAAGAGAGAGTCGAGAAAGAAAGCAACAGATTGTGTCTCACATGTCTTTACCTTATTTTCGATTCTTGTTGAGGTTGGGGAGTGCCATGTAGCTGAGATAAGTGTCTGGCAATGAGAGTAGCAAGAATCTATGAACATCCCACCAGCTTTGTTCTGATGAAACTTCCCAATCGCATCCATCAGAGAGCTGCGAAAACCTGCAAATCATATAGGGGTTTATACAACTGACCATTTTAGAAAGCAGAGTTTTCCCAAGAATAATAGAATCCAAAGGACCAAAACATATCATATCAACTGATTGTACTTTGACACAGAGTTTATATAATCAATTTGGTCATTAAGCTTGACTAAGGAGTAAGTTACCATGTAGAACTTTCATCTGTGCGGCATCACACTCCTTAATATTGAGTCTGCACCTCGCCCAACTTTTATCAGGATCAGCAGAAGGTGGTACCAAGACATTTTGAATCTAAATATGCGCGTAATATTAGTAAAACATTAAACATGGATTGGAGTTAAATCAAACAAAAACAGGCTAAAAGTTTTAATGTTTGGCTTGTTAACTCTAACCTGCCAAAAGTCGTAAGCTGGGTTGAGAAGAAAGACTGGTGTTCTTATGTTGTTAAGGAAATTTTGAGGAAACATACACTGCAACTCATAATTAAAAAAAAGGTCTCAATATCAATTATAATCAGTCAAGAAAGATTTTACCAAAGTAAGAGACAAAACCTACCTTGGATGGCTCCATTTTGGCTATACAGTTCTGATCCAAGCTCTTATCTACGCCCTAGTTTGAATCAAATTGAAAATCAGCGCAAAGCCATGCAGAAGAATGCCATGACATGTTCTTGAAAATATACGCAAAAGTATGATTAAGTATTGACAGAAAGTGAATGGGAAACCTGCAGGTTAACAACATCATGATAGAAAGATCTTATCGTAGGATGTCCAAGGACATCAGGCCTGAAAATAAGAAAAAGCTTTACTGAGACTCAGAGACACTGTTAAGCTGATATCGCGATGACAATAATTTTTTCTAGCTTTGTGGAGTATAGTCTGCAAACAATTCTAAAATAGTCTTACAGGTTTTTGCTTTCTTTAAATCAGCTTAGACCCAAAGAACTTAACTAAACAGTACTGGAAGTCACAAGTCTCTGTAAAGAAATTAACTAAACATACACATTGAGAAAGAAGCCTCCGTCAGAAAAACATTTGACAGCTGCATCTTTTGGTAGATGATCTCGAAAGTAGTCACAATGTATAAGAGTTGCCAAGCCACCAGCAGAACATCCTGTAAGTATGCCCTACATTTTCTCAAATATGTAAAGAAAAAAAATATTAATCACTAGTGGATGCAAGTTACCTAAGTAGGCCAATCCTACAAACGCAGAAACGATAAAGAATACCTTATTATATTTATACATAGAATGGAAATAGAAGACTGACTTTCTTAGTCACTAGTACATCATTAAGACAATCCCATATATAAGATCACGAGTATGCTACCTGTTTGGCATCTGACATGCCCATCGACAAGAGCTCATCCATAATTGCCTCCCAAATGAGCTGGCCTCGGAAGAAAAGCCGTGTTTCGTTCTGAGAATAGAGAAACAAAGTCGAAGAAACATGAAACTGAGGATCTCTTTATTTTCCCTCGATAGATTATGACACTAAGAATATTTTCTCAGCCTACCAAAACCTTTTATCACCTTGAATTCAGCTTCAGGGTGTCCAGCAAAAGAAGCACCATCACAGTAACGTATCTTAACTCTGTTCCAGTTAAAGAACTCTACAACAACAAAAGACAACTAAAGATTCAGAACTGCACATGTAACAGAAGAAGGTCAATCATAAAAGAAGGCAAACAGTAGATGGAGAAGCTACTATCTATAGATGTCTCCTACCAGGATTTTGAGATGGGTCACTGCTTAAAACACCTTGAAAGTCAACTTCATCTTCAAAGTAGTTGGAAGAGCCTAAGTTAGTCATTGCTCGAGCAGAACACGACGCTATCGAATTGCACCAGCCTCCACCCTTTTTCACACATTCCACTCAAATATATTATATTCCCAAAGCAAAAAGTTTCAAACTTTCAATCAACAAAAGATGAATAACACCTCAAGATGTAGAAGCCAGCTTTTTGAGCCTGACCCAGAACCCTTATGAAAATAGTACCCAGGTAAGCTTCCATCTAAGCAAACTGCAAAAAAAGAAGAAGAAGCTTTACTCCTTAGCATTCAAAATGTGAAACGAGAACAAGAAGAAGGAGATAGATTGGTTCACAGTACAAGCTCCTCTCTCTTTAGCTTTACTCGATAACTTCAGTTTCACCAGATCAGGTGGGGATGTGATGGGTGGAGATCGGTCAACGGAAGGGACAGAGTCTGAAGTGGGATCGAAGAAGAAAGAGAGGAAGAACAAGATCAATACGAATCCTATCGAAGCTACAAGCCAATCGCTTTTAGCCAAGTGTCTGCCTCGAAGCAGAGAGCTAAACCTCGGAATCGCCATTGAAGAAGCGGATCAGTAAGCAACACTGTTTATTGTTAAGACGTTAATTAGATCATGTGGGACCCACTATCACCTAATCAAACCAATGATAAATTCGTAATTGAAAAGAACCGCTTAACAACTTAAACCGGGTTAGGTTTGACCAACAAATTAAACCGAAATACCGGTTTGAAACGGTTTAAACGCGGGAGAGAGAGAGAGTGTGAATTTGAATCACTCAAGCTAATCTACTTTCCCACCTTGTAGAGAGCACGCTTCCCATGGCGTCGTCACGATCGTTGGCCTCTTCCTATACCTTCGATGATAAAGATCTAGACGACGCTGATCTATGGGCGGTGATCGCTTCCGCCGCCGCTGCTCTTGCTCAGAATACTACTACTACCACCTCCTCCTCCTCCCTCGGGAAACCTCTCGCCGTTAGGTATCCAAACTTCAACTCTCCTCCAACACCTGTTTCCAACGCTCCTCCACCGTCGAAGCTTCTTCAGGTCACGAGTCATAACCCTAGCTTTAACCGGAGGTCACACGAGGAGTCACCGCGTCCGAGCAAAATCTCCAGATCTCGCGTCTCGCCTGTGGTGAACAGTGAGAGTAGTCCGATGGCTCTTGTTACGACGTCGCATCGGAGTTCGAATCCGATTATCCACTCGACGAAGTTTTCTTCGCCGGAGAGTTACACTTCACCGCGTCCGAACAATATGGCCAGATCTAGCGTCTTGACTGAGGTGAACAGTGTGAGTCCGATGGCTCTTGTTACGACGGCGAACCGGAATTTGACTCCGGTTAACCACTCTACCAAGTTTTCTTCGCCGGAGAGTTACTTGTCGCCTGAGATCAGGAAGTCTACGTCGTTATCGGAGGTTTCTCCACCGTCTAGCTGCGTTAAGAACGATCCCATTAACGAGATGCGGCATAGTTTGTCAGGGAGCTTTCCTTCTGCTACTCTCTTCAAGGAGTACCAGAACACAGCTATGGCGGTATTTCCATTTGGTCTATCTTTCACACTAATTTGTTGATTCCGAGATAGAGTTTCTGTGCATTGAAGGTGTTCGATGAAATGTCAAGCTTGTGTTTGCATGATTTTATTTCACTTGTGTTTATGTGTGTGTGAAAGAGATATTTGATGTTAACATCTAATGCTATGATTTGGTTAAGTACCAACATGGGTTCATTGAATTTTACAGATTCTAGAGAAATCTGATTACACGATGATATCAGGGAAAGCATACATTAAGAAGTCAGGTGAAGATTGTGTTTTGTTGTCTCTGCTTATTGTTAATCTAAACATTTGGTAATATGGATGCTGATGGAATGTGAAGGTTGGAGGAAGATATCATTTTACTTCAATGTTTCTTACGAAATAAGGGACAAGAACATTGAGTTTGACGAGAACAGAAACGTCCAGCGTGCTGAGTTCATTGTCCGAGCTATAATGCAGTAATGTTCTTAAAACCTGAATTTGAAGGTGTTTTTAGAAGATAGTGTGCAGTGATCGAATTATTGTTTTGAACATGTGGTTTATGGGTTTTCTCAGTGGAGGAAGATTCGCTGATGGTTGGGGCTCTTGTGAGCGACGTGAGAAGAAGTTTCTCAAACCAAATCATGATATTCCCAGTACCGCAGAGACCAGAGCTAAAAACAGAGCTTGCCAGGTAATCTTCTTCTTCTTCTAATGCTCCAGTTACTTTGACCAAGTTGCAGTGTCATTTTGTTATATACTACGCTTGTTGAATTTAAAACATCTGCATGGCAAATCAGTGTAACAAAGAAGCTTAGAAAGAATAAAGTACCTTTATATGTAGAGGTTTACGCCTACAGATCTTGCATATATGAAAGCAGTTGTTGAACACACTTATATCTTGCACAATGTTTGATTAACAAGCTCTGTATTAAGGAAACTAGGAATTGAAACACATGGATTATAAGAAACTTACATTTACGAGTTCAACGTTCTATAAACCCATATTGGTATGTTCCTAGATTCAATGTTTATTGTGTTATGTTCTTTCCTAATGCTCTAAGAAGCTCTTTCCTTCATGTAGGATCTTCTAGGAATCGGTGAATATCGAGAAAGCCCAACTGGGTTTCCACGATGATCAGACGTCAAGAAATGTGTTTCCCGACTTCATCAGTACCAAGCTAAACAATCTAAACAACCAAATCAAGATTGATAAGGTATGCCTCTTCACTGGTTTTCGTGGATTTGTGTCTTGACTCCACATGAAGAAAACGAATGAAACTTGGTTTGTAATGGATTATGATTTGTGTCTAAGTATATTACATCTAAATCAACAAAAAACATATATAATATTCTAATTGGAAATCATTTTGTTATAGTTCTCTCGTTTAACTAGTCCTATCTGTATAACCTATGTACACCTACATGGAAAAAAGTGGCTTATAAATTCATGCTGAAGTGGGTGTTGCTCCATTCTTGATCTATCGTTAGCAGCAATAGTGTTGGGCTTTAGTATAATCAATATATTTGTTTAGGCCTTGCTGATGCTTGTGGACTAGCCCTAGTGTAACACATCTTCAGCCTTCTTTGATAACTTAAAAAAAAAAAACAGCCAAAACAACATATGAAGCAGGTTTGCAAATTGTATGTATTCTGTGTATGTTTATATTTTACTTTACTTTTGGTTGCCCATATAGTGATGTTAATTATTTCGACATTCTAAAAGTATAATTTTAATAAATGCAACTGATAAGAAATTTAAAAGCCGTATAAGAAGAGGGAATTAATATTCCCATCTCAGTTCATTTTTAAAATGAATTTTAATTTGTGGCACAGAAAGTTGCAAACATCAATGAAAATACAATAGGTGTACAAGTACCAAGTATATGATAGTGTAGGACCTAAATGATTATTCCTTTCAAATTCCCTGACGAAGAGGAAACAATACTAACCATGAAGCGTGCAGGCTTGTTATAAATGCTCTCTACTTTGTTGATGATGAGACTCATGTTTTATCATACGGCTTTCTTCTTCTTCTTCTCTTGTCTCATTCCATAATCAATTTTTGATTTATCATTTACACATTACCTTTTATTCCCGTCGACAGAACTTCACTTTTAATTAAGAAAACAGAACTCTTAATAAATAAAGTTTAAAAAATAATAATTTCAGAACTTGCCACAACTCTTCTAGAAACTGAGAGAGTTCTGAAGAACTACTTTGGTTTGCTTTGTGGAATGTAACAGCAGGTTTAAACCTGACCAAACTGTATCCATACCGGTTTATTTAGTTACATATTTTAGTAAGTGTGTGAAGAGTAATGAAAATGAATTCGAACAAAACACTAATGCGTATTGTATGGCCTAAACTAAACTAAACCATTGAACCATGGCATAGCCAAAACTCAAATATCTAAGAAAATTACCTGCTTCTCATTAGACATATGGTATTTCCTTAACCGAAACTAAAGTGATGTATCACAAAGTCTTGTTTGGTTCGTTTTGGTTTTGGTCCCATTACTACAAAGATATAGAATATGAAAAATACTTGGAGCTAAGAGACAGCTGCTCATAAATATTAACTCTTTTGACGTTGCTACTTTAAATCCCATCTCTTATTTATACGTACTCTTCTTGTTCACCATAACCTTCATCTCATCATCTTTGTTCAAACAAACAAAAAACACTATACATACATATCCACAAAACAATTCGTATAGAAAGAATGCGTGATACAACATGTCTTGAGCGACTCAGCCTGGCTTTGAGAACCGCTTTGGCTTGTCTCATCGTGAGCTTGACCACTTTGTACGGTCCTAAACCATTAAAAGACTTGGCAACGTTTCCAGCCTTTTCTTACCTGACCACAATCTTAATCTGGCTATCCGATGCTGAACCAACATACGGTGAAGTTCTCAAATGCTGTGTTGACATCTCTTTCGCCACTTTTCAGACAATAGCCATTGTGCTTGTGAGTGTCTTGGTGGTTGGACCAGCCTCCCTAGGAAATAGCTTGGTGGCTCCAGTTGCTGTGGCTGTAGCTTCATTCATCGTGGCTTTCCCTGTGTCCACGAGTCTTTTGACCAAACGAATTGCCTTTGGGCAGATCGTTGTTGTCTATGTAACCTTTGTTGTGTTCAATGGAGAGTTGGCTCATGTTTTCATGCTTCCCGTTCATCTTGCGGCTAGTACAGGACTCGGAGCCATTGCTTCTCTACTCGCCGTTCTTCTACCGTTTCCAAGGCTGGCTCATAGTCAGGTCAGTCTTAACGATATTTTGTTTTTAACTTTTTTTGTGACGATGACTCAAAAAAACTTACCTCGGGTTTTAACTTGTTTGCAGATGACCAAGAGTTGCAAATTATATGCTGAAAATGCTCTTGAGAGGTTGAATGTGTTCGTAGAGGTCATGATGGCTAGAGACAACACCACAGCTCAGGTGTTGATAGCAAAGGCCGCTTCATTGTCTGCAGCAGCTAGAAACACACTCAAGAGCATCAAAGTCCACCATGTAAGCAACCGACTTAAAAGTATTGAATATGATTTGTGTTGATAAAATAATCTGTTGCTGACAAAAATATATAATTTGGTAACAGGAGCGTCTTGCATGGGAGAGACCAGATACAAGATTCTTGAGAAGGAAGCAGAAGCATCAAGGGGAGAAACTACAAGCCACAGAGTTTCTAATGAGAGGGATGGAGATAGCGTTGGGATCTTGCAGTTCCTTTCCTCTAGGCTTGAGCCGTGATGAACTGACACATCTTTTAGAAGCTCCCAGAACAAATATAGCTCCTGAGTCAGCACCTACTCTCAAGCCTGAGGACAAGCTGAGATGGGTTCCTGAAGCTGGTTCTCTTTCTACGGCAGGTTTACCGGTTTGCTTCTTCAGGTACTGTGTGGAACTCTTCAGAGGTGATGTCTTATCTTTGAGACAAGAGAGTAAATGTGTAGATAAGGATACTCACCAAGAACACGAAGGGTTGTCCACGACCAAAAGGGTTTTGGATTTTCTTTGTGTCTGGATGGCTAAAGAAAAGTTTGTTTTTGCATTCAAGTGCTCTATTTCTCTAGGCCTTGCGGTGCTGTTTGGTATACTGTACAACAAAAAAAACGGGTACTGGTCGGGTCTAACCGTAGCCATTAGTCTTGTATCCGGCAGGCAAGCAACATTAACTGTAGCCAACTCTCGTCTACAAGGAACAGCCATGGGATCAGTCTACGGTCTGTTATGTTGCACTGTTTTCCAAAGACTAGAGGAGTTCAGGTTCTTACCTCTGCTCCCTTGGATAGCTGTCACCGTCTTCATGAGGCACAGCAGAGTCTATGGCCAACCTGGAGGAGTTACAGCTGCCATTGCAGCACTGTTGATACTTGGAAGGAGAAATTATGGAGCTCCCACTGATTTTGCCATCACTCGGATTGTTGAAGCTTCAATAGGGTTGCTTTGTTTTGTCTTTGGGGAGATTCTTGTCACTCCTGCGAGAGCATCAACTCTTGCAAGAACCGAACTCTCACGTTGTCTTGATGCGCTCTTGGATTGCATGGGATCCTTGGTTCTTTGCTCTGAGCAAAAGAACATGCCACTGTCAGATTTAAGAAGCAAGCAGGCGAAACTCAACTCTCACGTTGAAGCATTGGAGAGGCTTACATTAGAAGCCTTGACAGAGCCTAATATTCCATTCCTCAAACCTCTCAACGCGGTCAGTTACAACAAGGTTTTGGTTTCTTTCTCAAAGATATCTGATCTCTCTCTCTATGTTTGTGATGGTCTCACAAACCTATCTAAAGCTCAACCAACACTTGAATACCCTTGGGACCACGTCACTCATGATCTGAGATCCTTCCAAGAAAAGCTTCACTCTTCGGTGAACTGCTTAGAAGAGATCACATCGACCAAGACTCGAGCAAGACTCCAAAAAGAGTTGCAGAAGAGAAAGATATGCCATGATGTTGAAGCAGGAACAACAACAAACGAAAACCACTCAAACATGGAGTTGGGTCCAAGCCAAGATGATGCAGAGCGGTTTTCAGTTTCTTTTGTAACGCTGCTGAAGGAAGCAACAGACATAACAAGTGGTAACACAGCTGAAGAGGTGGTGAAGAATGAAACTACTCTATGTCTGAGCAGTCTAGGTTTCAGCATTAGCAGATTGATGCAAGAAACAATATGTATTATGACAGAAATAACCCATACAAGTTGATTTTCTTCATTACATTTAGTAACTATAGCATCATGTAAGAAAGATCGGATGATTTGGATGTACAAAATCATTGTAAGCCATAGAGATTTATAGCAAAATGAGGTACATGGATTCCTGCAAACAGAACAATCCTTAGAGAACAACATTCATTTAGCTTTGTCTTCTTTCTCTCTTAACAATAAAGAACTCATGCCTCGTGATCTCTAGAAAATAGAAATAAGCCTTTTCAATAATATATAGTGAAACGAAAGATGCAAATTAAATGGTGGAAACTGCACGAATTTTTATTGCACAAATTACAAAAACAAGCAGTTCTTTACAATTGAATTGGGATAATGTTTTTCAGCTTGAGTTTGTCCTGGGACGTGAACATCATTCGTCGCGTGTAAATACACTCTCGACTTTAAGAGTTAAAACCAAGAAAGAGAGGAGTGAAACACAGACCATAACAAGCATCACTATGACCATGGCTTGCAAAGATATATATGGGCTTAGGAAGAACACAATCGCTATGGATGCGCTTTGCCATACTTTTACCTGCGCAAAGGCTCCTTCCTGTTTTGATACGTCAAAGAAAAGTATATTTCTTTTCATGTATATGTTTCAGTGAATAAGGATAATAATAAGAACAATGTTTTGGTGACATTTACCGTGTCATGTTTGAAGAGTAACGCGAGAAGAGCACTGATTTGAGTGTTTAATATTACGTCACCGATTCCTAATACTGCTGCCATTATAAGTGGGTAAACTGTGCCAAGTACTCCGCTAGTTGTCCTGCAACATAATCAATATCACAACATAACTGAGTTCCTTCAAAGTCACTTGTCGGCTACGGGATTAACACAAGTTTCATAAGTAAAAGAACTTGTTTCAAGCATAATTTCACATACAAGGACAAAGCAAACAGACTACTCAAGTTACAGAGCCCTTACACAAATCTGCTTAATCAATATACAAAATTTAAAGGGAGACCATTTCAAGAAAGAACAAACAGAAGGAGTTATAGAGTCACATCACATACGGAGTACAAGTAACAAACCTGTACCCAAGAAGAATCCAGAGAAATACACAAGCTTGAGCAACAACTCCACCAGAAACTATGAAGGTGATTGATGACAGACCAGAGGTAAACCGTCCAGCGGTTAATGAACACTAAAATGGTTTCCACAAGAAAAAAAAAGTATTAACTTCACAACAGTCACGCCAATAAGCTAGAAACAGGATGACTTATGGCCTTTTTCGTTAAACTTACAACTGCGCCAAGAGCTCCGTAGACGGCCATTGCCCCACCAACACCTGAGACACCAATCGCAGGTGTAACAATTTCCTTTGTAAACTCAGCCCTATAAACAGGAAGAAAATGTTTTAAAACAAAGAATAATATACATATCATATGTAAAATTACTACTTCATTTGGGCTATTCTTATGACAAGACATGGAAAACGAGGAACGCATATATAGTTTGTTGAGTGACATACCAAACAAATGCTTGTTGCAATCCTGAGTATGCAAGGAGTGGGACAATCAGTAGCATGCGTATGTCGAGCAAAGGAGTGATTATCATCCTTGGAAGAGAAACCAAGGAATCAACTAAGCCCATAGACGAGCCCATTTTTCCATCTTCTCCGTCTAATTTTCTAATGAAGAACATTAGTATTGTTCCTAATGTCATAATGAGGAGGAACACCAACAACAATAAGGTTGTACCACTGGTGCTTCCTTCCTACAGTCACTCAACAAGAAGAAAACAATGGTGGAGCTACCCAAGTAGACGGGGAATTTTCATATGTGGTAGCAAAGACAGCTATACAATACTTCTACTCATATATTAAGTAGGTGAAATAAATCAACCTATATCAACAAAAAGAAAAGTCATGATGAATCTGATAAAACTCTAACATATGCTAAAAGATTGCTGTCAACACCAACAATATACCTTTCCATCTTTCAGCAATGTAAGTGTTATGAGATTCCCAAACAGCTGCAAAAAGATTGATGCAAAACATGACAAAAATTCAGAGTAAGTGCATACAAGATTCTGAGGTAAGCAAAAAAGGAAGAGCAATTAGAGAGTATAATGAAAGAAGCATGCACCTGGTGGCAGGCAAAGATAGCCCAAAACTCCCCATTGAAGACACCAATTATTGATCCTTCATGCATATCATGGTCTTTAGCATGACTTCTCGCAATTGATGTAAGGTATGTTCCCTAATGCAGTCAAGACGATTTGAGTTAAGTTCTTGCAATTAAGGGCTCCATCATAATTAACATATTAAGAAAACGGGAGCATGTAGTTGCACCTGGCCAACCCATATAATGGAAGCTGCAAATCCAAGGTATAAAGAGGCTGGCACCATAGTTATCCTATAACCAATAACTTATATGTCAAAGAACAAGTGATTGAGAGATCAAAAGTGAAGCAACATTAAGTCAGGAAGACAAGAGAGCAGATGGGGAATACCATGATGGCTTCAGATTAGCGGCGACGAAGAGCCAATACCCTGAAGTTCCTAAAATCAGAGCATTCTTTGACCCCATTAAGCGGACAACCAAAGAAGCAACCATGGAGCAAAACATGAAGGACACATACAATATCCCTAGAGATATCGTTCCCAGTTCCTGAAAGAATCAAACAACTCAATGATCACCGCATACACATACAGAACTAAAAGAAGCCTGTCTCCATACTCTAATCTTAATTTTCGACAACAATCTTCACCAAGTCCTGATCTCACAGAAAGTGACAACTGAGGAAAATTATCACTACATAAACACATTAAAAACACACTGTAGCCCACAGGACTAAAAACAATTCCGACAACAATCTACACTAGGTCCGATCTCAAATTGTAATGAAAGTATAACATCAATCAAAATTTCAAAGCTTGTAGCTTTAAGCTGATACCCCAGAAAGTGGGAAAAGAATCCAACTTTGACGAAATTTAAGATCAAGGGCACCTTATTTATAGTAGTTTCTAGGTTCTGAGCGGCACCGAAGGCGAGGAAGATTAACAAAAAGGAGATGCTGAGGATATGAACATCCCTTGTATAGCTCTTCCCAGGTCTTACTTTCCGATCCTCACCAGAGACCAACACCAACGGCGCCTCCTCATCGTTTCGAGAATCCATGGCGGAGAATCGGTCCGATCACCTTCGCCGATTATGGTCCGGAGAAAGATGACGGAGTACCTACACTGAAAGTCAAACCATGTAGGAAGAGAGAGAGTGTGACAAACCTGGATTAGAACTAGAAGACTAAAAATATCTGGTAATGATTCGGTACAATTCGATTATTTCCCGGTTTATTACGCTCCGATAAACGGTTTTTGATGATCGGTTATTCGAATTAGAGAATAGTGTTAGTTGGGCTGGGACCCAGCAACTACTTTCCGTTTGCTTCCCGCGAAAACAAATAAACCCACATGTTGATAGTTCATCTCGTCTTTTAAGGCCCATCTTTTAAAACGTGAGGGTATAAATGATAAATGGGCTTTACACGGCCCATTAACGAGACTCGAGGGTTTACTTAGCTCTATTTTATTAAAAAGAGGCCTCCTATATAAATCACACTTCTTTAGGGTTTTTCATTCTCGGAGTCAATAAAAAAAAGGAGCAGCCGCGGCGCAGCAGTTGAACAAGAGTGAAGCTCACGATGGGTATGTCGATGAATCTTCTTTTGAGTAGGTTTAGTGTTAGGATTACGTCTGATTTGAATATGTTTGTGTTGTAGCGAGGATTAAGGTTCACGAACTAAGGGACAAGTCGAAGAGCGATCTTCAGAATCAGCTTCAGGATCTTAAGGCTGAGCTCGCTCTCCTCCGTGTCGCTAAAGTCACCGGTGGTGCTCCCAACAAGCTCTCCAAAATGTACGTAACAACCTATATTCATGTTTTAGCTTAATCATGATTCGCTTTGGAATCCGAAATGAATCAAATGTTATTCTCTTTGTTGGCATAAGCTTTACTCTGCCCTAGTGATTCAGATAGTGTAGGATATGGAATTATATAGAATAATGGTTGTTCTTATAACACTTTATGCTTGGGCTGTGTCTCTGTTTAGTCTGTAACTGTTGTGTGTTTTGTAATAAACAGCAAGGTTGTCCGCAAATCGATAGCTCAGGTGTTGACAGTGACTTCTCAGAAGCAGAAGTCTGCGCTCAGAGAAGCATACAAGAACAAGAAGTTCATTCCTCTTGATCTCCGTCCCAAGAAAACCCGTGCTATCCGCAGGCGTCTCACCAAACACCAGGTCTGTCCTGTTTTTTTTTTTTGTTTGTTCATTGTCTATGATTGACCATTTCTAATGATGTTGTTCTTATGGCTTCTTTTGGTTTCGTTGCTTTGCAGCTCTCTTTGAAGACAGAGCGTGAGAAGAAGAAGGAAATGTATTTCCCAATCAGGAAGTACGCCATCAAAGTTTAAAATCTCTATCCTTTAAAAAGAAACTCTAGCTACTAGAAACTCTGTTTCAACTTTGTCCTGTTTTTGCTCTCCACTTGTTCTATTGTGTCAAAACAGTTTCAGCAACATGGATTTTGTTTCCTATTGATGTTTTGCATTTCATCTTTACAAGTTTTCTTTTGCTCACTGGAAAGAAAAACACTTGGCTCTAGTTTAAAGTTAACCAGCTCAATTTACAAGATTAGTTATATCTACAGAAAAGCTGTTCGTTTTTCTGTATACTTTGTGGTTAAATAAAGTTGAACGTCAATTGACATGCAGATGAGTGAAAGCATATACTATAATGAGGTTATAAAGCTTTCTTAAACGTATAGTTAATTAGTTATGCTATGAAGGCAGATGCCCAAACTGCTAACTCACGAGACGATTTTATATTTGCATAACAAACGAGACCAAAAAGTAAAATATTTACAAGATTAGTTATATCTACAGAAAAGCTGTTCGTTTTTCTGTATACTTTGTGGTTAAATAAAGTTGAACGTCAATTGACATGCAGATGAGTGAAAGCATATACTATAATGAGGTTATAAAGCTTTCTTAAACGTATAGTTAATTAGTTATGCTATGAAAGCAGATGCCCAAACTGCTAACTCACAAGACGATTTTATATTTGCATAACAAACGAGACCAAAAAGTAAAATATTTACGACCACAGTGGGAGTCGAACCCACGACCTTTTGATCCGAAGTCAAACGCGCTAATCCACTGCGCTATGCGGTCTGGCTGGTACACTGAACTCTTATTAACTACACCTCACAAAAACAAATGTGAACAGTGCCACTAGAATTACAAATTAGAGATTAGGGCATTAAGAGCATGATTAACCAAGGTGCTTAGGAGGGGGTGCTTAACAAAAAAAGATTAAAATATTAAGTGGGCTCCACACAAACCTTAAGCACCAACTCTTAAAATGCCAAAATAAGCACCCCTTTTCCTTGGTTGCTTGCACTGTTTGCGGGCCCCACTGACACGTGGCGGCCCGCAATTGGTTCGTTTTAATTTTTAAAAAAAAAAATCAAAAAAAAAATATATAAAAAAAAATAAGAACCCCTAAAAGGGATTCATGGATAATCATGGTCTAAGGCCATCTTTAACCCTAGCACCCCAAATGGGGTGCTTATTTTTGGGTTTTTCTTTTTTTTTTCTTGTTTTTTAAAAAAAAAAAAAAAATTAAAAACAGACCAATCACGGGACGCCACGTGTCAGTGGGACCCGTGAACAGTGCAAGAACCAACAGAAAAGGGGTGCTTATTTAAGTACTTTTAGAACTGGTGCTTGCACTGTTTGCGGGGTCCACTCACAGTGGACCCCGCAAACAGTGCAAGCACCCTTGCTAAGCACCCCGGGTTAATGATGCTCTAACATTTGTCTATTTTAAGTACGGATGAATTGGATTCCATAAAGTTTATTTGAAAATGAAGCTATATCTAATATATGGTGATATATGTATTGTTTCAATTGTATGTTTCATCGATATATATATCAATACATTATGATACCTAATGAATGTTATAGGTGGAATTAGTTGGTAGTACACAGATTGATTAACGTCTAAGCGGTGTTTAAGGAGCACATGTATTTTTCTTTCACATATAATGATATCTATATACATACTTTCTAATGAAATGCCACACTATAAAGGTTTTTCCAACTTCAATATATCAAAAGAGCTTAGTATCAAAATACAAATCCTAATAGAAAAGCGAATAAAGACTAAACGCCAGAGAAATAAACAGACTTATGAAGTTTAATTAGTATGCCACCCACATTTATAGAAAACCAATAAGTGGGAAAATATGTTTTTCATAGTTTTTTTTCTTTAATTAGTTTGGAACCAAAAGTCAATTGCATTATAAACTAACACATGATGTTATTGAAAACCTAATTGATCATTTATTGGAATATCATTTTTAATGATCTTTTTTTAATAATTGCTTTGTCGCCATTTTCAAACGGGCGTACTTTGTCGTGAGTCACGGCTTGTGACTCCTGAGTTTGCGTGTACGGACTGATCATCGAAGAACAACAGTGAGAACTCTGGAAGATTACGTAAAATGTTTGATAGCAACAACAACATTGACCTCGGAATAATGCAACTAAGCCAAACAAATATGAGGTCAGTATTAAAACATGCAGGGTGTGCTTGTGAAGGTACACCAAGGCTAAACGTGATGGTTTCTGGCAATTAAACCGTCTTCATATTCTCTTAAAATCTGAATGGCAATATACAAAATAACTGTGGTATAGTATTAATAGTAATTATTGCGAACAAAAGCGAATTAAACTCGGAAAAAAAAGCAAACAATAAAATATATTGAGGTAAATATCTAATATAGTTATGTGAATGAATGTGCACCAAGGCCAAATGTATATTGCAATAAAGCGTTTTCGTATTCTCTTAAAATCTGAATTGAATACAAAATAAAAGTGGAATAATTTTAATAGTAACTGTTGCCAACAAACGCGAATTAAATTTGAAAAAAGCAAAAAGTAAAATATATTGAGGCAAATAACTGTTTAGAATTTATATATTGTTATGTGAATGAAAAGATTTACAATTATTTAATCCATATTTATAGCAGTTTCAAAATCCGATTACGTCTAAACCAACAAATGCTAGATTTTTACTGCTGCTCAAAGATTTTATACATTTCCATATGAACCCTAGTAAAAATTTCTGATACATAGATTTTTATAACTATTAACTATAGTGCAATACGATTTTTCAAATTCACTAAACTTCCTCGTTTTTTTCCCTACGAAATGTTCATATAAAATGTAAAACGTTCATTTGACACGTTTTTATCGTACGAAATAAACTGGCATTGTATTGTTTTTTTTTTTTACTGAAACTTTGATGATAGATGGTTTTAGTAAAGGTAAATGTGGATGTATATATAGGTCAACCACAAAGAGTTTTTAAAATAGGAAAAGAGTGTTAACAATAAATATAAGTCTTGAGGAAACAAAATATATGTCAGCAATTTTGCATCGCTATTTGATCTGATCACGCCTTCGACCTCCCTAATATCTAAACTTGAATTTGGCTTTTGATGGAAGGAAAATGTAATCATAAGTTCAAAAATCATTTTCACAAATCGAATAAATCTGCATATAGGCCAATATAATTCAATATGTATAACACATTGTTGACATACCAGAAAGCAATGTATAATTAATTTTGACTGTAGACGAGAAGAAAATGACCAAATGTTTAACATTATTTATAAACTCGAATCAGTCTGTATATTGACTATCTTATTCAATGCATGAGCTGTCTATAACAATTTGTTGTTGACAGGCAAAAGAAACAATTAACAATTTGTTGTTACAAAAAAACAATGTATTCCCTCATTTTCATATTAACTATCGTTATAAAAAAATTTGTTATAAAATAAATATTATTTTTGTTTTTCAATACAAAATTTATTTATTTTATTTTATAATTTATTTTTCTATTGATTAAAATATAGTTATCTGTATAAGTAATTATATTTTTTATATAAAAAATATATGAAATTAATTATTTCTTTAATTTATGTGCTTAAATCTAAAATTACACTTAATATGAAATAAATAGAATATATAACATGAAAAAAACATAAATATAAAAAATTCACGTGGTTGTAAGAACATTTTAGTTCATTAGTCTATTATACACCTCTCATCGAAGATTTTTTTATCAATCTTAATATATAACTTTACGTATAAATGACGATCAATTAGAGCCAATATATATATATATATATAATATATATGTATATTTACTCAAACCGTTACAGATTGCGGCAATTTTTGACATGATCGCGACTCAATCCATTGACATTTTGTTTTAATCATTTTACTTTCCTGATTTAAGAATATTATATTTTTGTGAAACAGGTTGTCTTAGGACCATCGACAAGTAACGTAAATTCAAGGTTGTAATTGACGGTTAGCTCATGGGTCAGGATCAAAGTCAATCATCCACTATACGTTCAATAATACACTATCAAAAGTTACAAATAAATAAATAATATATCAATAATTTCAAGAATTTGGGGAAGATTTAAATAAAGACTTTGTCAAAAAAAAAAAATTTGGGGAAGATACGTAAAAGCCATGCAAAGCCCACTACACGTGTAGGCCCAGAGTAAATTTAAATCATGAAAAAGTCAAAAGTCAACAACAACTCTCTTCGTCCCTCTCTCTCCACAAGTTTAAACGACGTAGTACGAACGTTCTCGTCTCTTATAAATACATCCTCAACGACTTAATCCTCTCCCTCATAACTAAACACAACTTGCATTATCATCAGCGATGAGAAACTTATGCTGCGTCGCCAAAACGTCGTCGAATCACCAACCTCCTCTGACTTTAACACCTCGCCAGAGTTTGGAATCTGCGGCTGTGTACGGAATCATCGAATCTGCAGCCGACATGATCGAGAGATGGAACACAGAGACTTCCACTTACGCCAAAGTCACTTCTATGTTCTACGAGAACAAACAAGAAGCCATGTTGTTCATCAAACGAGTTAAAGATCTTCAGAAGACAATGGATCTTATAGTCAGTGAAGATGCGAACTCAGAGAGGCTCATGAGAGCTCAGAGACTGATGGAGATCGCTATGAAGAGGCTTCAAAAAGAGTTTTACCAAATCTTATCGATGAACCGTGCTTATCTTGATCCAGAATCAGTCTCTACACGATCTTCACTCACCTCAGAGAGATCTAGCTACTCAGATTTCCCTGAAGACGACGAAGATTCACACACGGCTGGTGATGCAATCGTTGAAGTGGAAGAGGTTTCTATTACCGTCATGACGGATTTAACATCCATCGCTGAGTGCATGATCGGTTCTGGTTACGCGAAAGAGTGTATAAGCATATACAAAAGCATCAGAAAGTCTATCATCGACGAAGGTGTTTACCGTCTCGAAGTGGAGAAGACGAGCAAGGAGAAGGTGAAGAGAATGTCATGGGAGGAGACGGAGGTGAAGATCAGAAGCTGGTTAGTGGCGGTGAAAGTTTCCATGGAGACTCTCTTTAAAGGAGAGAAGATTCTTTGTGATCACGTCTTCGAAACCTCTGATTCAATTAGAGAGTCTTGCTTTAGTGAGATATCTCGAGAAGGAGCTCTTCTTCTCTTTCGCTTCCCGGAGATCATTGCTTTAAGAACAAGAAAGAAGAATCCTCCACCGGAGATTATTTTCCGGCTGCTTGACATGTACACCTCCGTCGCCGGAAACTGGCGAGCTATTGAATCTATCTTCTCCTTTGAGTCTACCACCGTCGTGCGATCTCAAGCGCTTAAGTCTCTCGTCTCTCTCAGCGAATCCATTCGATCACTGCTTCTTGATTTCGAATCAAGAATCCATAAAGACTCTTCCAAGGTGGTGGTTCACGGCGGAGGAGTACATCCTCTGACTCTCTCCGTCGTGAATCACATCTCTCTCCTCGCCGACTACAGTAACGTCCTCGTCGATATCCTCGCCGGATCTCCTCCACCGGACAGATCATTAATCCCGGAGTCTTACTTCACCGTCTCCGACTCCGAGCTAACCATCAGATTCGCGTGGCTTATCCTCGTCCTCCTCTGTAAAATCGACAGTAAAGCAAACTACTACAAGGACTGCTCCGTGCAGTATCTCTTCCTCACAAACAATCTCCATCACGTGGTCTCACGTGTTCGCACCTCAAACCTAAAGCATCTCCTCGGCGACGAATGGGTCAAGAGACACGTCGGTAAGATTAAGCAATTCTCCGACAGCTATAAGAGACTCGCGTGGGGACCAGTGTTAGCGACCTTACCTGAGAATCGTGCCATGGAGATGTCGGCTGAGGAAGTGAAGGACCGGTTCGAAAAATTCAGCGAGGGATTCGATAGGGCGCGTAGTGAACAAAGGGCATGCGTCGTACCGGATGTAGAGCTAAGGGATGAGATTAAACTGTCGATTGCGAGAAAGCTGGTGCCGGTTTATCGCGAGTTTTACAACACGAGAAGGTCTGTTATCTTGGCGGGAGACGGTGGAGTTAGAAACTTGAGCTCGGTTGTCCGATTTACCCCTGAAGATGTTGAAACCCATTTGTTTGATTTGTTCTCAGGGGAGGGTATTTCGGGGAGTTCATATGTCACTTATCCTTCTTCTTGTCGGTCACGGCAATCAACATCGTGAAGTATTTTTTGTTGTTGTATATGTTAGTAAAAGCAAACACTGTGAATAGTGTTCATGGTTGTACTATTTTTTTATTACCTCAACGAGATAATAATTAATGTAATAATTAAGATAGTATTATTAGGCCATCTTTAATCCGAGTCTCTTAAGATGGGATTCTTAATTTTTTTGATCTCTTTTTAATTTTTTATTTTTTTTTACATTTTTCCGGATAAGAGACGTCTTTTAGAGCATGATTATCCGGGGTTCTTAGGAGGGTTTCTTGCACTGTTCGCGTCAGTGGGGTCCATAAACAGTGCAAGAACCGCTTCTAAAAACTACTAAATAAGAACCGGTTTTAGAGAGTTTCTTACACTGTTTGCAGGCCCCACTGACACGTGGCGGCCCGCGATTGGTTCGTTTTTTAATTTTCTTTTTCTTTTTTTTTTTAAACAGCAAAAAAGCAAAAAAAAAAATTTAAGAACCCCCATTAAGGGTTCTAGGGATAATGATGGCCTTATGTCTCTTATTTAAAAGACGGTTCTTAAGTTTTCTTAGTTAAAATTAAGAAACGGTCTCTTAAGAAAATAAGAATCTCTTGTTAAGAAACCTGCATTAATCATGCTCTTATATACTCATAAAGTAATATACCCTTATTTTATAATTTAATTTTAGGGAGAATTATGAATTGTTATTCAACGGAGATATCTTTATGAAAAAGATATGAAACGGAGAAAATATCGTTGTAGTTAAAATAGACATTTATGTTATGGAATAAAATTAGTTTCCTCTAATTTATCTCATATTCTTCGATAACGAAATATGTATGTGTCTATGAGAATGACACGTGAAGGAAATGGTGAGTCAAAGGTGAAGGCTATACTATGCAATTAGAGTTGGGTTCGTCTGTCAATCCGTTGCGCTTAACCTGCCAATCTACAGATCAGACTTTTCTTTTTACTAAAAATTCTGACCTGCATAATTCATAAAGAATAAATTGTATATCCGCATCCATCCTGTTTAAATTTGTGGGTAACCCGCATATAATATTTAATTTGTAAAATATTTTTTATAAAAACTATTATAAATTAATATATATTATATATTTATAATTAAAATTGTATAATTTTTTAATTTTTTTATGAATAGTATTTTTTTTTACAAAAAAAATTATTTTAGTTTTTTAGTTTTGCTGGTTAACAGGTACTCACAACTTAAATTTGATCGGCTTTGCATCCGTCTTGCTTAAAATGGACTCAACCTACATCCACACACGCATGTTGAACTTTTAAAATCGGTCGACCTATTTTGTTTTTTTAAGTTCTTGATGGATGTGATTATTAGAGTCTTTAGTCCATTGATGGTGGGTGAGGACCGTGAGGTGGTATCGAGAAGAACTAAAGTTAAGTCACATATCACGTTTTGTTGAGACCAGGCACACTTTTATACAACAAAATCAACGAAACGCGACTTTACAAAGCAGAAAGAGTCACAAGTTCTGTAGATTCAACACAAATATATATACTAAATACTTAAAACCTTTAGATTGTTAAATCAGAACATTTGATTTGAATTGCCTGTAAAAAAACGATTAACGAGAGACTATCCTTGTGGTGAAATTCCTTTTCCAATGCTCAAGTTGATTAGGTCCGACGTGTACGTGTATTCTTTTTAATTCACACGTTGTGCATTCTTATAATTAATCATTGAATAAAGAACATTTACATTTTCATGCCTTGTGATCATCGTCTTATTCAGTCTGTCTGTTATTCTATATTTTTGGTGTTACAAAAGAGAAGTAACCCCAATATTATTTTTCTATTTAATTTGTTTAGCTTGTATTTAGCATCAGGTTCTGCATCCATTATTTGGTGTTATATGTGGAATGTCATCAGAAAACTCGGAACTAAAAAGAAGAAAGAAGATATAAGCATCACATAATTAAAAACTTTCGACCACTGCCTAGTAATCCAAAACATTGTATAGTAAGCCATAGTTATGCTGTGGTTGGAACTCGGTCAGGTGGAAGCGGAAGGTCCTGCCAACCGGTGGAGTGTTTAATATACTTCTTGAGTTTCTCTTTTGAAGACTCGACGGTCCATCCAGAATAGTGTAGAGTCGGAGAGAACACGTGGTGCTCTTTGTCATGGCTAAGACACGACTTGGCGCCGTTCAAGAACCAATCCCCTTCTGATCTTATAAAACCTGCTTCAGGTTCCTCTTTATCCCCAGCCTAATCACCAAACAATAGTACTATTATATAACGTTATAACAAACAAATATAGAGTAGCTTTTGAACGAGTTAATCAGCAGAGCTAGATCAATCGTTGGCTACTACCAAGAAGAACATAACAATACTGTAATACCAGCACTTGGTTAAGTAACTGTAATCAAATAGTAGATTTCACAGAAACGATACACTCATGCAAGTAATCTGCACGTCCATATTGCACATAATAAATTGTTTTGCTAAGATTTATTCCATTGTATAATATATAGAATTGAGTTCTAAGATAAGATTATGGGATCAAGACGCTAGTAAATATCCTAGAAAACCTAAGTAATATTATGAACAATGTGATAAGTGTCTAATAGTTTAACAAAGAATACATAGTTGATTTTACCTTCTCAGTGATGTACTTAAAGACAGTCTTCTTCTCATCAGCTTCATATATGTTGCACTGAGAATATACCTGTTATAAAAAAATGTAAAGGAACATATTAAAACCGATGGTGGCAAAATGTTTATAATATGTTTTTTTTTCCCCGACGGACCTGAGCTTCGACGCCGGCTCCGACAGCGTAGATGGACCAGTGACGAGTGTAGTTGTTGAAGAGATGTATTTTTGCGAAGCGAACACGAGGGTGTCGCTGACGTGTACCGTCGAAGAAGCAGTGATGAATCGTAACTCTTATGCATCGGTCCGTCACGTGACTTGGGTCCGCACCAATCAACATCGTCTTGTTGTGGTTCACGAAATGGCATCTAACCATTTTATATTAAATAAATTTAACACAACGGATACAGTTGATTTCTAATATTAATTTAAATTTATTTATACGAACCTTGAGACAGTAATGTCAGTGCTTTCTCGTGTGATATCAATCAAACCATCATAGTAATTCTTGAGAGTACAACGATCAATCCAAATGGTTCTTGATTTTGGTTTGATCTGAATAGCGTCTGCGTCTGGTCCTACACCGCCTTCAAATTCAAGGTTACAGATTATAACGTTTTCACTTTGTTTTAGCCTTAACCCTTTCCCTGTTATCTTCACCCTTTGCCCTCTTCCATCCACCGTTTTGTGAGATGATACGTTCACAAATGAAGACAGATTGATCGTTCCAGACAAATCGAACACAATCCATAACGGTTCTGGCCTCTTACAAGCCTCTCGTAACGATCCTGGACCTTCGTCTGAACAAACACATACAGTATCTATTTAACATCAAAGTGTCCTTCCTAGTTTTTTTTTTTTTTGAATACTAACATTAAAGTGTCATAGTTATTAAGTTAGATGTGTTTTCGACTTAAAATCAATTGGTGATAACTGGAATGGTCCATCTATTTTATATATTAAGAATCATCCCTTCCATTTACCGATATGGTATATTTGTCCCTGATACACTTTCTCGAGATAATGGTTCTATAAGTGTTAATTTTGAAATGTTTGGACAAGGATTGAGGGTCAATTTGTAGCCAGATCGATGTGGATCGGATTAGATGTATGAATTGAGCTCTGATACCATATTAAGATATATAGATTTTTAACTTAAAATCAATTAGTGATAAATAAAATAATCTATCTATTTTATATATTTAAAAAGATTTTTCTATTATCGATGTGAGACATTTATTCCTAATACTAGTTATGCTAAACAACGTCTATAGATACCAAATCAGTAACTATTACTCTACAAAAGTGAGCAAGACTCTTGAATTTATGTCACAAGCTTTGATTTTCAATATAACACATAGCAAATGTTATGTGTATATATGCAAGATTCAGATCCAATATAAGAATCAAATCGATAAAAAATACTACAATATTTTTTTATTAGAGTTTTTCCTAGATTTAAATTTTATTAACAGAAAGATACAGTAAAATAACTGAAAGAGGGAATTTACCAGCTAAAGAGGTGACATGGCAAACCGGACCATTAAGACCACCAACGGCAGCGCGGCCGAAACCCTCGGCCTTTCCGGCGAGGGAGCGGAGGCAAGAGTCTACGTGGCAGTAAGGTTCCACCGTCATGTGGGGAACGGATGAAGAGGGAGGAGGTGGAGAGGGTGGGAAAGGGGCGTTGTGGTGATGGGATCTATGAAGACCATGTAAGTTTCCCATAACTTATTTATACTTAGTAACAGAGATCTAGTTTAGTTTTGGACAGTTTCAGGTTTTGTATTTTTGGGGAGTTTTGGGATATTAATTACTCTTTGTTGCAACTGAAACTCACCATTGATGTTAGCTTTGTTGGAACTGTGGTAGGAGAATCATTCATATTTTGTCCTCTCTTTTTCCTTTTTTTTTTTTGGTTGCCGACAGTCGCTTTTTTTTAGATAGCACTTTATATTTTTTTTGGAACTTTATTAGATATTTTAGCAAGATACATGTAGTTTATATTTCTCCCAAAAATAATATTTTCCTAAACCATAGTCTCTCTGTTTCAAAATGTTTTATATTATAATTTTTTTTGTTTTAAATGATTCATTTTTTATATTTTCAATACAACAATTAATGGTGAATTGTAAATTTCAAAGTATTTATTAAAATTCTATTGGTTAAAAGTTATAGAGAATAGTTAGTTACAAAAAATAATGTATTGGTAATCAAAATTTTTTAAATTTTTTTAATATATGTGAAAATCTTAAAACATGAAATATTTTGAAACAGAGGGAGTATTGAACACAGTAAAAATCTTAAAAAGGGACTTATAAATGAGATTTACATACCAGAAGTTTTTTAGTTGCTTAAAAAACTTTATTGTCTAACATACCAATAAAGTAATAAGTTACAAATTTATTCTTCTTGCATATTAACTCTTTTAAGAAAGATAATTCATTGTAGAAGAAAATTATTGGATTCGTTTCAGTTCAAAGTAACCTTTTTATATGTTGTCATTTTCGTTTTTAAATAAGGAAAAAGCTAAAAAAAATTAAGGTCTTGTACATAACATCATCATCTTATATAATTCTTTCCCTACTGTGACAACTCCTACATGAAACATTACAAAGTAGACACAAGTTCCAGCTCTTTCTCGTGTATAGTCACCAAAAAGGCTTACAAAAGTCGGATCATAGAGTTTCCGACAGCCGCTGTGTTGCATCATTTCTAAATGTTTTCTTCAGTCAACCTCTTCTACTGGTAGTTTCCAGAAGTTCCACGGGTTATAATCTTCCTGTGGATGTGTAACCAAACCATTGATGAAACTATATGAAGTGATGTGTACGACTTCTTAACATCTGTAGCTTTAATTACCTGCTCAACAAGCGAAGTTGAAGGAAACATGTCGTTGACAAGGGTATGAAGTGATGTGTAAGACTTCTTAACATCTATCCGATGTCCTGTTGCTACCTCTCCCTGATCAAATTTTTTAAAGCACATAGTCTCTCTCTCAGTAGATGTCAACAAATAGTCAATCATGCATGTGTCAGATTGATTACCTTTGGGTTGATTATGAATATCTTTCCCTTGGGGATTCCGAGTTTCCTGTAACTCAGCTCATCAGTGTCTCTGTTCCCAAATCCAGCGTAGAACGGGTTGTAATCCTTTGGGAAGAGTTTCCTAATATCCTGTACATCACATTTGTAAACTTGTTCTTATCTAAAGATATGCCTCTGGTGTCCGGTTCGGTTTTCAAAACATTACTTACCTCCAAACATGCGATCTTGAATTCATGAGGTGCTCTTCTTATCACTGCAAAGCAGTTATTAAGTATATATGAAAAAAATAATAAGAGATCCTAATTATCGAAGTATAAATACGTTAGCTTGCTAAATGAATCTCCAAGGCATTAAGATTAACCTTCACGGTACAATGCTGGAAATAGCCCGTCAGGTGAAATGACTACAGGGCCGTTTGGCAAAGCTTTTCCGTCCTGCAAGCCGGAAAAAAAAAACATAAGAAGCAAAGACATCTCCTAACAAAAGGTTATAGATAGCCTCACATAACATCGGTTTCAAGGTAACAAGATCTTAGTCACACCTGCTTCAGATTATTTAAGAAACTTCTTGTTAGATATGCCTGAACAATGGCACGAGCGCTCAGAAACAGCAGCTGGTATCCATTCTCCTGAAAAATCAAAAGCAGTGACAGAGCATAATGTGAGATTCATAATTACAGGGTGTAGATTGCTCAAGGGAAGAAACAAACACTTGAATGTATCTTATATAAGCAGAGTAGTGGATCTCATGTTTTACCAAATTACAGTGCAAGAAGCGAGACTTGACTTAAACCTTGAAAATTACCTTTATGGCTGAAAAAAGCTTGGCCACACCAGACTGTGTCCAGTCTTTTCCAACCAAAGGCATGAACTGACCTAGCACATCAGATCTGCAAAACACATCAAAAGGATCATCACATTGGCATAAATCTAAATATATTCTAATATGAAAACAGTTTAGCTGCACTAAGGATTCAAAGCTGTACTTAGTTATAGTTCCATCAACATCTGAAATTACAATCTTGGTGTCCCATCTCCACCGGTAAATATGTGCATCGACCTACACCAGAGAGTATATGAAAAAATAAAGTTAGAAGACTTTTTCCTGGCGTGTATTCAAATTTTCAACTAATGTTACCAACAACAAACCTGTTGTGTTCCAAGAACTCTCGTGGAGAAACTAAAAGTTATCATATTCTGACCATCTTTCAGATTCAGAGACGCGATCTGTTCATTGGTAGGAACATTGGTTCTCACAAGTTGTCTACGCGGAGACTCATGGCGGCTCTCCGTGGCTGATAGTACCTCCGGTGAGTTCTGCAAGCCAGGTTCAGAATCAACAAACAGATCTTCTTCACTCGAGGAGTTACTACTAGTATGCTCTATTGTTTTAACCCTTCTAAAAGGAATAGGCCAGAGTCTCCATCTTCTTCCAGATGAAGAGGGAGTTACTGCAGTTTCATCATCCTTCGACTTCGTAGATTCATTTTCCTCCACAGAGATCACATCATCTGGCTGAATATCTAAGTCTAGATCAAACACAGCTTTTCCAAGCACAATTCGAGCAGCTTTCTTCCATGGCATATACGTTTCTCTAATCCTAACAACTAAATTTTCACTTTCAAGAATTGATGTTGCCGAAATTTTATATTCTTCCGTGGAGATCCGATGCGCATCAAAGACTTCAGCAGCTGCGCTAAGTCCCATACCCTGACGAAGCTCATCCTTGCAAAGTGATAGCTCATACTCTGTAGAGTTAAACCGCTGTTAATTCAACGCAGAAACTAGACACAGTTCAGACTTCAGACCAAAAGAAATAAGAAGTTACTTACTCAGTTCTGTGTCGAGTTTTACCATGTTCACAGTAGAAGTAGCAGCCACTGAATCTACAGTGTTTCTGTTTTCGTTATCCTCCTCAGTGTGTTTAAATGGAGTTAGTTGCTCATCGTCCTCCCTCGTTGAATCTATAGAGACTCTCTCAGAAGCTTCTGACTCTACTGTAATCACGCTTTCCTGGTTGTCAATCAAGATGGCAGTTTCTGCAGAAGTTCTTGTCCGTTCATCATCACATTCTGCCTCCGTATTATCATCAATAGCTATCCTGGATTCCTCAGTTGTTTTCACTTCTTCTGTTGTTATCTGGATTGTAGAAGATTCAGAACCATCCACAGGAGAATTTACTGTTTCAATAGCCACTTCATCTTCACCTCTAACATTTTGCGTGATGTTAGTAGGTAGAAGCTCGTCTTTTTCAAGATTCTGAACCTCGAAAGTAGAAGCTGGCTCATTGGGCTTCTCATTCTCACCAGGTTGTGTCAGCTCACACTGCTCCAAACAGCTCCCAGTGATATCTCTTTCAGCATCATGAGTTTCATTTGCGGTAATATCACGTGAATGGGAATCTAACTCATTACGCTCAACGCTCACATTGTCTACTTTCTTAGTTGACTCCACTTTGCTGATAAACTCAGTATCCCATGAAGTCTCAGAGGAAGCAAACTCAGTATTACCTTCACAAAACTCAGTCCCATCACCAGGAGCCAAATGAAACTGAGGAGTATTTAACCGTAAATTCTCAGCCTCCTGTTCCGCCGCTGAGACAGGAGCTGTTAGTAGACGTCCATCAATACTCACCAAAACAACTTCAGAATCGGATTCTTGAGACTCCCCATAATTCTCCACGTTTAGATTATCAAACCGAGCACTCCCATACTCAGAGGCCGGGGAAGGCGGATCATCCTGGAAATCATAATACCTCCTATTACAATCAGACTCCGTCCTGTCAAGCCGGCTCAAAGAGTTGAAACCCTCTCGTAATACCTCAGCACCAGCGTCAGATAAACTATGCTCAAGCCTTAAACCCACACCATTGTCATTCTCAGAGTTACTAATTAAACTACTGGTATCATTAGCTGCAGGATCAACCTCCCTGATGAAATATGCTTCACCAGAGTTATCAAGATACATGTGGAAATCAGCCTCGATGCCATTCACAGAGATCTTCACAAACTTCTCTGCGCCTTTGAGAACACCTTGGAACTTACCGAACCTAACGTACCAGGGCGTGCTCCTGAACGAACCGTCTTCTTGTTGAACAACGATCACATCAATGGCACCACCAAAGGGATGAAAGGGTGTAGCGACAGAGTAAACACCTTGAGAAATCAAACTCCCAAATCTTCCGACAAGACTCATTTCATCAAAACTAAAACAAAACCTTTTAGTTTCACTGTCTTAATCATATACAAGATTAGAAAGGTTCGTAATTTCCAGCCTGCAGATGAAACAAAACAACCCAACAAATCCAATATTAGAGAACCCAATAACGTGTGAGACTAAAAAAAAGAAATCAAATCAAAACTAAGAAAAGAAAAGAAACCCAGCAAATTCCATTACTTTTTATTACAAGTTTACAGTCAGTCATGTCCGAGTTCGGACATGAAGTGTTAGCGGTTCCAGCAAACATCAGGTTTTGAACTAAATTTAAGCAGATATAAATCAAACATGGGTTCGATCAACAATATACGATGATCGATAGTCCACAGAAGAAACTAGGATCCTACGTTTTTATATAAATCTCAAGAGTCGGAAACCGCGAAAAGGAAAATGAACTTACAGTTTAGGAACTTTCCGGCGGAGAAACCGAGAAAACTAAACGCAGGCGGAATAAACGATGAATCTCGTTTGCTGCACAAATCGAGATTCTATAGGATAGAAATGTTTTTTTTTTGAAGTGTGAATTTTCTGCTATTCTATTATTGCATTGAGTTTTGTTCTTTAAATATATCAAGGTTGAGAAGACTTGTTTTGCTTCGTCGAATGTATTTTACCGGTGGGTGGATATGTTCCAGAGAAAGAGAGAAAAGATGCTTGTTTGGGCAACCAGAAAACAAATTAAATTAAATCAAATCCGCCATTACTAAGAGAGACTGTGGTTGCTTATATAGATTGAGTGTCTGTGATCGGAGGAAGAATTACGAGAAGGGTCTAGGGTTTGGTAGTAATTAGTTGATCTTTATGAGGGTAGGATTGGTATTTTAACTAATTACTCATGTCATGTGGATGAATATGCTTAAGAAAAATATAACAAATGCTCCAGTTTCGACTCAATTTGTATTGTTTTTTTCTAAGAAGAAGAAGACTCAGTTTGTATTGTGTTGAGTTTTCTCTGAAAAAAAATTAAAATTAAATTTTCATACATTGTAATTAAAGAAATTATGTGGGAATGTAACTGATAAAAAAGAGTTTTGGTAAAGACAGTACCTAGTAAAATTATATAAATAAAGTTTGTCAGAAAAAAATGGATAGTCGTGGGAATATTACAATCCACTGATCCACACGATAGCATATTAATAATGGGATATTCTTTTTCTACACGTGAAATACCATTTTTGCTTGTCTAAAATCAACAAGCCAAAACTATATATACTGCAGTCTTTAAAACGCAAAATATACTAATATAGACATGCCATTTTTTTTAGTTGCTCAAAAGAAAAAGATATGCCATTTTTTTATATACATAGACATGCAAGTGATCATTCCTTGAACAATATATATATATATATATATGCCACATATTAAATAGGGTTTGTTTGTTCGAAGAAAACAACCTAATTATCTGGTCAGTTTACAGTTGTGTTTAATTAATAGACTAAATTTCTTGCCTCAATTACCCTTTAGAGGTGTAATAAGTGCTCTAAATGTAAAAAAAA